>OX104065.1:6261463-6295401 GCA_944474145.2 Dicrocoelium dendriticum | reverse complement strand
CCACTTGGTAGAAAGTCATGACAAACTATCCCCCAACTTTACATCTCAACGAAAAAGGGATCTGACAATAATGACCTGACAGTTGTGTGTGCTCGGACGTAACATAATCGGCAGCTGTCACATTGCGAGGTAAGTTGTCCGATGACCTAAACCAGTGGCTCAATGCCAGGTCCCCCGATTGTTTTTGATATATATATATATATATTTATATTTATAATTTTTTTCTGGTTGGTGCAAGGCACACCTGCATAGTCACAGTCATGGCAATGTATAAAATGTCAGTAATTATGCCCATATGTTAAATGTTAACTAGTTGCATACTGTGTTTATTTAAGTGTGTGCATATGTGGCTATATGTATCAGGCAAATCCGAAACTGAATGCCGCCAACCAGATATATTTTTGTGGTTATGTTGAATGAATTCGTGTTATGTAACGCTTCATGCGCATATATGTTTGATCTGGTTGTCCTCGATTGAAGGGACCAAACGAATCACAAAAAGTGGATGTGTGACGTCTGTGGACGAATTAGGATAGTCCTGATGAGTTAGAGGCGGTGTCTTTATTCATTGACGAGTCTCATCCGCCACGTCCCGGTGTTGTCAAGCAGGAATTAGTGGCATTTTATAGGGAGAACGCTTTCTAGGCGGAAATCTAACCACCTGAAACACTGTTGCCGAACCCTTTACTAAAATGAGATTGATCCGAACCACCCAGCTGGCACCACGAGGAGTTTGTTCGGCAAGCCCCTACAGTCTGAACGGCTGAGGCTCTTTTGTCTGATCTTTGCTGTCTGCGGGATATTGCTGGTGTCGGGTGGCACCAGCGTGTCCGCAACAATGATGCACATCGACTAGTACTAAGCACGGATACCCAAGCTAGTTCCCTAGACCGACAGATAGCACTGAATCGGTTGCGTTGGTTTGGGCACGTACTCCGTATGCCCGATCACCGCTTACCAAGGAAGGCCTTGTTTTGTCTGTTGGGTGTATGGTGGCGCAAGGCTAGTGATGAACAGTAGTTGACTTGGCAACATCGAATGTAGACACGGACGACCAAACGTGGTGCTGTCCGTCCATCTCGCCTTCCAGGCTAGCGTCCACGTGACTCGCCTTAGGCTTGGCTCAAGACATTAAAGAATGTGACTCGCAGTCGACCCCAGTGACGCGTTTGCTGCCGTCTCCTAGTCGAACTGTCTGTTTAACGTGAGTTTGGTATTGAGTTATCTACGGGCTAATGGCTGATTATGACGCGGGACAGTGGAAGCCGCGAGGACGCTCTCTCGCCAAAACTGCATTCTGTCTGCAGGATAGTCAGCTGTTTGTGATGGCATATTGTTAATAAGGCGTAGGCGCCTTGACTCTGAATGTTTCCCCAGGGCGTTATGTATATCCGTAAATCTCCCTTCTATCCCTCATATTATTCTTCTCTACATCGGTCATCATAATTATGTGGCAGCGAAGTATCAGTTCAGATGACTGATGCACTACTGTAGATCCTAATGAAATCTCATGCATTTTCGGGTTTTTGGAGCATCCGCCGTGTGTCTTGGATTGCGATGCACAACCTCACAGTCGCATGATTAGTGTCCGCTCAGACTGGAGCGTGATCTGACTCATAGTAGATTGACCAAATTGATCTACAATCCCGCACACTATCCCGCCATCTGTAGCTGAGTTCAATGTAATTAATTTGTTACCACGCATGTGTTGGCGACGTGGGACGCGTCTCTTCGTATGCCGGAAGTTCGTGCTAGCACGAAAGAGCCGGCTGTCCTTACCTAAAGTGGGTAGCCTGTCTCCGTTATCAGAATGACTCTCAGCGAGGGCATGAGGGTCACTAAGATGATGTTCATGGCAGCGGGCGATCGACCCGTGCTTTCATGTCTCCGGTAAGCACGACGATATCGAATTTTTCGGTTTTACTCGTAAGCTGGTGGAGTCCGCGATAGATGTCTTCTTTAACCGGTGTACAACTGCAGTCGGTTGGAGCGTAGGCTGAGACCAAAAACAAATTGCATATCTCTGTGCGCTGCCGATTGATCTTGCACGAACCTTAAAGTCGATTGCACACAAACAGCTGTTTATCGCAAACCAGTTGCGAAGCGAGGCCTCAGCTTTGTCGCTAAATGCGATGCTACCATAAGTCAGACTAGCTGCGGTAGCCTTTGTTTTAGCAAACATATGGGGGGAATATTTGTTCCTGAGATCGGCACGGGATAACGACATAACTACGGTGCTGGAATCCTGTAACTATGTCTCAAAAAGGCAACAGACATCCATTGCGAGGGACTGCAATATTCGTACTGGTTCTACTTTTTGTCAGATCTGCGTAAGGGCTTTCTGACCTTGAACTCTGTCAACCGAAATGGCGATCGACGACGAAGAAGAGCCAGTGGTCGGACTCTGAACGTGGGCGCGACTGTTGTCTGGAGTAGATTCAAAGGAATTGTTGATGAAGATAGGATTTTCGTGTGATGGAGGTGCGTAAGCAATCAAGTGCTTAAAAATGTGTGATATAGTAGAAGTAGATGCGATGTCCTTGATTCTGTCAACGGGCAAGATACTACCCCTTTGCCCAAGTCTAGGTATGGCGTTGTCTGAGGGGACGCCACCCCGAGCCTTTGGCTTAATAGCTTACACGCAAAGCAGCGGAGCGAATTCAGGGAATCGCGCCCATTGGGAGACGCTGATCGATTAATCAGTTCATACATCGACTGGTGCCCGAGTGGTCTTCATGCCTGTCTTGCCATCAGAAGGTCAGTGTTCGAATACGCTTAGTGGCGAGCGTCCTCGCAGTATACTCAGCCCACTCGCGACTGATGGTGGTCGCGCGGCAGCGAAGCGCCGTCACGGCGTAAAGCTAACGATTTATACTTCCTCATTTGCCTACCGTTTCGACGCTTGCCAAACTGGGGCCACTTCTCCCTACAATTTCCGCATCGCGGTACTGAATTTACAATACACGACCAGAATGAACCATGGGGCATTGACTATTTAGTGGTGAGTCACATCCGCCACGTCGCAATGTTGTTAAGAAGACATTTATGGCTTTTTATAGTTAAGTCTTTTCTCAAGCGAAAACCGACCACGTCCTGGAACGCTGCCGCTGTGCCGTTGGCAAGAACGGTGTTATTCCATACCACCCAGCTTGTTCGGCAAGCCAGCTGATAAGGACGCTATTTGTGTTCCATCACAGCTGTCTGCGCAACTTAACCCATGTCTGTTGGGATCATCGCGTGAGCACTGAGTGTGTTCGACATCGTGTATTTGGTATGGGAAGAGCGAGTGAACCACTCAACTCACGCATCAGGCTCCGATGCCTATTCCACGTGTTGTGCATGCTAACACACGGACACCCGCGTCATGCGTTATTTACGCGCCCGCGGTGTTGATGGAATTGGAGGAGGGTAGACAAATCGATGACTGGGTCAAGAGGAATGTTAGGTCACACTGGAAACTTGGCGTCGGTTAGTGTCTTCCGACTGCCAGACTATGGTCCGAAGGATGATGTTCACGTTTGTTTGGACACACTTGCTGATATCGTGAATAGCCGGCCCCAATTGCGTTTTTGTTGTGAGTTTCTTTGTCCATACCCCTCCTCTTTAGAATCCCCTCCAACTGCTTACATACCAAATGCATGTAATCCTTAGAAATGTCACGATTATGTGTTTACAGTCTGGGACGTTTAATCGCTTGGCTGAGTTGGGTTTCTCACCTTCAGCTAAGCTGTGTTGATGATGATGACATTAGCTGTTATCGCAAATAGCCGTCTCCAATGTCCTTGTTGTTGTAAGTTTCTTCGTCCATTGGAACCACTTTAACTTAGAATATGCTATCTGATGGGTACTCTTTAAGAACATTAGAAAAGCTGAGGATTAGATGCCATATACTCTACTTTGCTATGTGGTATTACCTGGAAGCGATTCCAGATAGAGCACAATTGTATTTGGCCACTAAAAATCAAAAAACTAATTTGGCAAGGTAAATGGCGTAACATTCCAAAAGTGTAATTCGAATTAAAGCTTTGTTAGCGCTAGCAAATGCTAGTCATCAGCGTACAGCATGCCAACGGGTTCTCATAACAGTATAATTGACTAGATGGCAGGCGATAATCTCGTCCTCATCCTAGAGGGTCCATTTCACTCTCAAATTTCCCTGAAAAAGTGGAGGTAAATGGAAGCAAATTTAGGGTAATCGATACGAAGAAATTTCCGCCGAAGTGGGAGTTTCGCGTTCGCTTGGCGCTTTAGTGATCCAGATGACTCCAAGTATTATCGGGTATACACTATATATTGAGTGAAGGGCAGTGATGTTTCTATGTTTACTATGTTTTGTTGAAAGTAGGATAGAAAATTTATATTACAAAACATTTGTAGAACTCTGTTGAAAAATGTGGAATTTGTTGAATACTGAGCCACTACTGCGTGCCCAAACTGTGTCTACTCAAATCAAGAAAAAGTTATCTACACTCGAACTATGGAAAATAATGTGACTTGCCAGTCTGTAAGAAGTTCCAATTGGGAAATTTTGTTGTATTGAATAATAATTTCTCTTACGCTTTAGAACGATTTGGTTATCCGGGGTAAATTGACGCCAGCTTTTGGTGTCAAGCATGATAATTGGATCGTTCGGGTATTCATACCAGCCTATAATTTCCACTCGGGGATTCTCTATCAATGCGCCTAGAATTTATGAAAAAATAGACATGTGTACTGTATTGTTGCCTTTACGAATATACTTGAGACCATGGGTCAAACGAATTCCGACGACTGAACTTGTATACAAAACTCACATGCACGATATATTTCGGTAAATAATGGGAAACACCGATATGTCTTTCTGATTTTATTCATTCTAAATGAGTACATTTTGGATAATGCTGTTGTATTTATGCCGGTGGATATACTATTCAAGCAGGGGAGTTATCACTAACGCAGTACTTTTTATGATCAAGCTCCTTTCACTCCCTATTATGTAACACACTGTACTAGTGGTGGTCAAAAGCTTATCAACTTTCAACTGTTGGTTGAGCAATCAAGCTAAAATTAGTGTTGCACCTTTTTGGTTACACCAAGTGGTGACTGATGCTGAAGTAAAGATAGCTGGACTGTCACCCATCCGGAACCACCGCGCCAGCAGGGGAGGTGAGGTCCTAATCTAATACCGCGGCGATCTACAGTGTACAACTGTTAATTATCTGGATACACACGTTACCGACTCACTGCGGTGCCGTCTCCGACTAAGACACAACGACGCATGTCTCATAGGTATCATTTACCGCTCCCCAACGTCCACTCCGGAAATGCGTTCGTGCTTGCTCCGTGGCCTAAACAGAGTAACCCGCACTAGGTACAGCCACATTCTCATCTCCGGGTTCTTCAATCTACACAATCTGGAGGTTTCGGCATCGCCCAGTGAGCAGTTCAAAGCAGACTTGCAGGAACTGATCGCTAATATTCCTTTGTACAATCATGTCACCACGCCCACTAGATTCAGGACAGCAAACAAACCGTCCATATTGGACCTTGTACTCACGAATGAAGAGCTCATGGTTGATAAGTTATTGATGGGTAGTCCATTTGGTCTCAGGGACCACGTAGTAATAACCCTTCACTATGTGTTATGCAGAGTGCCCATCTGAACACTCGGAACGAACTGATACAATCACACGCTACCACGTATTGAAAGACCTCGTAGACGCAACTGCTTGGGAATTCTCAAACGAAAGTCCCCTTGAAAACGTTTTGGCAGAGTTCGTTAAAAAACTCAGCGACATTGTCAACAAAGCATCAGAGACCAAGCCACTTCGTCCAGTGAAAACGCCTTCAATTCTAAGGAGTAGGACTGGAAAATGCCTGGCGATAAGGGATGCGCATGGCGTGCTTGCAAAATTATTCCCGACTCAAAGACTTGGGGAAATTTCCTGACCCATCGCAACCATTGCAATACACTTGTCCGTGATTACAAAGTAACTTATCAACAGTGCCTAGCCAAAAAATTCATGGCAAACAACAAACTGCTATATAGTCATGTCAATAAGCTTCGTAAAGTGAAGCGTGGAATCCCTCCACTGTTCACGACAGGCGGTAGAGTACAAAGTGCCGAAGAAGCAGCTAATGCCATGCGGCTTCAATACGCCCCAATCTTCGAACTCCTAACGTCTGCCTCTCCCATAATGTCATGCACATTACCGACTCCACTGTTTACAATGGTAATTTTCTACCCATCAATTTTGCTAAGGAAGTTACTCTCACTGGGCGAGCATAGTTCTCCGGGAGCAGACAACATCCGCCCGAAGGCACTGAACGATGTGGCCAACAACCTAGCTGAACCACTGTCACAGTTCTTCCGAAGGTGCTTAAATGAACAACAAGTCCCCACTATGTGGAAGTGTGGCATTATCACCCCTATTTTTAAAGGCGGTAGCCGTTCCGATCCTGCAAACTATCGTCCAGTGACTCTCCTCCCTGTGCTCGCGAAGGTGATGGAAGCAATCGTCTCTGACACTTTAATGGACTTCCTAGAAAAATGCAACATTTTGGTACCGGAACAGCATGGCTTCCGTCAACACCGGTCATGCACTACCAACCTACTTATTGCACGAGGTAGTTGGACGGAAGTGGTCGATGATGGGGTCGGAGTCGACGTCATCTATCTGGACATCTCCAAAGCTTCCGACCGCCTTGATCACCGCATCCTACTTCAAAGACTACAGAGTTACGGAATCGACGATTCTGTACTTGGTTGGATTGGCAGCTTCCTTTACCAACGGAAGCTTCAAGTAAGTGTTAGGGGACCACTCTCTAACCCAATTGAGGTGGAATGTGGTGTCCCACAAGGCTCAGTGCTGGGACCGCGTTTATTCCTGGTGTTTATCAACGGCCTGGCAAGAGTCATCTCCTCAAATTTCCTGCTTTTCGCCAATGACGTCAAGATATGGCGGGCGATTAGTAACAAGCCAGATCAGGATCTGCTCCAACATGACTTAGATTGCATTTACGAATGGTCAAAGAGGAACAAGCTTCAATTGAACATAGCTAAGTGCAAAGTGATGCATCTGCGTCACCAGCCGGTGAGCGCTTACAAGATTGGAGACCGCACCTTGGCGAAGGTTTCTCAGGAGCGTGACCTGTGTGTATTGGTACAGGAAGATCTCGGGTGTTCAAAACAAGCAGAGTAGGCGACGAGAACCGGCAATCAACATTTCGGCCTTCTTCGCAGAGCCTTTGGTCGGTTTGAACCCTCAATCTTTCCCCAAATGCTTAACGCCTATGTGCGACCTCACGTGGAATATGCTATTCAGGCGTGGCAACCGTGGCAGAAACAGGACCTCGTTGCTCTCGAGACTCCTCAACGAAGGGCAACCAAGAACGTCAGGGGCCTCTTTCATCTGCCCTATCCGCTTAGACTGAAATCTCTAAGAATCTACAGCAGTCGATATCGGCTTTTGCGGGGGGATCTCATAATGGTTTACCAGATTCTGAAGAACCCAAACTACATTTGCCGTCCGCTGCTGGAATTAAACCACAACACTAAACTAAGAGGTCATCCTCTGAAACTGACAATTCAATATAGCCGGCTTGAATGCCGTAGAAATTTAATTTCCCTCTGCGTGTGCCAGCCTTGGAACGCCCTCCCTAATTATGTCGTCTCTGCTCCCAATCTCGCGATATTTAAAAAACGTATTAACAATGCATTGTCTCACTTACATTTCATTTTATGACTTGTTAGCCAGGAGCTACAAAACGCAATCAAACGGTTTCTTGCCAAACGCCTAACCAATGGATTTATAGTTTCATATGTTTCATACGCGAACTTCTCCGCTATTCCACATAAGTCTATGGTGAGTCCACCACAACGCTTTTCCCTTTATCATGCAATTGATTTTCACAATAATTTTCCATCCTACGGGACTTGTTAAGCAACGCTTTTTTACCCGTAATAAACCATTGTTCCATTGTTCCATTGTTCTTTCGTACCCATGCCCGGCGTTCGGGAGACACCAGCCGACGCCAATATTCTAATGAGACCCTACATTCCTCTTGATCAAATCATCGCCTGATCTGCCCTCCACCATCAAATCCACACACGGAGCACACAAATAACACACGACGCAAGCGTCGGCGTGTTGGCATGCGCAACGCGTGGCACATGCATCGTAGCATGATGCGTGAGCTGAGCGGTTCACTCGCTTTTCCGGCACCAAATGCACTACGCTGAATACACTCGTTGCTTCAGTAGCGCTCCTAACAGGTGCGTTAAGTTGCGCAGACAGCGGTGAGCGAAAGTAGATAGCTTCCATCTCGGCTGGCTTGGCGAAAGATATCAAGTTGCCAGTTGGGTGGTCGGGGATAACATCGTTCATGTTAACGGTAGAGCGGCAGTGTCCCAGCATGTGGTCGATTTCGCTTGACAAAAGATCTCCCTGGAAGAAGCCATAACTGTTTGTTGAGGGTCATTTTTGAAGTCCAACTTGTATGGATGGACGGCAACGCGCAATCTCAATGTTGACCGCGATTCCCATTGAAGTGAACATTGGTCTTTTGATCACGAAGTCCATAGTTGATGCAAATATAAATTTGGCGTTGCCCGCCCAAAAACACTGCACTACTATGACACGATCCGATGTTATTACATCTCATCAGATAGAGTTAGCAGGCATCGAACCCGGGACCATCGGGATGTTAGTTGTGACCGCTACCTAATTTCTATGTGCATCTTCTAAGGTCCTCGTGATCGAAAGACCAAGGTACAATTCAATGGGAATCGCGGTCAACATCTAGATTGCAAGTCGCAATCCATCCACACAACGTGTACTTCAAAAATTGCCCTCAACATCGTTCACTATGGTGTTGTGCCAAGCGTTGCCCGTGACCCCGTTGCTTAGGTGTAGCGGCCACAACTAACATCCCGGTGGTCCCGGGTTCCATGCCTACTAACTGTATTTGATGAGATGTAATGACATCGAAACGCGTCATAGTATTGCAGTGTTTTCGGGCGGGCAACACCCAGTTTCTCTTTTCATAACTGTTTGCTTAACAACATTGCGACGTGGCGGATGTGAGTCACTAACAAATAATGTCACTGCCCCATGATTCACTTTGATGGAGCATTGTAAATCCAGCATTGCGATGTTGAAAATGGGGGAGAATTGGCCCTCTGTTTGGCAAACGTCCAAACGGAAGGCGGGTGATAAAAATAAATAAAATTAAATCATCAGCTGTACGCCGTAACGGCGCTTCACTGCAGCGATACCATCATCAGTTGCGCTTGGGCTGATTATATTGCGAGGACGCCCAACCCTAGGAGGATACGAACCGGTGACCTTCTGCTTGCAAGCTAGTCTTGCATATCACTCGGCCACCGGCTGGTGTATGAGCTGATTAATCCGCCACCGGCTAAAAATGGGCGCGATTCCCTGAATTCGTTTCGCTGCCTTGCATGTAGTCTATTCAGTTAAAGACTCGGGGCGGTGTCCCCTAAGACAACTCCTTACTTCGGCATGGGCAACCGGGTAGTATGTTGCCCGCTGACATAAGAATGGATCTTGCATCTGCATCTACTATAGCTTACGCTCCAAGCACCTGACTGCTTACGCACCTCCATCACACCCGAATACTATCTCCTTCAACAATTCCTACGAATCTATGACGACAGTCGCGCCCATGTTCAAAGAGTACGACCAGTGACTCTTCTTCGTCCTCCATCTCTATTTCGACTAGCGGTGTTCAAGGTTAGAACCCTTACGCAGATCTGATAACAAGCTGAGCCAGTGAGTACACTGGAGTCCCTCGCCATGGATGCCTGTTGATTTTTGTGATTCGGTTACAGGATTCCAACTCCGTAGTTAGGTTTGCGTCCATTAGTGATCTCAGGAACCCCAACATTTTTGTGGTGACGCAAAGGTTATTGCAGATGGTCTGGCTGATGTTAGCATCACATTGAGCGGAAAGCTGAGCTCTCGCTTCTCCATTGGTTTCCGATTAACAGCCGTTTTTCTACGGTCGAGTGCAAAGCTGGTGCAAAATCAACTGTCATCACACAGAGATACACAATTTGTCTTTGGTCTCAGCCAATGCTCGAACCGACTGCAATTGTGCCCTGGTCAAGGAAGGACTCAATATCGGACTCCACCGAGTTACGAGTAAAGCCGATAAATCTGATGTCGTCGAACTTATCGAAGGCATCAACACAAAGTTCGAGCGTCTGCCGCAATGTGGACATCATATTGGTGGCCGTCACGCCCTTTCTGATAGTCATTCTGATAATGGAAGGACAATCAGCTCTTTTGCGCGAGCATAAACTTCCGTCATACGAGGAGAAGCGTCGCCACTTGGTGCCCCACGCTGCCAACGCAAGCGTAATCACAAACTGATCACATTGCTATCAGCTTGAGGTGGCAGGATAGTGTGCGGGAGTGTAGACCAATTTAATCAACCTACCTTGAGTCAGATCACTCTCCTGTCAGAGCAGACATTCGCATGCGCTTTCATCATTATCTACAGCAGTACAACAGCCGTTTGAACAGATGCTTCGCTGCTATACAGCCGTAACGAAGTACGAAAAGAAGACTAATATGAATGGCAGAAGGGGACTCACCGGATAAACTTAATGCCATAGAAAAACACTCAGGGTCAAGGCGCCTACGTCTTGTTAACAACGTACCATTACAAACAACTGGCTTTCATCCTAACATAAGGCAGAATCGATGGCCGCCACAGGACAATCGCTGCAACTGGAGGTGCCAGTATAGGCGAATTGGTAAACATTTCCAACTTTTAATTAACAGAAATCAAGAGGTTACCAGACGGCAGGTGGTAGAGGAAAGGAATGCAGATTGCACCTGTACGGTGCATGCAAATTTAAGCAACAACCACAGCAAGCTTGTCCACGGCTCGCAATACAGTCACGTCATTTTCTATAAGTAAGGCGATAACCTGCATATAACATCAAGCAACCGATCTTCCATCCGCTTGAATTTCGATTCCTAAACTTTGAGATACTGTAGTGGGACGCTCCATGTCGTGGTCCTCAAAAGCACCGAACGTAAATGGAGAAAGTTGAAACGCCATCGTAAGCCGGGTTTTCGCTAATCTGCAACTGTACTGATCAACCCTTCACACCACGTCAATTGTTGCAGCATCGCCATGTCTGCAAAGTTGGATTTGAATTACCCGCCGTGGATTGCGACACTCAATCACTTTTGAGACCTTGGTACACTTTGTAGTAGACCTTGGTCATTGCGATCACAAGGCCTGTTGCCTAAGTGTAACGAGCTTGTCTTGTAAGCTGGCGACAGCTTTACAAGCCTGCTTAGGGACAGGGCGACCCTTGCAGTATCCTTAGACCACATGCGACCAGTGATTGCACGGCGGCGAAACGTCGGTACAGGATACCGGTGTACATATGATGCCTTTCGTTTCTTTTTCTTTCAAGGACTTTTTCAGATGCGGTCCATGAGATTGCAATGAGCAAGGTCCACTTTAAAGTGAACCGACATCTCAGTAGAAATTACGTGTCACAATCCAAAACCACGGTTACTTTGCCAAATCCAAATATGAATATCTTACCGCTGTGCTAAGCTTTTCGCATGGATCTTAGTGGTAAATGTATCAAGTCATCAGCCGTGAACCACTAGGCTCTGAATTCTATCAACACTCCGGCTCTTCATCCGAGGAGTCCATACCAGGACGAAACCAGGTGTGGGTTTAAATTGTAAAGCAACAGAATTACCACCACCGCCATATCTATTCACGACCCACAGTAGTCGTGTTCCTGGACACCGAATGTGCCTCCGAATCGGTCAATAAACCTATCTTTGTGACTGTCTTCACAAGATATGCCAACCAGAGAAATACGTAAACATTTTCGGAGCGCTTTATGAGCGTATTTTGAGCATATTGTTCTTTACGGCAAGCGGTCGCCGCTTTTCAATACATCCAACGGTTTGAGACATGATTGCTTGTGTTTCCTTTGACACTTAGGCTAACAGATGCAGCCAATCTGGTCACTATACAGTCACTTCCAAATTAGAAAACAAGGGCCTCTGGCGGAACTCGTATGGAGCACCCGGGCGACAGAATGTACAACCGAAATATGGGGCCGAAATAAATAGTTCATGAGAAAAAGGACCTAATTGAAATGTCCTGACTGTAGCAGGTTCTAGATGCGCAAGTCTCGCTTGTTGGTTGAGCAAGTAGTGTGCTTACTGGAGGGCTTTAAAGTAGGTCATTCTGCTTGATCCAACTCAAGGCTAAACGATGCCATTGGTTTACTCCCATTGGTTAGCCAATTGGCTACAGGCGGCATAAAATCCATCTTCTTCCGGCTGCTCCAGACGGAGAGAAAGAGTTAGCTTCGTTGGTTGCTATAGACGGGCTCCGGTAACTCCTCTCTCGCGAAAAGTGAGGTACGAATTCCTCCTGCCTTCAAGCTGCATTCTGACCAAGGGAACACGGTGTCAGATCTGTCCATCGTCCTGTCTTCAACCTCGTTTCTTCTGTGGTCACCGGTTAAGGTTCATTAGATGGCTCCGGAGTTTCAGGGTGTGTCGTAATTGTCCAGTGGTCATACACTGATAGCTATCTGTATGCTGGTAGGCCCCAGCTGGCAGCATGTCTGGTCCAAATCATAGAGCCCACTCGCACTTTAAACAGCCCTTGTCCAAGTCTGCAGTCGATCGAGCCTGTGGTCCTCTGTGGTGTTCCAGGGCGATAGTCACTGACTGAAACATTCTGACCTGGGAGAAATTGACATACTTTCGACTCGTGCCGCTGATTCAACCACTTTGCTATTCTCACCATCCTTTCGTGCGGACCGATGCGCTTTGGAAGCAGAAAGAATTCAGAGTACGGAGTTTCCTGCCCATAAGCGTTTCTGCTGGAGACAGTTGACTTGGCACCTGGGGGTTCAGGGTTGTTCTGTACAGTAGAAGGAAAACATCGAATATCTCTTGGGTAGTTTCTTCCCCCTCATCTTCAGCAACGTCCGTGTAACGGTAACAACAAAGCGTCCAGCTTGCTCATTGAACTGCGGGTGGAAAGAAGGTGAGCGTAAGTGTGTGATCCATCTCTGGGAACAGTATTCAGCGAATTGCAAAGAGGCGAACTCTGGGCCATTGTCTGAACTAGGTTCTCTAGTATTCCACGTTGAGCGCAAAGTCTTCTCATACTCCAATGGTTGGGCCACTTATTATGCGTTCCTTTCAGAACACTTCCGACCAATAACTGGAGTACTCAACAACGATGAGTTACGTTTGTCCATTCACGGGACCAAAGAAGTCCACATGTATTCGCTGCCATGGTTTCATTGACAGCTGCAAGATAGACAATTCCGCTTTCCCGAGCACCTTGATTACAAACGAACATTTCGCACACGATTTCGCTAGCTGTTCCAGCTCCGAGTAGATATTCGGCCAGTTAAACGCAACTCCGTGCAATCATTTTCATTCTGTTAATACCAGGTTGTCTACGATGAAACCACCGTAGAATACTTTGACAAAACTTAATATGGATAACAATTTTTTGTGCCAAAAGTAATCGGTTATTGACGTTGAATAATTTGCATATTCTCCGGCACATGCTTTGCAACTTCCCATTTAGATTGTCTTTCGGCCACTGTATAGCACAAAGGTTGACCGCTTGTTGTAGGACAGGATCCCACATTGATGCATCACGTATCCTTACAAAAGTTACCGGAAGTTCTCTGAGCTTTTCCAACAACGCCTGATTCAATTGCAACTCCAGGGAGATCGCTGCACTGATAGATTCCTCTTGCTTGCGCTTCTGGCTTTCCAATAACCGGGAACGTGCATCAGCTTGACCAATGTCCTGTGTAGAAATGTGCTTCACCGTAGAGTCGTAACCAAGTTAAGTTGTAGTCCATTGCTGCAACCAGTTTGCCGTATAGACAGGGATGCCCGAGTTGACCCGAAAAGTTCCAACAACGACTTATGGTCAATAAGAAGTGTAAGCTTCTTTCTACAGCATTTTGTGTAATTCCTTTACAGCGAAGACTACGCCAAGCTTCTTTCTCTATCTAACCTTAATTTCGCTCTGCGGCAGACAGCGACGGAGATGCATGTGCGATTGCCTTTTCTGAACTATCTGCGAACTTGTTGGCTACGTCTGCGCCAATGCTATAGTTCGAGGCGTCTGCGGTTACTAAAACCTCAAAGTTGGATCATTATGTGTTGGCAGAAGTTCGGAACATAGTGGGATTTTTACCTCGTCCAATAAGCTCTGGCTTCCTGCGGACCAGTTCCAGGGTTTTTCCTTGGTCAGCAGGTCATTAGACCACGTAAGTGATACACGTGCAGAAACAACGGGCTGTAATGGCTTATGGGTCCTAGGAAGGACCTTAGAGTTGCAAAATCTTTGGGCGGCGGCATCTTTTAGATTGCCTCGCATTTCGCTTGGTCTGAACGCCTACGGTTCCCGTCGAGTATAAAGTCGGGAAACATAGTCGTCCTCGAAGAAAGTAAACTTGCAGGTCGGAGCCTGGTGCAGACTTGACTCAAAGCGGGAGACAGTGATACTGGTACACGAGTCGATGCGTATTGATAGTGCGTTATTCTCGTAAAGCTTCATGTACTTCGACCCGCAGGTATGTATCCGAGAGATCCAGTTTTGCAGCAGTTATCACCATTCAATTTTAGAAACAAAACAACTGGGAGCGTTGAAGGTTACTGATGAGCGTTCAATCCTACATTTAGACCCGTCAGGGAATCGGCGCATATTCGAATCTGACCGTTTTGCCTTTTGACCAACACAATAGGTGACACCCAAGATGAGTAGTTCACCGGAGGACAACCCCTGCTCACTCTAAACGATCCGGCTGCTGGTCAATCATTTATGTTGTTGCGAAAGGACAGGGCGCCTCGTAAAAAACACTGGAACAGTATCGAGCTTAAGCGATTGGGAAGCTTGCACATTAGTACACCAACCGAGGCCTTCCCGAAAAAACACTGCATATTTCTCCCGTAGGCTCTCGATACCTGCAGTTTTAGCAGCCGTTGTCTTGTATCTGGACGATTGCACGATTCTGGTTGACCAGAAGATCAAGAACGTTAAAGCCCTCGATCCAATGCAAACCCAGGAAGCAAAAATTCTGATGGCTCGTGACGGTAATCGTTCCCCATGTGGTAACGTCGGCATAACGACACACGCAATCGACTTGACCAGTCACTTTCAAATCGGCACCTGATGCACTTTTCGCCTACTAACTGATATATTTGATTTCTGCTGACCCCAGAATTCTCCACAGAGTTTGTAATATGACCGTAATGTCTGAGGCCGTATCGATCTGCATACGGACCTGCTTTCCATTTACGTTATCGTTAATGTACTTTCTATGATCTCTGAAGTCATCAGTAAAATTGGCGTTCATTCTCCACGCGAAACCACTGTAGGTATTTTTCATGCATCATGAGACCGTCTGAAAAATGGTTTGGATCTGCAGTGCGTTTCTCTGCGCCCGTGTATACTACATTTCTGGAAGATATGCTTGTTGAATGGACACCATCCAACATAATGCCAGTAGCCACATTGCCAACCTGCTTTCCTTGAAGGGTTTCCTTGTGATTAGTGGCCGGAAAATGCTTCCTCAACATCTGCTGAACTGCAGGTTTATTGGAATGTATTCTCGACCATAGTGTATGGTGTATTAAACTGATGATTCTCTGAGCCTCTGCAATAACAGCTTACAGTGTGACATCCGGGTCTCGCTCCAATAACCCAAATATTCTGGTTCGGATCTCGGTATCCTCGGGAGATTGCAAGCTGCATACTATTATCAGACAAGCAAATTGGTATCCCGTAAGTAATTTCAGCTTGAATTTTTGGCACTTATGCTTCACGATTGCATCATAGGCAATGAGACTGTCGCTGTCCCCTTTGCACAGCTTCAGGCAATTGTACCGAATTTGAAAAGCAACCCTTGATAGCCGAACATCACCCTAAGTCTGGAAATGGTTTCAGCAAATCTGAAAGCTTGAGCACTTTTGACCAAATATAATTGATGTTTCTGTTGTGCTCCACACTTCCACGTTTACATAGCAGCAGCCGTAATTTTGACGCATCAACAAGATTTGCCAGCTGCGTCATGAAAGATGTTGGGAACGCTTGAACTATGCATCGAAAATCAGTCCTGAAGCGGAAGCTAAAACAAACTCACGGACACGGTTGATTATTGCATCAACTGTAGGCTTCTCAGCATTGTGGACTGACGTATACTGGAGCGTTAGTGCTCGTGTAAATATGGCGATTATAAGAAATAAAAAGACCAGATATTTAACCTTACAGACAAAACTAAAAGCAGTAATATAATTTTGGGTATAGTTAGTCAAAAAAAGTTTCGTTAATCAACAACAGACAAAAGTGAAAACAGTGATAAATTTTTGGAAATAGTTAGCCGCTGCTCCCTCTTGTCCAGTCAGGCTCCCACATGTCCTTAGAGTCACTTGTCGGCTGGTTCGACATTTGGGGTCTCGTCAATTGTGCGCGTTCCTAGGCCCCTTGCCAAATCCCGACCCCGGGACTTCCGAATGCCAGCGGATGTGTCATTAATCTATGGGTGATGGCATCGGATTTTTATGTCTGACAGTTGACTACGATCAAGCGTGGCTCATACTCCACTAACTGTGCAATGCACAGTGGTCGGTCCCAGAGCCACGGCTTTCTGCGTGGCGATTGTGTACGACACAATGCTTGGAAACTATGCGGGCGGATTTTGGTTACTATGGAGAAGTGGGGATTTTCGTGTAATTTAATATTTAGTTTGGGCGCCTGCCTGCTTGAGCGGAGACTGCAACAAACTACAACTAAAATTACTCCAAATTCACCCTACTCATCAGTAAAGTACTATAATGCTAAATAGAGATGGCTTTGGGTATGAGGTCGTTATTGTATTGGGAAGGTAACTGGTAGAGGAGGGACATAGAAACTCACAACACAGACCCCATTGAAGTCGGCTCTTCCCCATCCCGCAGAGACCTGACCTTAGCATGGTGCAATGGTTTGTGTATTTTTAAGTATTAGGGAGATTTGTTAGGTTTTTCTGTAGGTTCGTCGCAATGTCTCGATGATCCAGTTAGCCATGTTGGGTGGTTTATTTTGCATATTCGCATCCACTCATACTAGATTGGTTAATGGTAAAGGCCAGGCAAACCCAGTCTTCTGGCCTTCCAGTTTGGGGTTAGAGTGGGGTTGGCCCCTTAGCCCATAAAAGAGCCTCTTATTAGCCCAGTAGCAAAACCCCACTGCCTTGTTGTCAGTTGTTTTTGGTGGAGAACTCTACTCCTTCTCTTGTCTGAGCCAAAGCAACCTGATAGTATCCCGATCCTGCAATACAACACAATGAACTTCTCCAATAATTTTGCATTATTTTCCGGGTTGACCGATTGGTTTGCAGACATTTCGGTGTCAGACTAGGCAACATCATCAGGGCAGTTTCAAGAGCACGGTTCAGAGAACCTCGTAAGCAACTACGAGATCCAAGTGCTCATTCTTCGAAGTTTGGTTTGAATGCAGGGGCTTCAATGAACTCACATGATTGCCAGCTTTTTTTTCTTCTGAGAATGCTGGCCTGCTCCATGACAGATTGGTTGTTTTCAGGGAGCTCTAATGGTGAAGACGGATGGTTGGGCTGCGTTCATGTCGCGTACTGCCTAGCCTTCTTCCTGTCTCTCCCCTCCGTGGTATTTGTCTCAGTTCGGACAACAGATCTTGTAGGTCACAGCAGTTGTTTCTCACTTGCTAAGTTTGTGCTTCATTTTAAATATGTACTCTGAATTGTCTCCCTTGATTGGTAATCAACTTTGGCTGTAATATTCAAGTAGGCTTCGTCGCCACTTCAAAGATTCCATTTATATGTAGTAAAGCGACTCTCTTTTCAACCTTTGCACAGATTGAAGACTTTTGTGTTTAGGATCTTTTACAACAGACTGTTGAAATGGTCTTCCTTCACCTGTCTCATTTGTGAAGTGATAGCTTCTGTCCGTACTCGTCTGAAATGGGTTTGCACGCAGGAACGCTTGTGGACTGCCGGATGATTGCTGCTGTAGTTGAGGATTCGGTCCGCAAGCGTTGGTTTTTGCTGGACTGTCATTTCCATTGGTCTAGCTCCCGTCCTTCCTATGAGCAAGCTTAGCAATTGTGCCCGCCCGCCGTTCTCCCTTTCCGTGGTGAATTGGAGCTCATCGAACAAGTTGATTAGCTCTTGTGTTGCTTAAATTTAAACGCTTGAGAATAACGATGGTTTCGTCTACGTAGCGTATTCCATCTTTTGGCTTTGTTGTTGGGAGTGCACTCTTCCCCAGCACTTATATCCCTACTTCAGCTACTAATCCAGGAACCGGCAATCCTATTGGTAAATTTACTGCAATTACTTCCCTTTGGATATTCAATAAAAGCGCGGAAAGTGGACGAACACTGGTAGATGCAATCATTTCGTATTATCACTTCAGTACCATTAAGAATAACCGTTCGTTGACGAACAACCAAGAAGAGGAACCAAATGCTGGTGATCCCAGTATGTTGTAAAAATATCCAACGTAACCTTTGATGTGTTGCAATTAGATGCGTTATCAATTGGACTTGATTACAAAGTCCCTCCTAGCAAGTTGAACGGCTTGTTCATAGAAGCCCGATTTAAGAACATTTTTGGTCAGTTGAAGTACCTTCATAAAGTCAGTCATGAGTAGACTATTTGGTTAGGAAACAAGTTAACCGATATGCCCCGCGATGTTAAAACTTTGTTAATTAGGGAAATATGCGCTCTTACAGCTGGACATTTTAAAGCCGTAAGTAAACTACGAGCTAAGGATGTAGTCGTACTGTAAGCAGAAAAATATTCCGGCCTGGTGCTCATGTGACATGCCGAATATGATCAGCAAATGGGACAGGTACTCAACGATGCGAGTAAACTCGAACTACCAATCAAAGTGGAGGACATAACTAACGCGGAAACGTGTAAATTAGGTCATTTTGAATTGCATCTTCTTCATCGTGTGATCGAATGTGCAAGTTCAATAGTTTGAAGTCGAGTGGTGGCACTACTACACAGTTGTATGTATCGCAGAACTCCCATAATGGTGGATTGCCGCAGGCAGACTTTTTCAATAATGAACGCTCGGCAGCCTAGATTTGCACATTTGAGAAACTTGACATTTGGCCAAATGTGGGTTAGTCGGAGGAATTTACTATAAGTCTTTGGATACCGGTTACTTTCTATGCAATCTTGGATGAAACGGGTCTGTCTTCGCATCGGGAAGTCGGGCGTTAAACCTCAAGCACTTGTTGAGTTCAGTAAACGGTTTGGGTTGCTTGAAATTTTTCAGTTCATAAATTATTCCCATTTCAGTCAGAAGTAAGCATATGCGGGGAGACTATTCTTTTCGAGAATTCTCATCTGGCGTATACAATTATGAAGCAGAATATTGGAGGAAATAAAGCTGCTAGAAGCTTGTAAATAAAGCCACTAACTCATTAACAATGCAGTATGAAAAAAATCAATGGTTTGATCAAGCAGACTGTCGCATTAGGAAGCACGTGGTGCTTGGAAATCACTGCGACGGATAAACATTCGTCCAAATGCTAAGTCTCTAAAATGAAATGCTCATAATCTGCTGGAAGTCATCCAATCTCGACTCCCTGAACTGAAACGATTGCTTGCGCTCTAGTCGTCGCTGATGGACGACCTCAGCAATGATCATCGCGAACTGAACCAGCTACAGTTCGAAGCATTGGCCCTTGAGCCAAAATTCTGCCTCCCCCCGCCGAAATGCTGGGAAATTCATCTGGAGACCCAATTCGATAATTTAATGCACCAGTTAGTTGATTTAACATCATAATCTTCACTCGCACTTGACACGTTTGATCACGCTAGTAAATCTTGCCTATCAGTATCGGAACTCTAGGTCTCGAACACCGAACATCTTAACAAAGAATTACTGTGACATAATCAAGGAGATTTTATCCAACCCAGAACTAATCCTTCCTCGACTAGACAAAGGATCTGGCTGGGTATGGTTAAACAAGTCTGATTACCTCTCTAAACTGACAACAATTCTGAGCTACATCAACAAATTTCAAAAAGCCGCAATCCAAAAGGAGACCACTTCGCAAGAGGAACCAAAAATCATTGACCTTTTGAACGAATTCAAAGAGTCGAAGCCCAGCGATGACGCACTCTTCTCAAAGTTGAATCCACGCGGCTCACACCCTCCGCGACTCTATGCTTCGCAAAAAGTGCACAAATCAAACGTTCCCATGCGACCAATAGTGGACATGTCTAATTCCGCTTTTCACTCTGTCGCAAAATGGCTAATGGATTTGATCGGACCAGTTCGCAAAGAATCGTCGATTCATAGGTGACATTTGATATTGTCAACTGAGTAGAAAACCTAAACGTGAAGGATAAATTAATGCTTTCGTTTTACGTGAAGTCCCTTTTAATGAACTCGCCTCTGGTAGAGACTGTGACATTCATTTGTGATTTCGTCACTGAAAGAAACATTGACGTTGGAATGCCAGTGAATAAACTAAAAGAATTGATTCTGCGTTGCACCTTCAACTTACAATTTCTGTTTGATGGAATTTATTCAAGACAGGTAGGTGGAGTCGCAATGGGTTCTCTACTAGACCCTCATTTGACCGACGTCTTCGCTTCAAAGTTTGGACTTGGACACCTGAACACCCTTATTTCTTCATTAGGGTTAGACTACCGTTATATGGACGACAGTTTCATTGTCTGTGACCCTTCCACCCAGTATCTAACCACATCAGATTAGTTTAACAGAGTGAATCCCTGAATAAAATTCACTAGTGAAGTTGAGCCAGATGGCTGCTTGGTGTTCTTGTATGCACGTATGTAGTCAAAACCGTCCGGCAACTGGAAAAGAGCCAATAAAAACCATGGAGATCAGCGGATATGAGGAAGTCATCGCGTCACAGTGACACCTCAGCTACCATGCCGCAGGAAAAAAGGACCATTTTGACAAAAAGTGGGATAAAACATTTTTAGTTTGCTTTTTACACGCCCATTTCATACCTTTTCGTCAGTTTTAATGTTTAAATCATTAAACATGTGAATCAATACAGTTCTTTACACAATGCTTCTACTGGTTCCGCTTGCGGGCCATGGCACTCCTTATCTTTGGGTCCCCATCCCGGAAGATGTACGGGTCAAACAGCGGCTGGACACTACGTCGGCGATTTGATGTACTGTCGCCAATTGGAAGTCTGGCTACCAAGTGGCCGCCTCCAGCCAGGTACTTAACGAGCGAATAGAGCGCGATGCGGTGGATGCTCAGGTGCATGCGTAGGACGTGACCGAGCCATCAAAATTGACACAGCAAAACCAGTTTGCTAAACGGAATACTCGATGTACCCAAGTTGCGACGTCGAACGTCAATACTGTTGCCAACAAAAACGAGTAATCCTCCTTAGGAAAACGTTATCGAAGGCAGAAAAAGGACGCATATCTTCCAGGCGAACGGGCCAATTCTCGCTCCCCCACAACAATCCTGAGCGAACAGATGTGCTGTAACCTTAGCCCTTTAGCGAGAATGCGACGTCGCGAAGACGCCAAAAGTGTCACAGATTGGCAAATACTGATCATGCTTTAGCGATGCAAAGAGATACTTCTTTGCTGATAGTGACGTCAGAAGAAACACATCTCCCAAGGTATACGAAAGTAGCTAGCTGTTCAAGTTGGGCATCTTCGAGAGTGAGCAAGGAAGCAGGTGAATGCCAATACTTGAGAAGTACTTTACAATTCCATAGGGCGAAGCTCATGCCATAGTTAGGTGCTTCAAACGTCATGCGATCTAGAATGAGTTGCATACCCTTCGGATCGTCACCAAGTAAGGCGATATCATCAGCATAATCTTAGTCGGTCGCCCGTTCACCTGGTAGAAGCTCTAGGCCAAACGGTTGGGAACCTTCTAGAGCACTCGACAGAACGTCTTCGATAGCGAAGTTGTATAGGAATGGGTACATGGAGCAGCCCTGTCGCACACCTCTATTCACAGCGAATTTTGAGGAAAGCTTGCCATAGACCATTAATCTGCTCGTAGGATGGAGGTATATTTCTCTGGCACTCCGTTCTTTAGAAAGGTACGCCAGGAAGCAGGTCGATCAACGGAGTCAAAAGTTGCACGTATGTCTAGGATTGTAAAGATAGTGAGCCTGTGATAAATGTGCCGATGTTCTAGGAGTTGGCAGAGCGTGAATATTTGATCCACGCATCCGCGGTCAGGGCAGAAACCAGCTTGTTCTTCACGGTAGTATGATTCACGTACTGGGATAGTCTTCGAAGCAAAATGGATGCCAATAGCTTAGAGGCAACTGAAATAAGCTTAGTCCCGCGATGATTTTCACATAAGTGCGAGCACCTTCCTTGAAAATCGGGACGATAACCGATTCGCCTCAAGAGGAAGGCACTTTATCTTCATGTCAGATTTTCTCGAACAGCGCGGTCAGCTGGTTAATGATCGTCACACCGCCGTACTTGAATAGCTTCGGAGGAAGTCCGTCTGAACCGGCAGCCTTGAACCTATTTAAGCGTCAAATCTCGAGACAGACTTCCACTTCGCTGGGTGGATTCAATGGGACGAGCCAGAGTGGAAAACAAAGTGCAGTGTATGTACTAATGGATAGTGGAGGCCATTATAACTGCGAGTGAAAGTGCTCGGCCCAGCGGTCCATACGCCTCTGTTGGTTGGTGATAGGAGACTCATCCACTTCACAAATGACCTCAATGTCACCAGGCTTCCTGAGGTCATTGGACCGAATGATTTGAAAAAGCCAGCGAGTGTTGCCAGAGATTGCAGCTGTCTCCATCTCTAAAGCACGCTCAGATTACTCTGTCTCTCGATCCTTGCGTATGCTTTGTTTGAGTAGCCGGTTGGCAGAACGGTGCCGCTCGTTGCATTCTGATTCCGGAGGGATATCTTTGCGGCGTTTGAATAGCTCCACAAAACGAGCAGAGATACAAGGCTTTAAGTGGCGTCGAGGTAGGCTGCAGCTTGACTGTCCGGAATTGGTCATCACTTTTCGTAAATAAGTCAAGTGTTACTCCACTTCTTGCGGTGGATTGCAACTGAGTGCGTATGCGAATGAAGGCTGATAGCTCGCCTGGACAGAGAAATCAGTTAATCTGTTTACATCAATCTTGCGGTGATTTGTGTTTCGAGGCCCTCATCATCACCAGCACGCATTATGTTATCGTTAGACTGGGTCCTCGACTCATTCCGTATCACACTAGAAGACTTTAAACCCAAACTGGAAAAATCACTTCCTATAACTTTATCGGAGTTAGCACCAAGAACATGAATGACTCGACGCCGGAAGTCAGTGATTCCGATGCAGGTGCACCCCAAGCTGAAATCTTATACGATTCTATCATAAGGGAGAGAAGTTATGGGACGCAGAGCCTAACGAAATCAACCGGATATAGCGTTCTGCCTTCCGGCTCGTAGATGATTCGTTTGTCTCCTGGTCGTAACCTTGCTTCAACTGGTGACAGTCATACGCAGTTAAAGTTTCAAGGTCATTGTGTAAGATGACTTAAAATCTAATGAAATCGTCTCCTGTGTACTCGTGTAGTCTTCTCTCAAAAGAGTGTTCCTTGTTAACGTCTTTGACCTTTGTCCTAGGTCATATATTTTGGATTTGAAGTCGGCACTTTCGCGTCACACAGAAGGCCACAACTTCTCATAATGTTACCACTTTTGTTTTTGTAGTCGGTAATGTTTAATCTCTTGCCATTTTTCTATTGCAGCACACTAGCTGAAGAGTTCCTGGCTTGCGGTTAACGTGCGTTGTTGATCATGATACGTGACAGTCATCAAGTAGATCCCAATTGATTTCTGCTATCACATTCCCGAGCTGGAGTTGCTCCCCACTGCCTTATCTATCGAGCTACTAAATCAATGACTAGAGGTATGGCAACCTACCCATGCCGCGTCTGTCGGAATGGGCAGCCGGAGAGTATCATCTGTCCTGCTGACTCCGTCGGCAATACTCCCTCTCTCCTCTCAACTACTTCTTCTTCGTTTATTGAGCAAGACCGCCGTTAACCTTGCAACTGCTAACAACGGTACAAGTAGGTCGTCTACCAAAATTAGAGTCTCACTTCTCACTGGTTCTTTTGACGTCGGCACTCTGGATCAGACGCGCCAACCGGCAGCACTAGCTCTCTCTTACCTCTTGCGTGTTCACCTACGTCAACGTATGAAGCCCCTGCAAAACTCTAAAGCCTATATAGCAATGTGGAAGATGTCTGCAATCTACTTGCCTCTCTTGGCAACGCGAAGACTGCCGGTCCTGCTGAGCTCCGCCCGCCGATTTTCAGATCGTCCTCGGCCATCATCTCACCCTCCGTGACTGATTTGTTCAATACATCGCGATCCGAAGGTACCTTGCCGAGCGACTAGGAATGCTCGGTAATGAATCCGATTCCGAACGGCAGTTACCCAACTAAAGTGGATAATTACCGGCCGATTTGTCTGACCTCCGTTTTAGCCAAAGTACTTGAGAAGACCATGAAAAAGAGTCTACTCTAGTTGATGGAGTTTGAAAAGCTGGGGCCATCACTGCACTGGTTCTTGAAGGGCCGCTCCTGTATCGCCAACTTGCTGTTGAGGTGGCATGAATGGTTGCAGGCGTTGAACCGGGAGAAGTCGCTGGATGTCATCTACATTGATTTAAACAAACGTTTGGCGAAGTGAACCAAGAGACCCTCTATAACAAGCTGGGGATGTGCGGTGTTGATGGCTCACTATACAAGTGGATCAGTGTACTCCTTCTTGGACGGAAACGGAGGGTAATGTGGATAACCACCTAACGCATTGACATCTTCCAACCAGTGTGGTACCCCAAATCAAACTGCTCGGGGCCCATTTTATTCCTGATCCACATCAACGAAATACCCCTCCGGCTTGTTTTGTAATCTGACGGCGCGGGTTCGAGCCTGCGTAGGATCAGGTAGACCTTCACAGTATCCTTAACTCACGTGCGACTGGAAGTTGTTACAAGACGGCGCAGCGTCGGTTCTACGTACAGACGTACTGCTGATGCCTTTCTTTTCTTTCTTTTTCAACGAAGCATTTTAACATTTGCCATCGCGTCATACCCCGTTTGCAGCCGGCCTGAAGGTTTGGGGAGTAATTAATACGAAATAATCTGAAACACTGTTAGCGCGGGTTGGTTGTTCAACTGTTGATGGGTTCGCCGAATTATTGATACTCCCAATGACTGCGAACTACTTCGTCATGACCTTGAACGCTTGTCCATGTTGTCTGCGGAGGTCGATCTGCCGGTCAGTCCAGTCAAATATTTATATTTGAGCCTGGAGAAGGGTAAGATGGGCGAACGTACACTGTGACTGGCCAATCGATGCATTTAACCTTTTGTGTAAAAGATCTCGGCGTACTATCACGCTGCCAGCCTGCTTAGCGGATCGGACTACCCTTGCAGTATCCTTATCCCACGTGCGACTGGTGCTGGTTGCACGGTAGTAAAGCGACGGCACTGTGTACTAGCGTATTGCTGATATCCTTTTTGTGATGCGATTTGATGTCTGTGGGTAACACGAACAAGCTATATGGAAACGGACTACATATACTTTGGTCACTCAAACGCAGCTTCAGCATTTGAACTGAGGAGATTACCACTTACCTCTTCTCTTCATCATCAGTCCGATGCTCGAGTACAGATCTCCGGTGGCCAGGTGCAGAAAGTGGAACGGGTTGACACCCCCTCTATTGCAAAGACCGATAGATACCATTAGGGCTGTATCGTTGGTTTCCAGTGGACCTCGTAATGATGCACCCGATACTGTATCTGCTTCAATTTCCCATGCTGAGGCCGCTGCTGCTTGTGCGCGCACCAGAGAACTCTCGTCCAAACGTGCAAGCTTGTGGGACCAGATTTAATGTGGATAGCTCTCTCTCTTTGCCTCGAGCAGTGAATGGCAATACATTGGAAAGAATAACCCAGACGAGCTCGGCGTTGGAATACAAACACTTTCTAAACACACAGTTGGCGGATTTTAGATTCTGGGAACGCATCGCATCCGAATGGCTTGTGGCGCAGCTGTAATATGCTGCAAACACACAGGGAATAGTGACGTTGTTCCGCGCAGGTGCCAGACCTAATTCCGTTAGAGCTACGTAGGTTGTTACCGGGGTCCGTCCGTAGCAACCATCGAAGCCAGCTGTGTATGAAGCACCTCGGAAAAGATTGGTCGTACGTTGCCTGTGGCTGAATGGCTAGCGAATAAGAGCAAGCCAATGGTATCGTTTTACCTTGTAGTGGACCAAGCAGAATAAACAGCCTTGAAACACTCCAGTAAGCGCACTACTTGAACAACCAACAAGAGTGTTTCTGCTAGGTCTTTCTATCAGGAAGTATTTAGCTTGACCTCATATCTTGGCCGTACATTCTATCTTCCGGGAGCTGCATACAATTTCCGCCAGAGGTTTTCGTCTTCTGATCTGGGAAGTGGCTGTATAGGTTATTCGTACTGTCAAGGAAACACAACAGATATATATCTACTAGCTCGCTTTTCACAGAATACAGTATTTTTGATATTCGTGTTCGTTGTCTCGGAAACACCCAAACACATAACAGTGATGTGATGAACCTTCGACTACATGGTTCTAAATTTGATTAATACTAGTGAGCTTCCTAGCAATATATACAGTCCACGTGCGACAGGTGCTGGTCGTGCAGAAACGAAGCGCTGTCACGGCCTACAGCTGACGATTTATAATTTTGCTTTTGCATCTCTGGCGATACTGGGTCAACGATAAATTATCTACAGTGTTGGTATTACGTTCAGCAAAGATGCTGATAGCAATCAACTAGACTGGATGCCGGTGCACAGCAGCATTTCTGCGGTTCTACTTCGAACCTCAGTTGCTGCCTGTTCACCGCCTCCGTTTTTACCTCTACTAACCTCATTTATGAGTATACTAAATATTGTTTCTATTACCGGTTTTCATCTTTTATCGTTCTGAGAGGAAATACGGACATAACGATTAATGTTGGTGACTTGAATGCCCAAGAGAATCGACTATCAGCTCCTGAACAGCACCTGGGATGTCGCCTTGGTTTTCGTTGCACAAGAAACGGACATCGGTGGTCGATTCCTTCAGCTGTGCACTGACCACGATCTTTATATTAGCAGCACTGATTTCCAACACAAACGTTCCCACCATGTCACCTATCGCTCGTGAATTCCTTAATGACCTGGACGTAAATTGACAATATTGCCACCAGATATATATTGCGCACATCATTGCGACTGTCGGACAATTTACTGCACGTACGCCAGGCGCTTGCTCTTTTCGCTTCAAAGGAGTGCCTAACGTTTAACTTTACTTCCATCTTGAACCCGCAGTCTGTGGTTCAACAATATAATGACGAACTGACCCGTAAATAATCATCATTATCCAAGTTAACTGTAGGTGGCAAATGTCTCAGCTGTTGTGTCCATTAATAATGAGTGATTAATAAGTTTGTTAAGCCAAATGGTTACTGGGATTGTCACAAGTGTACCAGGAATAATGTTTGTGACACCTGCTGTTCGCCCAACTTGAGGCGTCGATGAGTTTGATCGAATCAAGTAAACGAGATCATATGAGCCCTGCTTCAGCATGTCCTTGACTCTGTACAGACACCTGACAAGGATTATTCGAATCGACCGGGAACGTTGGTTTACCGCAAGGGCCTGTGAGATGGAGAAGGTCAGTGCTATTGGGCTAGCCGAGTGTTATTCTGGCTCCTCCGGGACAATAGTTCGATAAGACAATCAGTTACCGAGTCAATAGCTTAAAAAACAGTTGATCCATTTTCAGCCTCGTCAACTAGCCCATTGGTTGGATCATTTTGAAAAGCAGTTCAGCAAGTCTGGCGCGACACTTGCTTGTCAAATCGCCTGAGCCGACCCGGAAAGTAGATGTCACACCCATTTTGAAAGAGATTCGATATGTCCTTTCCGTGGTGAAACAAAACAACGCCCCTCAACCTGACGACCGTCCTCCAACTTCCTGAAGGGTAGAGGTGGCGCAGTGTTGCTTGGACTTACTCCTGTGTTTAATAAGATTCAGTACACTGAAGATGTGCCTTCCGACTGGAGACTGTTAACTATCCTACCCATCTCTAAGAAACTTCAGTGCACTTTGTACAAAGCTCATCGAGGCATTAGTCCTATTACTATTTCCTCCAAAATTCTTGCGGGTATAATCATTCGAGGACTTACTGATCCTCAAGTGAACCGAACCATGGCGGGGTCGTGGTTTGCCTCGACTACACATTTACACTTCGTCAAATGTTAGCGCAGAAAAACATACGACCGAATATGTTGGCTTCCCTTAAATATACTGAAGTCTAGGCGTAATAAAACTCCTCTTGCGGCACGTTAACCGGCGGTTAGCTCTCCGGAACGATGTCCCTCTGTTACGGGGGACTCAGCCGGCGTGCCTCGCTTGTTTTTCCCTGTCTCTTGCATTGTGGCACAATATCTGTGGTGTTTTCCACCTGCAGCTAACGTGTATCATCAGGATGATGAGGATGATGATGATGGTGACGATGACGATGACGATAATGATGATGATGACGATGACGATGATGATAATGACGATGATGATGATGATGATGATGAAGATGATGATGATGATGATGAAGACGATGTTGATGATGATGATGATGATGGTGATGATGATGGTGATGATGATGATGATGATGATGACGATGATGATGATGATGATGACGATGATGATGAGGATGATGATGATGATGGTGAGCAGGACGATGACGAAGATGACGATGATGATGAAGAAGAAGATGCTGATAAGGATGATGATGATGATGATGATGATGGTGATGATGATGATGATGATGATGATGCTGATGATGATGATGATGATAACGATGAGGAGGGGAGGCCGATTGCATCAGCTGGTGGCATTGCCTAACCGTGAAGGTCGCACCTTCTAAATTCCTAAGTTTGTAAAATATATCCGTATAGCTACTAAGTCCTCTGCGGTACATAGGCGCTATGCGGAAATTCCTAGCTCGTGAGGTTCCCCGTTTTCCTCTGCACAGTGCGTAACTGATATGGCACTGGAAGGTGAGCCGGGCTATATAATAGTCAACTGTCAATCATGCAGGTCCGCGGCTGTCACCCGTGGCGAAGTGGCACTAGCTGCTGGCATCCTGAAGTCATGTGGCGGAACCCGGCAGAGGTCCGCTGGGCGGCGCACCATTGACGAGACCCAGAAGGTCGAAACGCCGGCGTCTGGTGCCTTTCCAGACTAGCCTAAGCCTGCTGATTGGGAGTGGCATTGATGAATTAGCTAAATGCCTTTATATTCTGAGGTCTCTACTGTGACTCCCGAGGCCGTTTTGGGTCTACTGGAGACTATCTTGTAAGTTTTGTACGTCAACTGGGGTCCGCTTTTATTGTCCTATATTTCCTTTCCTCGTCATGTTGGTAATCGAAATCATCATGAAGGACTCGGTGTTTTCGGACTCTACGGAAGTGACCGACGGACAACCTTATGTATGCGGACGACATAGCACTCTTTGGGTCCGACGCAGTGGCTATAAAAATAATATTGGATGTACTGGCGCCTATTGCTACAAACTTCGGCATGTGTTTGCACCTTCAAATTGCAAAGTGCTGCTGCAGGACTAGACCAATGCGTTTCCACTGCTTTTAGCTTTCAGAGAACAGCCACTGGAAGTGGTGGACCGGTTAACTTAACTTAGTAGCTGGGTCTCCTCTAGTGGTCACATCACTAGGTCAGTTACTTCGCGTATCAGCAAGGTACTTGTGGCTTTCCAAAGACTCAAGCATCTGTGGAGACGGCGGCACCTCAGCCTGTCATTGATAGGTAGGGTGTATATCGTTGCGGTACTGCCAGTCATATGGTATGCATCGGAGACTTTGCTAGTTCGCAACAAAGACCGTAAACGCGCGACCGTGTTTGAGCAGTGGTGATTGCGGAGTATTGCTCACGTCTGGTGGGAACACCGGGTGAACAATGCGGTGGTTCACCAGTTGGTTTTTGGCAAGAAGCGTTCTTGTGCCTCACCGGAGTGTTTACTGAATCTCAATCACTTAGCTTGACTAGACGTTGTCGTCTGTGCACCCGTTAACCGGCTTGCTCAGCGTGCATTATACGCCGTGGGTGCGACAAATTTCGCAAACTACGAGGTGGCGACAGGCTGATGATTGCCGTCTTCGCAGATGGGATATTCGGGATCGTCCACTTCAACAGTTGCAGCATCTTTGCTGAGGGTAATACCAACACTGTAGTTAATTTGTCGTCGACCCAGTATCACCAGAGAGACAAAAAAAATAAATCGTCAGCTGTAGGCCGTGACGGCGCTTCCCTGCTGCACGCCCAGCACCAGTCGCGCGTGGGCTGTATATACCGTTAGGTCGCCCACCCGCATTCATCAGATTTAGAACCATGGGGTCGAAGGTTCATCACGGCTCTGATATTTTGTGTGCGTGTTTCGAAGCCAGCGAACATTAATATCAAAGTACTGTATACTGTGAAAAGAGAGCTAGTGGATATATATCTATGTTGTGTTTCCCTGATAGTACGGATAATATATATACAGCCAGTTCCCAGATTAGAAGATAAAGGTCACTGGCGGAAGTTGTATGCAACGCCCGGAAGACAGCATCTAACACCAAAATATGGGGTCAAAATAAATAGTTCATGAGAGAAAGACCTAGCTGAAAGTTCCTGACTGCAGCAAGTATTGGATGCGCAGAAACACGCTTGTTGGCTGTTCAAGTAGTGCGCTTACTGGAGGGTTTCATGGCAGGTCATTCTGATTGTTCCATTACAAGGTAAAACGACACTATTGGCTTACTCTCCTTGGCTAGCCAACCAGCTACAGGCAACATACGACCAATCTTCTCCTGGCTGCTTCATACAAAGAGAGCCGTCTTCGAAGGTTGCTACGGACGGACCCCGGTAACTATCTACGTAGCTCTATTGGAATTAGATCTGGCACCTGTGCGGAACAAAGTCAGTAATCCCTACGTGTTTGTAGCATATTACAGCTGCGTCACAAGCCATTCGGATGCGATGCGCTCGCAAAATCTAAACCCCGCAAAGTGAGTGTTTAGGAAGTGCTTGTATTCCAACGCCGATTTCGTCTCGACTATTCTTTCGAATAAAAAGTTCTAATATTTTGGTATTCAATACTGGAAGCAAAGAGAGCTGGCTATCCACATTAAGTCTGATACCACAAGCTTGAACTTTTGGATGATAGTACTCTGGTGAGCGCAACTGCAGCAACGGCCTCAGCATGGAAAATTGACGTAGATAAAATATCGGGTGCATCATTTTGAGGTCCGCTAGGAAACCACGATACAGCCCTAGCCTTCTTTATCGATCTTCGCAAATAGAGCTGGAGTATAGTAGCTACATCCTCAACCCGTTCCAGTTTCTGCACCTCGCCACCGGTGATCCGTACTCGAGCATGGGACTTATGATGAAGAGAAGAGGTGCGTGGTAATCTCTTCAGTTCAAATGCAGAAGCAGCGTTTAAGTGACCAAAGTATATGTAGTCCGTTTCCGTATAGTTTGTTCGTTTTACCCACTGACTTCAAATCGTCTCGCAAAAAGCACATCAGCAATACGCTGGCACACAGTGCCGACGCTTCACTACTGTGCAACCAGCACCGATCCCCTAAGCAGGCTTGCATCTTGAGAGTACGCCGAGATACTTTACGGAAAAGGTGGAATGTAGCGATTGACCGGTCAGAGTGTACGTTCGCCCATCTTACCCTCCTCCAGGCTCAGATATAATGATTTGACTGGATTGACCGGCAGATCGACTTCTGCAGACTACATGGACAAACGTTCGAGGTCATGAGGTAGTACGTCGTAGTCGTCGAGTGTATCAATTATTCGGCGAACTCGTCGGCAGCTAAACAACCAATCCGCGCTAACAGTGTTTCAGATTATTTCGTATCAATTAATCCTCAAACCTTCAGGCCGGCTCTAAACTAGGTATAACGCGATGGAAAACGTTCATGTGCTTCGCTGAAAAAGAAAGAAAAGAAAGGCATCCGCAGTACGCCGGTACGTAGTACCGACGCTTCGCTGTCCTGTAACAACTTCCAGTCGCACATGGGTTAAGGATACTCTGAGGGTCTCCCTGTTCCTACGCAGGCTCGAACCCGCGCCGTCAGATTACAAGACAAGCCGGAGGGGTACTTCGTTGATGTGGAGCAGAAATAAAATGGGCCCCGAGCAGATTGCCTTGGGGTACCCCACTGGTGGAAAGATATCAACGCGTTAGATCCACGCGTTATCCACATGAACCCTTCGTTTTCGTTCAAGGAGGGGTTCGCTTATTCGCTTGTGTAGTGAGCCACCAACGCCGCGCATCCTCAGCTTGTTGAAGAGGGCCTCATGGTTCACTTCGTCGAATGCTTTGCTTAAATCAATCTAGATCACATCCAGCGACTTCTCCCGGTTCAACGCCTACAACCATTCATGCCACCTCAACAACAAGTTGGAGATACAGGAGCGGCCCTTCATGAAGCAGTGCAGTGATGGCACCAGTTTTTCCAAATCCATCAACTACAGTAGAACCTTTTCCATGGTCCTCACAAGTACTTTGGCTAAAATGGAGGTCAGACAAATCGGCCGATAATTATCCACTTTACTTGGGTAACTGACTTTCGGAATCGGGTTCACTTCCGAGTATTCCTGGTCGCTTGGCAAGGTACCTTCGGACCGCGTTGTATTGAACAATCCAGTCACGGAGGGAGAGATGATGGCCGAAGATGACCTGAAAATTAGCTGACGAAGCCCAGCAGGTTTGGCAAGCTTCGTGCTGCCAAGAGTGGCAAGTAGATTGCAGACATCTTCCACACTGCTATATAGGCTTTCCAGTTTTGCAGGGTTTCATACGTTGACCTAGGTGCACACGCATTAGGTAAGAGTGAGATCAAGTGCTGCCGGTTTGCCCATATGATTCAGAGTGCGGAGGTTAAATGAACCAATATGAAGTGAGATTCTAATTTTAGTAGACAAGCTACCAGTACCGATGTCAGCAGTTGCGAAATTAGCGGCGGTCTTGCTCAATAAAAGAGAAAGAACAGTTGAGATGAGAGAGGGAGTATTGCTAACGGATTCGGCAGTACAGATGATACTCTACGGCTGCCCATTCCGAGAGACGCGGCATGGGCAGGGTGCCATACCTCTAGGAATTGATTTATTAGCCAGACAGATAAGGCAGTGGGGAGCAACTCCAGCTCGGAAGTGTGGTAGCAGAAATCCATTGGGATCGACTGGATGACTGTCACACATCATGATCAAAATTACGCGTTAACCGCGGGTGAGAAACTCTTCAGCTAGTGAGCTGCAATAGAAAAATGACAAGAGGTTAAAAAATACCGACTACAAAAACAAAAATGGTAACATAATGAGAAATTGTGGCCCTCTGTGTGAGGCGAACTTTAACACCCAAATCTATGACCTAGAACAAAAGTCAAAGACGTTAACAAGGAACACTCTACAGAGAGAAGACCATACGAGGTACATAGAAGACGATTTCATTAGTTTCTAAAGTCCGCTTACGCAATGACCTTGAAACGGTAATTGCGTATAAATGTCACCAGTTGAAGCAAGTTTACGACCAGGAGACAAGCGAATCATCTACGAGCCGGAAGGCTGAATGCTGCATCCGATGGATTTCGTTAGGTTCTGCGTCCCCTAACTTCTCTCTCTTATGGAAGAATCGTATAAGATTTCAGCTTGGGAGCAGCTGCATCAGAATCACTGACTTCCGGCGTCGCTTTATACATTTTCTTGGTGCATACTCCGGTAAAGATATAGGAAGTGATTTATCCAGTTCGGGTTTGGAGTCTTCTGGGCTGATACGGAATGTGTCGT
>OX104065.1:6213408-6260963 GCA_944474145.2 Dicrocoelium dendriticum | reverse complement strand
TCGTTGTTTTCATTATTATGGGCTGGTTCGTCCTCTGGTGTGTGTAATTCATTCTAGTTAATTCTTTGGCGTTGTACGACATTACTACCTGTAATAAATTATCCAAACTTCTATCCCGCTTCATAACACTGATTTCTCTCTTATCGATCGGTACTTTTTGAAATGGCCAAGCAGTCACCTTGTGGAATGTGCTGCAAAGTCATTGGGCATCGAGCTAACGCAATTACATGCAGTCTCTGCGGTGTTAAGCTTCATATTTCGTGCGTTGGTCTTACAGTTGACCAATTTCGTGTAATCCAGGGTATTCAGAACGAATTTTTGAAGATCGTTTGTAAACTGTGCCAAGCTAAACTTGCGCAGAATGGAACCAAGACGTCGAGCAAGTGGACCAGTACAAGGAATTGCTCTAAAATGGCCAGCTCGCCTTGTGCTACACCACAGGCAGGGAAGCAGCCAGTGCCTAGTACATCGCGTCCATCTCGGAACCAAGATACTAAAGTTCCGTCAGGATCTCCCTCAAGTCCGGCAGTATGTTAAATTGACAGTAAAGCTCCAGTTTGCGATAAACAAATTGAGGATAACGATTGGAGAGTACAAACATCGAAGAAACCAAGACCAATATCTAATGACCTGAGGCGCCGTAGCCTCATGATCTTTTACGCACCTGAGTCCGGTGATTCTAATCCTCAGGTGCATTATGCACATGACGTCGAATATTTGCAATCATTGATTGACAAACTACTCGATGTAAATGAGGACGGGCTCAAAGTTCAGCAGATCGCCCGTCTAGGAAAGAGAATGGAGGGCAAAAGTCGGCCCATGAGGGTGACATTTGCCGAAGAAGCAAGTACCAAGTTACTATTGTCTCGCCTTAATAGGCTGAAGGGTATGAAGATCCACGTGCGCGCTGACTTAGAACCGGCAGACAGAGAGAAACTCAAGTCTGCCATGATTGAACTAAAGCGGCGCACGGAGGATGGAGAAACAAACCTCCGTATCGTAAATTTTCGAGTAGTTGCCCGGGTTCCTCCACGAATCCGGATCAACAGGTTGCTAATACTTCAGGCGCGCCCAGCGGGTCCTACCGCGGTCTGCGCGTAGCCTTTACTAACGTATGCAGTTTGATGAACAAACGCGATGTGCTGTACGACTTCGTAAGCTCTCAGCGACCGGACGTATTAGGCCTTGCTGAGACATGGTTAAACTCCGAGGTAAACGCCCAAGAAGTGGAAATCACCGGCTACTCATGCTTCCGCTGCGATAGACCATCAAATGATCGCGGTGGCGTTCTACTTTACATAAAGTCTTCCTTGTGTGGGAGACTAGTGAGCGCCTATCAAAGCGCTGATGGTCTATGTGAGCAGTTATGGTGTTCGATACACCTCAGACGCTGCGAGTTGCTCGTGGGCGTGGTATATCGCAGCCCACTGAGCCGCAGTTTGGACTGGTTGCCGCATGTCCGCAACCACATGAGTCGTCCGATGTTCCTACTCATGGGTGATTTCAACCTGCCCCGAATACAGTGGCCTGAAGCTGAACTTCTCCCCGGCCACTGTGAAGTCGAGAGGAAGTTTACGGAGTTGCTATTTGAAACTGGGGCCACACAGCACATCAACCAACCGACACGCATTACAGCGCGCGCAACTCCATCATGCTTAGACCTGCTGTTGACTAGCTGTGAGCAGCGTATACATAACATTCAAGTTTTAGAACCTCTGGGAGCGAGTGACCACTCAGTGGTCATAGGCAGTTTAGAACTACCGCTACCGTATCCTCTCCCACTAGAGTCAGCCTTCAACTATTGGAAGGCGGACTTTAATGGCCTCATTCGAGCAGCGAGCCAGATAGACTGGTCTTTACCACAGGATTCATCTATTGAAACCTGTTGGGCTATCATTAAAGAGGGAGTGAAATCGTTGTGCGCCCGATTTGTGCCCCTCAAATTTCGGAAAGTTGGGCCAGTCAAACCACATTGGTTTGACAAAGAGTACAACAAAATGGCCCGACGGCGACGTAGACTATGGAACAAATTCGTGTTATCTGGCTCTGATGAGGACTACAATGCCTACAAGGTACAACGAAATCGCTGCAACAACGCGAAAACAAGCAAACGCAGAAGCTTCGAAGAGGAGCTTGCAACTGCCGCAAAAACTGCCCCCAAGAGGATCTTCGCATATGTGAAGCGGCGCCTAAGACCTATAGCTAGTATCCCAGTGTTAGAAGGCTCAGAAGGACAGCCTCTAACCTCGAGTACAGATCGTGCGTCAGCATTGGCAACGCACTTCGCCTCCGTATTCGCAAGTGACCAGGTGTCTGTAATGAGTTCGACGAGCACCGCTCCAGCCGAACTTAACAGCCTGGACTGCAATATTGAGGATGTACGCAAGATTCTAGCAAATCTTGACGGGACGAAACCTGCTGGGCCAGATGGTATACACCCTCTAATCCTCAAGTCATTATCGACCATAATTGCACCTTCTGTAACTGAACTGTTTAACAGGTCACTATCCACTGGTCTACTACCGGACGACTGGAAATGCTCAGTCGTAAAGCCTATCCCGAAAGGTGGTAACCCAAGCAAAGTGGATAACTACCGGCCGATCTGCCTGACGGCAGTTTTGGCAAAGACGCTCGAGAAGATCGTGAAGAAGAGCCTTCTGCAACTTCTCGAGTCGAAAAACCTGTTAACCTCCGCACAGCATGGTTTCCTGAAAGGTCGTTCGTGCATCACCAACCTACTGTTGACGAGGCACGAATGGTTACAAGCGCTGAACAAAGGCCAATCGGTTGACGTCATTTACATTGACTTCAGTAAGGCTTTTGACAAGGTTAACCATGCAGTGCTCCTTGACAGACTGAGGATGTGCGGTGTTGGTGGTTCGCTGCACAAATGGATCAGCAATTTCCTTATTGATCGGAAGTGGAGAGTCCAGGTGGACAACCATCTAACAGACTGGTATCCATCGAGCAGCGGCGTGCCCCAAGGCACTGTACTGGGCCCGATATTGTTTCTAATCCATATAAACGATGTGCCTCAGCTACTACAATCACATTGTGCTTTGTTCGCAGATGACTTGAAAGTGTGGAGAGTAATCCGCACACTCAATGATTGCGATTTACTTCAGCAGGATCTCGACCGCCTCTCAACATGGTCTGCAGAGGTTAACCTTCCGATCAACCCTGCCAAGTCGCAATTCATGAGGTTGGGTAAGTGTGATCACGGCCGAACGTACACAGTGGCTGGACAACCGTTGCATCCCGCTCCTTTCGTGCGCGACCTCGGTGTACTCTCACGCTGCGACCTAAAGTCCATTGACAACACGAATAGGCTGTACCAAAACAGCCTTCGTATGCTTTGGGCTCTCAGGCGCAGCTTTAGCACTTGGTCCGAAGAGATTGCCACTCGCCTCTTCGTCTCGATAATACGACCAATGCTAGAGTACGGCACTCCCGCATACTGTCCCATCACCCGGGGCGAAGTAGAAAAGCTTGAGCGGGTGCAGCATGTAGCCACTAGGCTGATTCCCAACTTACGAGGTATGCCATACGAAGACCGATGTAAGAAACTAGGGTTATACACCCTATCTTATCGTCGGCTGAGGGTTGACCTCATCATGACGCACCGAATATTACATCTGGGTGATTACCCCATGTTGAGACAACTACTTCATCTGCGCACACAAAGCTGCACGCGAGGACACCGGTATAAACTTATCGTCCCGGATTTGAAGCGGGTCGCCCATCAACTCTGTTTCGAACGAAGAGTGGTGAATGTCTGGAACGACCTGCCTCAGCATATAGTAGAAGCGAACACAGTGGCTAAATTCAAGATGCTACTAGACAAACAATTTGCAGAGGCAAAGTACAAAGAGCGAAACGATAAATAAAAAGTTCATGTCCGAAAACGACGAACGATGCAGCTACACAGAGCAACCTCTACTCGCTGCTTCGCACCAGTTCTCAGTTCTCAGTTCTCATCATCATCATCATCATCATCATCATCATCATCATCATCATCATCATCATCATCATCATCATCATCATCATCATCATCATCATCATCATCATCATCATCATCATCATCATCATCATCATCATCATCATCATCATCATCATCATCATCATCATCATCATCATCATCATCATCATCATCATCATCATCATCATCATCATCATCATCATCATCATCATCATCATCATCATCATCATCATCATCATCATCATCATCATCATCATCATCATCATCATCATCATCATCATCATCATCATCATCATCATCATCATCATCATCATCATCATCATCATCATCATCATCATCATCATCATCATCATCATCATCATCATCATCATCATCATCATCATCATCATCATCATCATCATCATCATCATCATCATCATCATCATCATCATCATCATCATCATCATCATCATCATCATCATCATCATCATCATCATCATCATCATCATCATCATCATCATCATCATCATCATCATCATCATCATCATCATCATCATCATCATCATCATCATCATCATCATCATCATCATCATCATCATCATCATCATCATCATCATCATCATCAACATCATCCTCATCATCATCATCATCAACATCATCATCATCAACAACCTTATCATCATCTTAATCATCATCATTATCTTCTTCTTCTTCATCATCATCGTCATCATCATAATGACCGTCGTCATCAACCTCATCATTATCATCATTATTATCCCCGTCCTCATCCTGACGCACCGGATATTACATCTGGGTGATTACCACATGTTGAGACAATTACTTCCTCTGCGCACACCAAGCTGCACGCGAGGACACCGGTATAAACGTATCGTCCCGTATTTGATGCGGGTCGCCCATCAACTCTGTTTCGAACGCAGAGTGGTGAATGTCTGGACGGACCTACCTCAGCATATAGTAGAAGCCAACACCGTGTCTGGATTCAAGATGCTACTAGACCAACAATTTGCAGAGGCAAAGTACAGAGAGCAAAACGATGCATAAAGAGGTCATGTCTGAAAACGACGAATGATGCAGCTACACAGAGCAACCTCTACTCGCTGCTTCGCACCAGTTCTCAGTTCTCAGTTCTCGTCATCAGCATTCTCATCATCCTCATCATCCTCATCATTTTCGTCTTCATCGTCTTCCTGATTTTACACCTTGATTGCAGGTGGAAACGCCTCATCTCATCTGCAACGACACAAGAGAAGGAAAATCATGAAAGGTTTGCCGGCTGTGTCCCCATTATCGGATGGACCTTCTTCCGGAGACCCAACCGCCGGTTTTCGTGCCGCAAAATGAGTTTTACTACGCATTGACATAAGTCTATTTACGGAGGACCAACATATTCGGTCGTCTGTTTTGCTCTGCTCTAACATTTGAAGAAGTGTAAATGTGTATTCGAGGCAAACCACGACCACGCCATGGTTCGGTTCACCTGAGGATCAGTAAGCCGTCAACGAATGATACCTGCAAGAAGTTTGGAGGAAATAGTAATAAGACTAATGCCTCGCTGACTTTCGTACAAAGTGCACTGAAGTTTCTTAAAGATGGCTTGGATCGTTAACAGTCGCCAATCTGAAGGCACAACTTCAGTGTACTGGATCGTATTAAACACAGGAGCAAGTGCAAGCAACACCGAGTCATCTCCATCCTTCAGAAAGTTGGAGGACGGCCGTCAGGTTGAGTGGGCTTGTTTTGTTTCAACACGGAAAGGACATATCAAGTCGCTTCCAAAATGAGCTTGACATCTAATTTCCTCGTCGTTTCAGGCGATTTGACAAGCAAGTGTCGCGCCAGACTTGCTGAGCTGCTTTTCAAATTGATCCACCCAAAGGGCTAGTTGACGAGGTTGAAAATGGATCAACTGCTTTTTAAGCTATTGACTCGGTAACTGATTGCCTTATGGAAATATTGTCCCGGAGGTGCCAGAATAACTCTCGGCTAGCCCAATAGCACTGACTTTCTCCATCTCACAGGCCGTTGCGGTAAACCAACGTTCCCGGTCGATTCGAAAAATCCTTGTCTAGTGTCTTTTGCAGAGTCAAGGATGGGCTGAAGCAGTGCTCATAAGATCTCGTTTACTTGATTCGATCAAACCCATCGACGCCTCAAGTTGGACGAACAGCAGGTGTCACAAACATTATTCCAGGTACACCTGTGACAATCCCAGTCACCATTCGGCTCAACAAACTTATTAATCACTCATTATTAATGGTCACAATAGCTGAGACGTTTGCCACCTACAGTTAACTTGGATAATGATGATTATTTACGGGCCAGTTCGTCATTATATTGTTAAACCGCAGACTGCGGGTTCAAAGTAGAAGTAAAGTTAAAAGTTAGGCACTTCTTTGAACCGGAAAGAGCAAGCGCCTGGCGTACGTGCAGTAAATTGACCGACAATCGCACTGATGAACGCAATATATATCTGGTGGCAATATCGTCAATTCACGTCCAGGTCATTAAGGAATTCACGAGCGCTAGGTGACAGGATGGGAACATTTGTGTTGGAAATCAGCGCTGCTAATATAAAGATCGTGGTCAGTGCACAGCTGCAGGAATCGACCACCGATGTCCGTTTCTTGTGCAACGAAACCAAAGCGGCATCCCAGGTGTTGTTCAAGAACTGAAAGGCGATTCACTTGGGCATTCAAGTCACCAACAATAATCGTTATGTCCGTATTTCTTGTCAGAACGGGAAAAGATGAAAACCGGTAATAGAAACCATCTTTAGTACACTCAGAAATGCTGTCAGTAGAGGCAAAAGCGGAGGTGGTGAGCAGGCAGCAACTGAGGATCGAAGTCGAACTGCACAAACGCTGCTGTTCACCGGCATTCAGTCGAGTTGATTGCCATCAGCATCTTTGCTGAACGTAATACCAACACTGTAGATAATTTATCGTTGACCCAGTATCACCAGAGAGACAAAAGCAAAAATATAAATCCTCAGCAGTAGGCCGTGACGGCGCTTCTCTGCTGCACGACCAGCACCAGTCGCGCGTGGACTGTATACATCGCTAGGACGCCCACCAGTATTCAGCAGATTTAGAACCATGGAGTCGAAGGTTCATCACAGCTCTGTTATGTGTATGCGTGTTTCGGAGACAGCGAACACAAATATCAAAAATACTGTATTCTGTGAATAAGGAGCTAGTAGATATATATCTGTTGGGTTTCCCTGACAGTACGAGTAACCTATACAGCCACTTCTCAGATCAGAAGACAAAGACCTCTGGCGGAAATTGTATGCAGAATATATGACCAAGATATGGGGTCAAGATAAATACTTCCTGATAGAAAGACGTAGCTGAAAGTTCCTGACTGCAGCGAGTGCTAGATGCGCAGAAACACGCTTGTTTACTGTTCAAGTAATGCACTTACTGGAGGGTTTCATGCAGGTCATTCTGCTTGGTCCACGACAAGGTAAAACGTTACCATTGACTTGCTCTCATTGGCTAGCCAATCAGCCACAGGCAACGTACGACCAATCTTCACCGAGATGCTTCATACACAGAGAGCTGGCTTCGATGGTTGCTACGGACGGACCCCGGTAACAATCTACGTAGCCCTAACGAAATTGGATCTGGCAGCTGCGCGGAACAACGTCATTATTTCCTGTGTGTTTGCAGCATATTACAGCTGCGCCACAAGCCAATCGGATGCGATGCGCTCACAAAATCTGAAATCCGCCATCTGAGTGTTTAGAAAGTGTTTGTATTCCAACGCCGAGTTCGTCTAGATTATTCTTTCGAATAAAGCTTTCCAATATATTGCCATTCACTGCTCAAAGCAAAGAGAGCGAGCTATCCACATTAAATCTGGTACCACAAGCTTGTACTTGTGGACGAGAGTACTCTGGTGCACGCACAAGCAGCAGCGGCCTCAGCATGGGCAATTGAAGCAAATACAGTATCGGGTGCATCATTACGAAGTCCACTCGAAACCAACGATGCAGCCCTAGTCGTCTCTATCGGTCTTCGCAAACAGAGCAGGTGTATAGTAGCTACATGCTCAACCCGTTCCACTTTCTGCACCTCGCCACCGGAGATCTGTACTCGAGCATCGGACTTATGATGAAGAGAAGAGGTAAGTGGTAATCTCCTCAGTTCAAATGCAGAAGCTGTGTTTGAGTGACCAAAGTATATGTAGTCCGTTTCCATGTACCTTGTTCGTGTTACCCAAAGACATCAAATCGCATCACATGCAGAACATCAGCAATACGCTGGTACACAGTGTCGACGCTTTACTACCATGTAATCAGCACCAGTCGCCCATGGAATAAGGATACTGCAAAGGGTAGTCCGATTCGCTAAGCAGGCTCGCAGCGTGATAGTACGCCGAGACCCTTTACGCAGAAGGTTAAATGTATCGATTGGCCAGTCAGAGTGTACGTTTGCCCATCTGACACTGCTCCAGGCTTATATATAAAGATTTGACCGGATTGACCGGCAGATAGAACTCCGCAGGCCACATGGACAAGCGTTCGAGGTCATGATGAAGTACGTCGCAGTCGTCTAGAGTATCACTAATTCAGCGAACCTATCAGCACTTGAACAACCAACCCGCGCTAACAGTGTTACAGATTATTTCGTGTCAATTACTCCCCAAACCTTCAGGCCGGCTGCAAACGGGATATAACGCGGTGGCAAATTTGAAGCGCTTCGTTGAAAATGAAAGAAAAAAAAGCCATCAGCAGTGCGTCTGTACGTAGTACCGACGCTGCGCTGTCGTGTAACAACTTTCAGTCGCGCGTGGGTTTAGGATATCGTGAAGGTCTCCCTGATCCTACGCAGGCTCGAACCCGCGCCGTCAGATTACAAAACAAGCCGGAGGGGTACTTCATTGCTGTAGATCAGAAATAAAATGGGCCCGAGCAGATTGACTTGGGGTACCCCACTGGTGAAAAGATGTCGATGCGTTAGGTCGTTATCCACATATGCCATTCGTTTCCGTCGAAGAAGGGGTACGCTGATCCACTTGTGTAGTGAGCCATCAACACCGCACATCCCCAGCTTGTTGTAGAGCGCTTCTTCTTTCACTTCGCCTGATGTTTTGTTTAAATCAATGTAGATGACATCCAGCGACCTCTCCCGGGTCAACGTCTGCAACCATTCATGCTGCCTCAACAGCAGGTTGGTGATACAAGAGCGGCTCCTCATGAAGCAATGCAGTGATGGCACCAGTTTTTCCAACTCCATCAACTAGAGTAGACTCTTTTTCATGGTCTTCTCAAGTACTTTGGCTAAAACCGAGGTCAGACAAATCGGCCGGTAATTATCCACTTTATTGGGTAACTGCCTTTCAGAATCGGGTTCACTACCGAGTATTCCTATTCCCTCTGTAAGGTACCTACGGATCGCGATGTATTGAACAAACCAGTCATGGAGGGTGAGATGATGGCCGTCGACGATCTGAAAAGCAGCGGGCGGAGCGCAGAAGGACCGGCAGGCTTCGTTTTGCCAACAGCGGCAAGTAGATTGCAGACACCTTCCACATTGTTATATAGGCTTTAGAGTTTTGCAGGGGCTTCATACATTGACCTAGGTGAACACGAAAGAGGTAAGAGTGAGATCTAGTGCTGCCGGTTGACCCATCTGATCCAGAGTGCGGACATCAAAAGAACCAATGTGAAGTAAGACTCTAATTTTGGTAGACGAGCTACTTGTACCGTTGTTAGCAGTTGCGAGGTAAGTGGCGGTCTTGCTCAATAAACGAAGAAGAAGAAGTTAAGAGGACAGATGGAGTATTGCCGACGGAGTCAGCATGACAGATGATACTCACCGGCTGCCCATTCCGAGAGACGCGGCATGGGCAGGGTGCCGTACCTCTAGTCATTTATTTAGTAGCTCGACAGATAAGGCAGTGGGGAGCAACTCCAGCTCGGGAGTGTGATAGCAGAAATCAATTGGGATCTACTTGATGACTGTCACACATCATGATCAACAATGCGCGTTAACTGCATGTCACAAACTCTTCAGCTAGTGTGCTGCAATAGAAAAATGGCAAGAGATTAAACATTACCGACTACAAAAACAAAAATGGTAACATTATGAGAAGTTGTGGCTCTCTGTGTGACGCGAAAGTGCCGACTTCAAAGCCAAAATCTGTGACCTGGTACAAAAGTCGAAAGACCTTAACAAGGAGCACTCTCTTGAGAGAAGACTACACGATGAACACAGGAGACGATTTCATTAGTTTTTAAAGTTATCTTACACAATGACGTTGAAAATTTAATTGCTATAACTGTCACCAGTTGCAGCAAGGTTACGATCAGGAGACAAGCGAATCATCTACGAGCCGGAAGGCTGAACACTCTATGCGTCCCAAGATCTTGTGTCAAAGTTCTGCGTTAACCCAAAGCTACTATACAGACATATAAATAAGCTTCGCCGCGTTAAGCGCGGAATTCCGGCTCTGCGCACAGCTTTCGGATTAGCACATGCGGCACAGGATGCGGCGAACGTCCTAGGACAACACTTCGGCCGCACTTTCCAGTGTGTGCAAACATCCTGCACCATATCTAGGCAACTTATTCCGCCATCAGGCCTTAACCACATTTCCTTCTCAACTGCAGCTGTATTGAAGCGGTTGATGTCGTTGCGCGAATTTAGCTCCCCGGGTGCGGACGGCATTCGGCCGAAAGCGCTGAAAGTTTCCGCCACGAGCTTAGCTGAACCTTTGGCGACACTCTTTCAGCGATGCCTTAACGAGATGCACGTCCCAACGATGTGGAAGCACGGGATCATCACTCCAATCCACAAAAATGGTAGCCGTGCAGATCCAACTAATTATCGTCCGATTGCCCTTCTTCCGGTAATCTCCAAGATCATGGAGTCCATTGTAGCCAAGGCCCTCATGGAGTACCTGGAGAAAAACAACATCCTCGTTCCGGAACAGCACGGATTTCGTCAAGGCAGGTCCTGCATAACTAATTTGCTGATTGCTCGTTCAAACTGGACAGAGTCTGTGGACGCCGAAGTCGGAGTGGATGTAGCCTACTTGGACTTCTCTAAGGCATTCGACCGACTGGACCATCGGATTTTACTGAACAAGCTGCAGCATTGTGGTATCGGCAATCCTATTCTAGAATGGATAGGCGAATTTCTCGTTCAACGTCACCTGAACGTGAGAGTCCGAAATACCCTGTCGGAACCAATCGAAGTTCAGTGTGGCGTACCTCTGGGCTCGATACTCGGGCCTCGCTTTTTCATTGTTTTCATAAATGAGCTTGCAGCTGCACTATCTTCCAACTTTCTGCTGTTTGCAGATGACCTAAAGATATGGCGTGCCATAGCTTCAGGAGAGGATCACACAGCCTTGCAGGATGATTTGGACAAAGCATACAAGTGGTCAAACGAGAAGATGCTACAGTTCAACACCACAAAGTGCAAAATCTTGAGCATACGCCATCAGAGTGCGTATAACTACCGCTTAGGACCTGACATTCTACAGCGGACCTCTCATGAGTACGATCTTGGCGTGCTTGTACAAGAAGATCTTGGGTGCTTAATGCAGACCGAAAAGGCCTTCAAGAGAGCAAACCAACACTTTGGCCTTCTGCGTAGAGCGTTTGGGAAGTTTGACGCCTCAATCTTTCCGAAAATGCTTAGCGCTTTTGTTAGACCGCACACAGAATACGCTATTCAAGCGTGGCAACCATGGCAGAAGTGCCACCTCACTGCACTCGATACTGCACAACGCAGAGCGACAAAATACGTCAAAGGTCTTTCCAGCCTTCCCTACCCACTCAGGCTGAAAACTCTTAACTTATACAGTGGACGTTACCGTCGTTTGAGAGGCGATCTCATATCGGTGTATCGGATACTGAGAACCCCCAACCACACGTGTCATTCCCTTTTGAAACGTAGTCAAAACGCATCCCTAAGAAGTCATCAGTTTAAGTTGATCACACAGTACAGTCGACTGGAATGTCGACGCAATTTCTTCTCCCTCCGAGTGTCACAACCTTGGAACGCCCTTCCAGAACATGTAATTAACGCTCCCACCCTTTCCCTTTTCAAAAAACGCCTTGACGAAACTCTGACACGATTGCACTATGTGATATAACGTGCAACCATCGGATGATGGTATTAGTGAACAACGAACGTGGACGGAATACACTTAAAATTCCTATTGGATTAATTGTTTATGTGCATCTCCAACCCCTTGGTGAGTCATGCATTTCACACGTACTTTCATCGATCTGATTTTTTAATTTTACGATGTTAATTCTCATCATCCTACGGGACCTGTCAAGCATTGCTTTTATACCCGTCATAAACCATTGTTCCATTGTTATGAAAGAATCGTATACGATTTCAGCTTGGGGTGCACCAGCATCGGAATCACTGACTTCCGGCTTCGATTCATCCATGTTCTTAGTGCTAACTCCGGTAAAGATATAGGAAATGATTTTTCCAGTTCGGGTTTAAAGTCTTCTAGGTTGATACGGAATGTGTCAAGGACCAAGTCTAACGATAACATAATGCGTGCTGGTGATGCATCCGGAAACGGACGGAATTGTAATTGACCGGCGTGTCGGACCAAAACATCAGAAACAATAGCAACCTTAAACGTGACACTTACAGTTCGACGAATGATACGTCCTGGAATCCGGGTAACCTGGTTGTAGCCGCATTCCTTTGTCAGCAGAGGTTGCCCTTTGAAGAATACTCGTCTCTGAACACCGTGTTGCCTGTTGAACTGTTGTCTGATATTTTAGCTTCGGTTCAGGCTGTTCCTGTCAGGCGGTTTAAGCAAATCGAGACTGGGTCGTAATTGCCGTTGCACACTAATTCAGCCGGAGATTTACTTCAAGGCACCTGCGGATTTGGAGTTATCCTGGGGATAAACAGAAATATCTCAAGCATCTCGGTCTCCGTCCCCCCCCCCACATCACCTTCAAATTGCTCACTTGAAGGTGTCCACGAATCGCTCTGCTAGGCCATTCGACTGTGGATGGTATGGAGGTGACCTCATATGAGTTATGCTGTTTCTGTTGCAAACGTCCACAAAACTCGCTGAAGTGAACTGAGTTCCGTTGTTGGGTCCGGATACCCTAAACGACCTGAAGAAATGCAGTAATGGTCGCCGAAGCGGTAGTCGATGGCATGTGCAATACTCCTGGTCACTTACTGTAGGCGTCAACTAGACTATGAGCATTGTTTCAATTAACAGGTCCTGCATAATCGGCATGGAGCCTCGACCATGGTTTTCCAGGATCCGACCAACGGTGGAGCTCTGCTTCCCTTGGTGACTTCGAAGCAAGTGCGCATTTTGAGCAAGGGCGAGTTAGCTCTTCCACTTGAGCATCGAGGCCAGTCCATATAGCTTTTGGCCAATGCCTTCATACGGTTTATTTCCGGATGTCCGTCGTGGAACTGCTTCAGAACCCTCGCCTCCTGCTCCTTGGAAACCACTTGTCGTTCTGCTAAGAGTAAATAGATGTCAACAATTGACAGGGAATTGCGACACTGATGAAACTGCATCAGTTTATTGTCTTCAATCTTCCGTTCTGATTTTGATCTGTGGAAGCGGAGCACTTGCTGATGCACCGGCTCATGTGATGTTTCCACGCGTATCGGATAATCTCATAGTGAGATAGGTTTAATTGCATCTGGGACAACGCAACGAACTTCAGGCTCGATCAAGATGCTTGCCACTACAACGTACTCTGGATTCTGTCGAACTTTGTCCGTGTGATGTGATAAAGCATCTGCCTGACCGATGTTCCCACTCGATTGGTACTTGATTTCGAAATCATATCCAAAAGGCATTATGTTCTACCTCTGAAGGCGATTTGCTGAGTACACGGGCTTGTGATTCGTGACCAGAGTGAAATGACAGCCAGAAAGCATTTTGTGCAACTTCTTAAAGTCGTAGCTGATGGCTATACCTGTTTTCAATTTACCTGTAGTTTCGTTCCGCGGGCGTCCACGATCGGGCGGCATGAGCGATTGACTTTTGTTATGGGGACCCAACGTCCCTATAATTATTACAGGCTTAAATTACGGAAGGCTGAAAACCCGATTCACACAAGTGCACATGTACTAGGATCAGACAAAACGCACGCGTTCAATCAGCCTTCCAACTCGTGAAACATTCACATTGTTTAGCCTTTGCACCCAGAAAACAGTCTTGTTTCCAACCAAACACGCATTGTTGTATCCAAGCAACATTTATTTTCCGGACAACTCTCGCCAAACATCCAACATTTCTGCTAAGTTTATGGACTTTGCATATTTACATAAAACCATGTTTCTTGTTTCCAGGGTTTGCTTACGCAAACCCTTCCAAGGGAAAACCCCCGTTCATCACTGTTTCGTGATATAAAAATTAGGCTGTACAACGCTAGAATCGCCTTAGCTTTGGCCAGTAAAGGCGCCTGTGGCAAAACGTCTGTCTTGTTCTTGATTCAGTCTTGGGTTGGGAAATCGTGCGTAGAACTTTGCCTTCGGTCTAGGAACCCGTTCGACTCGCATGAATACAACCTTCGCGGCTAAGTTCCGAGAACCCACAGACTTCGAGATTGTCAGTTACCGTGCTGTGCGAGAAATAATTCTGAGTCTCGTTCGTTCATCCGACTAGGAGAGTTGGTATTACATTGTTGGAATCTGACGTATTCAAGAGGCAGTATTCAACAACTTTCAAATCAGTCAGGAAATCGGTGATATACTACCGCGCGACTCCGTAATTAGACGCAGCTGTAGCAACAATGTTATCCAAGTTCGGATCGTAACGAGTGAACACCACGTCTGACGAAAGCATGGCTTTGATCCTTTCAAAAACTTGACTGCATTCCATGTTCCAACACCACTTATAATCTTTGAAAAGTAATGCGTTCAGTGGCCCCCGTATATTATGCATTGCTCGCGAAAATGCACTGTAGTGACTCCGCAATCAAGTGTAGGATCGTAGCTTCGGCTCACCATGTGATGGAGGCCCATTTGGATGGCCTGAATATTGGCGGGGTTTGCTCTTCGACCGCGTTGAACAATAATGAAGCCAAAATATTTTACCGAATATATGTAGAAGACACACTTTGCTTCCCTCAGACGTAAGCCATAAACTTTGATTCGATCAAGTAGATCTTCAAGAGAGTTCTGTAGATCCTCTAGACCAGTACCCATGAGAATGATATCATCAAGATAGCTGCAACAGACGGAACGTCCTGCAACATGGTGTCCATGATCTGTTGAGAAATGTCAGGTGCCATTTTTAAAACTAGACGAGTATAGCGAAAAGGACCGCGGTGCGTCTTTACAGTCAACGGCTCTTGTAAATCCTCAGAAACCTCCAGTTGACGGTATGCGTCCGATCAGTCCAGTTTGGCGAAACACTAGCCACTATTTAGCCTTGCGAACATATTATCCTGCGGGGGCAACGGATATTAGTGACTCTCCAGTGCAGCATTCAGTCTAGTAAAGAAGTCCGCATAAATTAGGACTTTCTTATTTAATTTCTTGACCATCACAATAGAAGCAGCACATGAGAAGTAATTCACATCTATAAGGATGCCAGCTTGTTGCAGTCTCTCCAATTCCTGATCAACGCTTGGCAACGCCGCATGCGCTACTGGACGTTTGGGTCGGAAGACAGATTTTGCATGGGGATGGAGAGACAATACTGCTTGGCTTTTCGTGCAGCAACCAAGTTCATCTCGGAATACTTGAGCGAATGTATGATGCAAGCGCTCTGACAGAACATTCTTAGAAGGATTGATCACAGACAGAAGACACAACTGATCACACACAGAATTAAGTGGGACCTCCAATAGCCTGAGCTTCACGACCCAATCAAGGCCCAAATGGTTTAGATTTGCTCAATTAGCAAGTTAACACACGGCACAGAATTGCAAATTATTGAAAAACACAGAACATATAGGTTCATCTGTGAGTTTCAGGATTCCACCGGAAGCATTCTGCACTGTGCGAGTTGCCGGTTTTGCAGGAGGTTGACCGATCATCTTTCACGTGCTTTGTGACAATAAAGTAATATCAGATGCTGTATCTGTGTCGAAAGTAGCCACATTGGGATTTATTTTGCACATAGATTTTTGTATACCTTATTTCCACTGGCTAGAGTTGTTGGGTCTACGGAGGTGCTGCATCTGTTTGGGCTGGCTTGCCGAACTACAGCCTCGTGATGCCAGCTGGGTTGTTCGGGTGTACGGAGTTCCAGCAAAGTGTTCGGCGACAATGTTCCACCTCTGTGGGGCACTGTATTCCAGCTATGGTGCTGAATTCATTGTGAGTATTGGGCCCCTGTTTGTAATTTACCAAACAAAGAAGCGTGAAGCTGAAATTCAGTCAGCGCCTTCCAATGGGCGCGATGCGCCAAAATTCGCTCTGCTGACTTGTGGGTGGGTTATTTAGCCAAAAGATCGGGGTGGAGTCCCTAAGTCAACTCCCTACTTAGGCATGGGCAACTGGGTAATATCATGCCCTCTCCCAAAACCATGGGCTGTACCACAACGTGCTCATCAGCTACTGTTCCTGCTTCTCACTTGCACGCGACTTCATCACACGCCAATTGTTTGTTTACTAACAATCCTCACTTTCCGTTACCCGATTCGTGTCTCTATCAATCTCGCTGCGATTCCGGTTGCTTCGCGGAACAAGGAGTTCAACCTATGGTTCTCATTCGTCCCCGATCCTCGTTCCGTCTGGCGTGCTTCAACGTTCGGACACTCATGCAGATCGGACAGCAAGCCGGTCTAGCGCACACCCCAGATTCCCTAGACATTGATGTCTGCTACCTTCCAGAAATCCGATTGCAAATACCCACCACTGTGCTTACATTGACATCCCTCAATGACCACGAAGCCAGATATCACCTGCGTCTTTCTGGAGATAATGAAGCAGCCTCAGCTGGTTTGGCTGGTGTAGATATAGCATTAAGTGACAAGGCCGAGTCTGCACTACTGGACTGGTTCCCGATTAACAGCCGACTATGTGCAGTTTGGCTTCCGGGTCCTTGTAGAATCAACAAGCACAACTTGTTTGTGATCTCCATGTAAACTCCAAATGACTGCAGTGACGACTTGGTCAAGAAGAACTCTGCCGGAATCTAAATCAGCTTTGACTAATGCTAAAATGTCGGATGTCGTAATCCTTGCTAGGGATTTCGATGCACGGGTTGGCCGCCTGTTACCATACGAACGCCACCGTGGTGGTCATCACACGCTCCATTAGAACCGCCTGTTTCACTGCCGACTCAGCCTTTACATTCCATTGACTGTGATGTGGGCTGGTTTACTTGTGCACGAATTCTGACTTGGTTGCGAACGCCTGGAACGCACTGCTGGTAAAGTGGGGCCCATTTTCAGTAAACAGCTCCTCTGGTATACCGTGCCGCGCGAAATGTCATCTAAGCTTGTTGATTACTGCCTTGTCCTTGCTTCATTCGTTTGCAAAAGCTAGAAAACTAAATCCAACGTCGAAGTGCAGATCCGTTTGGTCCACCTTCGTTGACGCAGATCATGCACTGGTCTGCGCAAAAATCTGCATGCGTTTAGAGGGCCTTGAAACACGAAGCACCGCCAGATTGATGTAAATAGATTAACTGATTTCTCTGTCCAGGCGAGCTATCAGTCTTCATTCGCATACGCACTCAGTTGCAATCCACCGCAAGAAGTGGAGCAATACTGGACTTGTTTACGGTAAGTGATGACCATTTCCGGACAGTCAAGCTGCAGCCTAGCTCGACGTCCCTTAAAGGCTTGTATCTCTGCTCGTTTTGTGGAGCTATTCAAGCGCCGCAAAGTTATCCCTCCGGAATCAGAGTGCAACGAGCGGCACCGTTCTGCCAACCGGCTGCTCAAAGAAAGCCTACGCAAGATCGCGAGACATAGTGATCTGAGCGTGCTTTAGAGATGGAGACCGCTGCAATCTCTGGCAACACTCGCTGGCTTTTTCTGCTCATTCGGTCCAATGACTCAGGAAGCCTGGTGACATTGAGGTCATTTGTGAGGTGGATGAGTCTCCTATCACCAACGAACAGAGGCGTATGCACCGCTGGGCCGGTCACTTTCACTTGCAGTTCAACTGGCCTCCACCACCCATCAGTACATACAGTGCACCTTGTTTTCCACCCTGGCTCGTCCCACTGGATCCACCCAGCGAAGCGGAAGTCTGTCTCGAGATTGGACGCGTGAATATGTTCAAGGCTGCAGGCTCAGACGGACTTCCTGCGGAGCTGTACAAGTACGGCGGTGTGACGATCATTAACCAGCTGACCGCGCTGTTCGCAAAAATCTGACATGAAGATAAAGTGCCTTCCTTTTGAAGCGCATCGGTTATCGTCCCGACTTTCAAGAAAGGTGCTCGCACTTATGTGCAAATCATCGCGGGATTAATCTTATTTCGGTTGTCTCTAAGCTATTGGCATCCATTCTGCTTCGCAGACTATCCCCAGTACGTGAATCATACTACCGTGAAGAACAAGCTGGTTTTTGTCCTGATCGCGGATGCTTAGATCAAATCTTCACGCACCGCTAACTCCTCGAACATCGGCACATTTATCACAGGTCCACTATCGTTATATTCCTATACATAGGGGCCGCTTTAGACTCCATTGATCGACCTGCTTCATGTCGTTGATTGCGAATGATGGGATACCAGAGAAATATATCTCCATCCTACGAGCAGAGTGAGGGTCTATGGCAAGCTTTCCTCACAATTCGCTGTCTATAGCGGTGTGCGACAGGACTGCTCCATGTCCCCATTCCTCTTCAACTTCGCGATCGAAGACGTTCTGTCGAATGCTCTAGAAGGTTTCCAACCGTTTGGCTTAGAGCTTCTACCGGGTGAACGGGCGACCGACTTAGATCATGCTGATGAAATCGCCTTACTTGGTGACGATCCGAAGGGTGTGCAACTTATTCTAGATCGCATGGCGGTTGAAGCATCTAAGTATGGCATGAACTTCGCCCTATCGAAGTGTAAAGTACTGCTCAAGGATTGGCATTCACCTGCTCCCGTGCTCACTCTCGAAGATGCCCAACTTGAACAGCAAGATACATTCGTATACCTTTCGAGATGTGTTTCTTCTGACGACACTATCAGCAAAGCCGTTTCTGTTTGCATCGCTAAAGCATGATCAGTATTTGCCAATCTGCGACACTTTTGGCGTTTTCGCATCGTCCCATTCTCGCTAAAGGGCTAAGTTTACAGCACATCTGTTCGATCAGAATTGTTGTAGGGGAGCGAGAATTGGCCCGTTCGCCTGGAAGACATGCGTCCTTTTTCTGACTTCGATAGCATTTGCTTAAAGAGGATTACTCGTTTTTGTTGGCAACAGTATTGACGTTCGACATCGCATCTTGGGGATATGGAGTATTCCGTTCAACAAACTGGTTATGCTGTGCCAGTTTTGATGGCTCGGTCACGTCCTACGCATGGCACCTGAGCGTCCACCGCGTCGCGCTCTATTCACTCGTTAAGGACCTGTCTGGAGGCGGCCACTTGGTAGCCAGCCTTCCAACTAGCGACAGTACATCAAATCCCCGACGTAGTGTCCAGCCGCTGTTAGACCCGTACGTCTTCCAGGATGGGGACCCAAAGATGAGGAATGCTATGGCCCGCAAGCGGAATCAATAGAAACATTGTGTAAAGAATTGTATTGATGCACCTGTTTAATAATTTAAACATTAAAAATGACAAAATGGTATGAAATGGGCGTGTGAAAAGCAAACTAAAAATGCTTTGTCCTACTTTTTGTCCAAATGGTCCTTTCTTCCTGCGGCATATTAGCTGAAGTGTAACTGTGACGCGATGACTTCCTCATATCCGCTGATCTCCATGATTTTTATTGGCGCTTGTCCAGTTGCTAGACAGTTTTGACTACATACGTGCATGCAAGAACACCAAGCAGCCATCTTGCTCAACTTCACTAATGAATTTTATTCAGGGATTCACTCTGTTAAGCTAATCTGATGTGGTTAGATATTCGGTGGAAGGGTCACAGACAATGAAAATGTCGTCCATGTAACGGTAGTCTAAATCTGATGAAAAAATAAGGGTGTTCAGGTGTCCAAGTCCAAGTTTTGAAGCGAAGACTTCGGTCAAATGGTGGTCTAGTACAGAACCCATTGTGACTCCATCTATCTGTCTCGAATAAAATCCATTAAACAGAAATTGTAAGTTGAAGGTGCAACGCAGAATCAATTATTTTAGTTTATTCACTGGGATTCCAACGTCAATGTTTCTTTCAGTGACGAAATCACAAATGAATGTCACAGTCTCTACCAGCTGTAAGTTTATGAAAAGGGACTCCACGTCAAACGAAAGCATGAATTTATCCTTCACGTTTAGGTTTTCTACTCGGTTGACAAAATCAAATGTCACCTATGAATCGACGATTCTTTGCGAACTAGTCCGATCAAATCCATTAGCCACTTTGCGACAGATTGAAAAGCGGAATTATACATGTCCGCTATTGGTCGCATGAGAACGTTTGATTTGTGCACTTTTTGCGAAGCATAGAGTCGCGGAGGGTGTGAGCCGCATGGGGTCAACTTTGAGAAGAGTGCGTCATCTCTGGGCTTCGACTCTCTTAATTCTTTCAAAATGTCAATGATTTTTGCTTCCTCTTGCGAAGTGGTCTCTTTTGGATTGCGGCTTGTTAGAATTTGTTGGTGTAGCTCAGAATTGTTGTCAGTTTAGTGAGGTAATCAGACTTGTTCAACCATACCCAGCCAGATCCTTTGTCTGGTCGAGGAAGGATTAGTTTTGAGTTGGATAAAATCTCCTTGATTGTGTCACAGTACTTTTTGTTAAGATGTTCGATGTTTGAGACCTAGAGTTCCGATACTGATTGGCGAGATTTACTGACGGGATCAAACGTGTCAAGTGCGAGTGAAGATGATGTTAAATCTACTAACTGGTGCATTAAATTATCAAATAGGGTCTCCAGATGAATTTCCCAGCATTTCGGCCGGGGGGAGGCAGAATTTTGGCTCAAGTACCAATGCTTCTAACTGTAGCTGGTTCAGTTCGTGGTGATCATTGCTGAGGTCGTCCATCAGCGACGACTAGAGCGCACGCAATATTTCCAGTTCAGGGAGTCGAGATTGGATGGTTACCACCAGATTATGAGCATTTCATTTTAGTGACTTGGCATTTGGACGAATGTTTATTCGTCGCAGTGATTTCCAAAAATCACATGCTTCCTAATGCGACAGCCTTGTTGATCAAACCATTGATTTATTTTTTATGCTGCATTGTTAATGAGTTAGTTGCTTTATGTACAAGCTTCTAGGAGCTTTATTACCTCCAATATTCTGCTTTATAATTGTATACGCCAGATGAGAATTCTCGAAAAGAATATTCTCCCCGCATATGCTTACTTCTGACTCAAATGGGAATAATTTATGAACTGAAAAAATGCAAGCAACCCAAACCGTTTACTGAAATCAACAAGTGCTTGAGGTTTAACGCTCGGCTTCTTGATGCGAAGACAGACCCGTTTCATCCAAGATATATAGAAAGTAACCAGTATTAAAAGACTTATAGGACATTCCTCCGACAAATCCACATTTGGGCGAATGCCAAGTTCCTCAAATGAGCAACTCGAGGATGCTGAGCGTTCATTATAGAAAAAATCTGCCAGTGGCGATCCACTCTTATGGGAGTTCGGCGATCCATACAACTGTAGAGTAGTGCCACCACCCGACTTCAAACTATTGAACTTGCACATTCTATCACACGACGAAGAAGATGCTATGCAAGATGGCCTACTTTGCGCGTTTCCACATTAGGTATGCCCTCCACTTTGATAGGTAGTTCGAATTTACTCACATCTTTGAGTACGAGTCCCATTTTCTGAGCATATTCGGCATGTCTCATGATCACCAGGCCGGAACATTATCTGCTTTCATTACGACTACATCCTTAGCTCGTAGTTCACGTACGGCTTGAAAATGTCCAGCTGTGAGAGCACGTTTTTCCCTAATTAGCAAAGTTTTAACATCGCGGGCGATATCGGTTAACTTGTTTCCTAACCAAATAATCTAATCATGGCTGACATGATGAAGATACTTAAACTGACAAAAATGTTCATAAATTGGGTTTCTATGAACAAGCTGTTTGTAATCAAGTCCAAATGCTAACACATCTCATTGCAACGTATCAAATGTTACATTGGATATATTGACCACGCATTTACTGGGATCACCAGCAATTGGTTCATCTTGTTGGTTGTTCGTCAACGAACAGTTATTCTTAATGGTACCGAAGAGAAAATACTAAATGCTTGCATCTGCCAGTGTTCGTCCACTTTCCGCGATTTATTGAAACTCTAAGGGGAAATAATTGCAGTAAATTTACCAATAGGATTGCCGGTTCCTGGAATGGTATCTGAAGCACGGATGTAGGTGATGGGAAAGAGCGTACTCTCAACAGCAAAGCCAAATTTTGAATACACTACGTAGACGAAACCATCGTCATTCTCAAGCGTTTAATTTTAAATGACATATGAGCTAATCTACTTGTCCGATGGGATCCAATTCACCACGGAAAGCGAGAACGACAGGCAGGCACAATTGCTAGGCTTTCTCATAGGAAGGACGGGAGCTAGACCATTGCAAATGACAGTCCAGCAAAAGCCAACGCATGCGGACCGAATCCTCAACTACAGCAGCAATCATCCGGCAGTCCACAAGAGTTTTTGCGTGCAAACCCCTTTCAAACGATTACGGACAGTAGCTATCACTTCACAGATGAGACAGGCGGAGGAAGACCATCTCAACAGTCTGTTGAAAAAGATCCCAAACACAAACGTCTTCAATCTGTGCAAAGGTTGAAAAGAGAGCCACTTTACTACATACAAACGGAATCACTGAAGTGGCGACGAAACTTGCTTGCCTATTAGAGCCAAAGTTGCTTGCCAATCAAGGGAGACAATTCAGAGTACATAATTTAAAATGAAACAAAAACTTAGCAAGAGAGAAGCAAGTGCTGTGATCCACAAGGTCCGTTGTCCGAACTGCGACAAATACCACCTGGGGGGCAGACAGAAAGAAAGCTATGCAGTACGCGACTTGAACGCAGCCCAACTATCCGTCTATGCGATCAGAGCTGCCTTGTTGTCCGTGCATTTGGGTGCTGAAAGCAACCAGTTTGACCTGGAGCATGCCAGCATTCTCGGACGAGCAAAACTTTGGCGAGCATGTGAGTTCATTGAAGCCCTGCATTCAAAGCAACCTTCGAAGAATGAGCACTTGGATCTCGAAGTTGCTTACGAGGTTCCGTGAACCGTGCTTTTGAAACCGCTCTGTTAATTTTGCCTAGTCTGACACCGAAACGTCTGCAAACTAATCGTTCAACCCGGAAAACAATGCAAAAGTTTTGGAGAAGTTTATTGTGTTGTATTGCAGGATCGGAATACTATCAGGTTGCCTTGGCTCAGACAAGGGAACGAGTAGAGTACTCCACCAAAAACAACTGACAGCTAGGTAGCGGGGTTTTGGTACTGGGCTACAAAGAGGCTAATTTATGGGCTAAGGAGCCAACCCCACTCTAACCCCAAATTGGGGGGCCAGAAGACTGAGTTTGCCTGACCTTTACCATTAACCAATCTGGTATGAGTGGTTCCGAATATTCAAAACAAAACCACCCAACATGGCTTAAAGGATCATCGAGTCACACAAACCACTGCACCATGTTTAGGTCAAGTCTCTAAGGGATGGGGAAGAGCCGACTTCAATGGCGTCTGTGTTGCGACTTTCCATGTCCCTCCTCTCCCAGTTAGCTTCCCCCTATAATAACGAGCTCATTCACAAGACAGCTTATATTTAGCATTATATTGCTTTACATTTGAATAGTGTGAAGTTGGCGTAATTTTAATTGTAGTTGGTTGCGGTCTCCGCTCGGTCGGGCAGGCTGCCGAACTACATCTTAAATTACACGAAAATCCCCACTTCTCCTTAGAAACCTAAATCCATCCACATAGCTTCCAAGTGCTGTGTCGTGCACAATCGCCATGCAGAAAGCCGTGGTTCTGGGGCCGACCACAGTCCTTTGCACAGTTCGTGGAGTATGAGCCACGCTGTATCGTAGTCAACTGTCAGTCATGAATATCCGCTGCCGTCAGCCATAGCATAGTGGCACAATCTGCTGGCATCCGGAAGTCCCGGAATCGGGACTCGGCAGGGGTCCTAGGAATGCGCACAATTGACGAGAACCCAAAGGTCGAAACAGACGACTGGTGACTCTACAGACATGTGGGAGTCTGCCTGGACAAGAGGGAGCAGCGAATAACTATTTCTAAAATGATATCACTGTTTTCAGTTTCGTCTGTTAAGTTTAATATCGAATTCTTTTGTGACTAACTATATCCAAAATTATATTACTGCTTTTAGTTTTGTCTGTAAGATTTAATATCGAGTCTTTTTATTGCGGCACTCTAGTTGAGATGTTTCTTATCCAGAGCTAAAGTGAACTCATGCCGATGACAACGCAAATTCCGTCTTAGGTCATGTAAAGTATTAATTTTAAAGAATCTCGGCCATGAGTAAGGAACGGATCAAGATCACACAGTCCAGTGAGCAGAAGCCTCAGTTGCCGACGCCAATTACACAGCCGTACACTCTCCATCATGTGTCAACCGTGATCCTAGGGCATCAAGTAAATCACTACCGGCAGGAACCGAACGGGTAAGCGTATCATGCGCAAATTATTACGGTCCATCTGTCACTGCGACAGCAGATGAAACAAATTACCGTGTGGAGGGGTTCAAGGATGCTGTCTTAAAACAGTGACAATGCAAGACCAGTTTCGTCTTCAGGTAAAGAAGGCTTGGGCAGAGAGTGGAAGTTTGAAGCCCACTGGTTAACAGCTGACGATTTGAAAAAGAGGCCAATGAGATCCATTTCGGATCTAGTCCTGGCAATTGGAATGACCAAGGACTGCCTCAAAGTAAACTGAGGTCGCAATAGAAATTGTATGTTGCAACCTAAACACAAGACAGGTACTCCAAACACAAGTTTGAACCCATCGTATGTTTATTTGATCAGCGCGGGCCCACGCTTGCCAACAGATAGAATCAAACTGCGGAAGCGACTGTTCACACATACCAGAGGCCGTTCCATGACAGAGGAGAAATTGGTCGAGGTATTGGTGATGGGCGGTCACTAATCTGCCGTGTCAGTCCGAATATGCACGTGAAGCCTCCAAATGATGTTAGCACGTACGATAACAGATAAGGAGGTTGATGATTGGAAACCATTAGCCAGTCAAGATATGAAAAGTACTTCGATAATGGACCGGAACAAGAGCAGTAAGACATGATGAAACTGCAATACAGATACTTGGGCCTACCTTCATCAAGAGGTTTGTGTTCGTTCTGCTTCCACGGAGAAGCTAGGTCGTTGTCCAAGGGATCAACTGGATTTGGAGCGCTTAACAGAACCTGAATCGATACCAGAACGGTTCGGATCTGAATTGCGGGACTCCACTTATCTGTGAAGAATAAGCGAGTAGTGTATAGATGCATTAATTTGTTACTAACAGAGTAGTGCGATTTTATGATACAAGAAAGAAGGATCTGGGTGATTTTTATAGCTTCTTAGGTTTCGAATGCATGCAATAAAGACAGCACACTGTGAGTGGAGGCATCAAATGCAAAACATTAGAAAGCGTGGCCAAAACCAAAAGGACAGTGCATCGGTAATACCACACCTCGAATAAAACCATGCCTCACAAAATGGACTCAATCGTGGGAATTAGAGGATGGCGAAGGAAAGGGGACATAACAAAAGTGGCTCGTACAACGTACGCGTGTCCGGAAACAGCGCGCGCCCGCAAGAACATGTGCAAAATCAAAGAAACATCGGTAATAATGGAGAGGGATATGCTTAGACCCGTAACACATTATAACGACGCCTTGTTGCTAGTCAACCGTGTGTGGATGGGATGAGTGCTGGGGCACTGTCAAGATGTTTAAAAGTAAGGGCACGTGTAGAATCGAACTCGTGACGGGCATCAGCAATACGCTGGCAAGAGTACCGACGATTAGATGCCGCGAAACTACCACCAGTCGCACGATGGCTAAGGATAATGTGAGGGTCTCTCGGTCCCTTTGCAATCTGGAACTCGCGCCCGCGGATTACAACCCAAGCTTTTAACTTAAAATGCTACGGGTTACGCAGATATATACATTTATATATTGTATTTGTACACCAGTTTAAAGCGTGGTATCAGAACCATGGCGATAATGGAGTGAGAAACATTTGTGCAACAGAGAAAAACACGGAAACACAAAGAGCAACCGTGCCTTTTATGGATTGAGGTTTTCTGACCGTGGCTTCTAAGTCGTAAGCAGAAACGACCTTTTTATCTAATCGGGACTCGTCCGTAGTGTGTATCCATCGGTTCCGTTAGTAAACAAACCCACGATTTTTCGACATTAGCAGCTTGGGATACTATCCACTGGTGACGGCGGCAAACGGTCGTTAGTTACAAAGCGACCTACGACAAAGCAGAACTCACTCAGACGGGTGGAATTTTGAAGTGACTATGGTGGATTCCCGATTATTTACATTAAAATTTCGTCACCTACAACTGACCAAAATTATTCACTATACCAGCTGGATACTACGTTCTGTATTGCTGCTGTTATGGGAAGCTGTGACACTGAGGATCAGCCATGTCTTTGCACGGTAGTGGAGGCTGAGTCATGCTATAGTACAGGCTAATTGTAATTCGGGACAGTTCACTGTCGTCATACCCAATCTAGTAGAACAGGCTGTTGACTAATGCCGCAAACGGCTGGCTTCGACAGGCTGTGGCTTTGATTCCTAAAGGAGCCGGGCTACACACTACTGAGATGTCTCAATAGAACAAAACCACTGAATGAAACTATTTTAGACGTATGGAAGTATATCCGACTCGGAGGCTGTTGTGAAATACCCTAAGTTAATTACCACTGAAATCCCGCCTGATGGGCAGATTGGTACTAATCGTTGGATGGCAGCCGCGCGCAACGAGAAAAGCGGTACGCAACGCATTGCGCAACATCCATGCTATCCGCTTTGTTGTGGTGTCAAACCCACTGTCTTGGAGTTATTAACTATTCCGCTACGCAATACAAAGTGCGCGCCACTGAACTCAGCTTGTGTTGTGGCAGCAAGGAACAAAGCTGTCCATAGCAAGACCTCTCGGGTTAGATATCTCGAGCAGTAAACGGTAAGAGAACTCTGTTTCCGAATTTCCAGTCTCTCCTCTGACCCCACACTTCCTTATTCTCCCTCTTATTGACAAGAAAGAGGATGCCTCATGTTTGTTGTTGATAACGTTCAGTTGAAGAGTCTTTAAAAACATTAGCTTCTCTACAACGTAAGTCCGATAGATTAACAGGCAACACAATCTCACGTTACCTTCACACCAGGGTGAGGTACACGTGCCCAGGTTTCGGAGATCTTGTTAAGTATAACAGATAGACTGCTACAATCAGTGTAGGTTCTGTACTGTCCAACTCTCCAAGTTAGAGGGCTACAACTTGGATATTAACCTTCAATGAATCCACCAGCAGATATGGCATTAATTATGGTTACGTAGACTCAGGCTATATGGATGACAGATGACCAAGATGAATGCCCGTTACTCCCGAAAATTTCGAAATAGTCCAAGCACTTTTATTCGCTAGCTGCTATGTTAATAATATAATATCGAGTTCATTTCGAGGAAGCAATTGTCGTGAAAATTGTTTTAACCACCTTTATCAGGCATATCACTTAATGCGTCATTCACGGAAATGAAACCAGAATTGCTTTTTTGGCCCCAGTTGCATTTCGATCATGGACAACTGTACCAGGTTATTTTAAATGCAAGTTTGCAAACTTGCCTCCTCTGAACAAGCCGTGACGGTCCCATCCAAATCGTGATCTGTGTCTGGTTTTATTTGTAAATAAAGGCAACACAGTGGTACGTCGTCGCTGACACGCGAGCACCAACAGCCGTGCGCTGACGACACGCGCACTTATGTAGATGCGTAATTGTGACCTTTGGGTTATGAGGCAGACGCCTAATACCAATCATTCACCGGCCGACAACGCAGTTAATTAAAATGTCAAGTGGCAACCATTGCTAGTTCTACTTCACGATGATGTTGGATGGCCGTCCGAACCTGAATCACCGTTCGTATATCCGGCACGGATATGATTAGCAATGGTGATGCGCTTTTATTTTTTAGTGCAGATCGCATAAGCCCTATGCAACTAAGCAACGCCTCCGTTTACTCCTTTTGGCGCAAATGAACTCATGTGTTCCAATACACTCCAACGTTCTCACGTTTTACTGTGCTATGTAGAAGTTGACATCCGTCGCCAGCCTCGGTATCTAATTCAGGGTGCGTAGCTTTGCATTCGCATTTTTGGAGTTGTAAAAGCAATTTTCCGTCAACTTGTCTTCACTCTCTCTAATTGGTTTGGCTGACACGAGTGTGGTACGGTAGCGTGCGCCTGTGTCATTCGATCCTACTAAGTGGGCCGTCACACCTAGGCCATAATGACATAATGCAGGCAGTGCGACCGATTTCTGCATAGTACTCAAATGGGCTGTTGAAGGCGCTCTGCTCGCTGGATGTCATTGTGGCGTCGAGTGGAGGGTGCTCGCTAAAACGATCAAGGTCGTACATTCTGGCTGGTTCAGAATAACTGCTCATCGAATGTTGCTTAGAAAGCGGTAAATACTTCATACTAGCAAGTGAAGTGAAGGTTTGAGTTGGTCATTTTTGGAGACCAAACAATGTGCTGGACGCTGTCTCCGAGTGGATGTTTCCCCGATTGGCAGTGGTGAGCACGTCTTCCGTTCACATACCAACCGCACCATTTGGACCAATACTACATACGGAATAAACGCACAAGAAGAGTCAGTTGGTACTATCGATTGATACACTGTCGCGGACTCCAAATGATCACGCCTTCATCGACTCTGTACAGAGCACATCAGTGCAAACACTGTACTCAGCCAATATATGAAGGAAAGGTGCCCAATTGAGAGAACATACTCTAAACGTGTTCGGCCAAACACTGAGTGCGTCTTTGTAAATGTAACGTGCCGTATACAGCAGTTTACACGAATCAGCTGATTAAATTGCACCTTAAGGGATAAAGGAAATTCAATAAACCTACTGATCCGAAGTAGAAACTGAAATGAGACCGAATAGTTGCGAGATGCTAAGTATGAGATGGCTAGATCAGCAGAGAATTCCCTGTTGGCCATTGTATAAGCGGTACTTAGGGACGAATGCTGATCAGGAAGGTGACCACACTCGATTCCCTTATTCAACCCGAGTGGACGGGTACGTCGACGAGGTGCGAAGAATCCGAGCAAGTTGGACACGGCATTTCTCAGACGCATGGCGTCACAGTTTTCGAATACGTTCAGCAGTTGGCAACCAACGGTCTAGGGACACAGTATCCATTATAAGAATGTGGTGATATCAACCACTCATGCCTAGTCGTAGTGCTTCAAAAACTGAGGAGAAGGCATTAAAGTTAAGACAGGTGGTGTACTTTATACTATTAGGTCCGGTGTATGGAGTAGAGTCAGAGGATGTGCACGGCCCCCACGAGATAGGAGAAAAACCGCAATTTGTGCAACAATGTATGGGCGATAAGGTAGATCTATCACACAGTCATGGGAAGCGTAGAATTAAGCATGTTGAGCGGATATTGTAGGAACAAGGTTAACAAGAATAAAGAAAAATGAGCGGAAAGTTTCCTTTTAAAATATCCAGGCATATTCGACCCAGATTGTCCACATATGAATAGTATAACTTTGTTGTAAATCGAACTCTGGGAGCCGTCATCGGATAATCCTCGGGCAGAAACAATTCCAAATGAGACTGTCCTCCATCGTAAGCGCTATCAGACGGAGCCTTGATAGTGACCAGGAAGTATCTGGTATTGTCTTCGCTGGGAAATGCAGTTATGCCATCGGAAGGCTCATCTTGAATTTTCTGTGTTTTCTATGTTTGTTCTAGTGGGAGCAAAGGTACGTATACTTTGTAAGTGTGCTACGGTAATCCAGATAAGAATAAAGATTGCAGCCACAAACTAGTGGTCGCATCAGATCTGAAAGCAGATCGGAAAAGTACAAACCGGATCTAATCCAAATAACAGACGGAAGACTTAAGTCATCATCATTTTCATCAAAAACAATAACTAAGGGTGGGAAACATACCTGAGATAATGTGCCCAAAATAAAAATTGCTAACAGAAAAACATTACAGAATACAAAAGCTAAGAAAAGTAGCATACGGCGAAAATCACAATGTACAGTATGTTTGAGATTGTTGTGGGTGAAGGATGTGAAATTAGAGGGAAATGAAAAAGAGACTCGCGACACAAGCGCCATTGAGGTTGGCTCTTCGCAATATCAACTAGTGTATCCAACCAAACGTGGTTATCTGGCTTGAAGGCTTAATTAGGTTAATTAGCCAAGTTCTCATGTGCTCGCCGACCATGGCAAGTGGGTTGTAAACGCTTCATCACCAAACGAATTGAGGTGATCGTTGTGGACCGCTGATGGTGTCATTCCATTCACATTCTAGTCACCGGTGACTTCAACTTACATGCCCTCGAATCCCAGGCCACACTAGGACAGCAATTCAAAGCAGAGTTGCAAGATCTGGTTTCAGACTACCCTCTTTATGGCCACGTCACTACGCGCACCAGATTCAGGGGAACTGATAGGCCATCCATTTTGGACCGAATATTCACCAATGAAGAACTGATGGTCGAGAGAGTGATAACAGATACTCCTTTGGGCCGCAGTGATCATGCGACGCTATTGTTTCATTACATGTGCTACGCGGATTATCCAGTAGAGCATACCGAGGAATATCGTGTCGTAACCAACTACGAAGACCTGTCCTACCTAATTGATGCAACAAGCTGGTCGTTCTTAGCTGAATTAACCCCTGATGTGGCCTGCGGTGAATTCGTCAACATATTTACCAAGCTCGTGGCAAGGACATCTGAAGCCAAACTTTACCGACCTAAAAGTATAAAACCTTTCGTAAGGAGCAGGACACGTAAGTGCATGGCATTAAGGGACTTGGCATGGCAAACTTACATAGCCACCCCGAACGACCATACCTGGGAGGTCTACACAATACAAAGGAACCAATGTGTCACACTCGTCCGTGAGGATAAACTTAAGAACCAACAAGGTTTGGTGGAAAAGTTTTGCTCCAATCCCAAACTGCTATACAGACACGTAAACAATTTGCGCCGTGTTAAGCGCGGTATTCCTGCTCTGCAGACAGCATGCGGGTTAGCCCAAACCGCACAAGAGGCGGCCAACATCCTTGGACAACAATTTGGCCGTACCTTCCAAAGCGCGCAATCACCATACATCCTGCCTAAGCATATGACGCCGCTATCAGGGCTTAATCACATATCGTTCACCTCCGCAGCTGTACTGAAGAGGCTGATGTCTCTGCGGGAGTTCAGCTCCCCGGGTGCGGACGGCATTCGACCGAAGGCGTTGAAAGTTGCTGCCATGAGTTTGGCAGGACCATTAGCAATTTTCTTTCAATGATGTCTGAACGAGATGCACGTCCCCAGGATGTGGAAGCACGGAATCATCACGCCTGTCTACAAAAGTGGTAGCCGTGCTGAACCAGCAAACTATCGCCCGATAACACTACTGCCTGTGATCTCCAAGGTTATGGAGTCCATTATAGCTGAAGCTTTGATGGGGTACCTAGAGAACAGCAAAATTCTCGTTCCGCAACAGCATGGATTTCGCCGAAATCACTCCTGTACAACTAATCTCTTGATTGCTCGTGCAAGCTGGACGGAATCCGTGGACGCTGGTGTAGGAGTTGACGCGGCCTACTTGGATTTCTCAAAGGCATTCGACCGCATGGACCATCGCATTCTCCTCCACAAACTCCAGAAATATGGAATCGATGATCCTGATCTGGGCTGGATAGGAGACTTTCTCGTTCAACGTCATCTGAATGTGAGGGTTCGAAGCAACCTATCAGAATCCATCGAAGTTCAATGCGGCGTACCTCAAGGCTCGGTACTTGGACCCCGCCTGTTCCTGGTCTTCATAAATGATCTCGCGAGTGTGCTATTTTCTAACTGTTTGCTATTTGCTGATGACCTAAAGGTATGGCGCAATATAGCTGCAGTGGAGGATCACACATTCTTACAGGAGGACCTGGACAAAGCGTACACATGGTCCATCGAGAACATGCTGCATTTCAACGTCACCAAGTGCCAAGTTCTCAGTATACGGCACAAGAGTATGCACAACTACCGCCTAGGACCACAAATTCTACAGCGGACTTCTCACGAGTGCGATCTCGGTGTGATAGTTCAAAATGACCTCGGTTGTTCGAGGCAGACTGAAAAGGCAGCTAAGAAAGCGAACCAGTACCTCGGCCTTCTTCGTAGAGTCTTCGGGAAGTATGAACCTTCAATCTTCCCAAAAATGCTTAGTGCGTACGTGAGGCCGCACGCGGAGTACGCTTTCAAGCGTGGCAACCCTGGCTCAAGCACCATCTCACCGCGCTCGATACTGCACAACGTAGGGCAACGAAAAGCGTCAGAGGTTTGACTAGCCTCCCCTACCCACTCAGGCTGAAGACCCTCAAAATATACAGTGGACGTTATCGGCGTCTAAGGGGCGATCTCATAATAATGTGCCTAATCCTGAGAGACCCCAAACACTCATGCCATTCCCTTCTAATACTCAGTCAAAACACCTCGCTAAGAGGTCACCAGTTTAAGTTAGTCACGCAGTACAGTCGCCTGAAATGTCGGCGAAACTATTTCTCCCTTCGAGTGGCACAGCCTTGGAACGCCCTCCCGGAACATGTTATTAATGTACCCACCATATCACTTGTCAAAAAACGCCTTGATGATACCCTGTCACATTTACACTACGTGCTATAGCTCTTGACCACCAGATGCTGACACTAATGTGCAACAGACAGGGGGTAGTGCGATAACCCTACTCGAGAATGAGTCATTCCAAACTCCTTGCATGAAATTTGATAAACGCTGCTACTACAGAAACTGGATTACTCTATCCTATCGACCAAAGATAGTTGTACACGAGTAAGCGTTGTCCTTGCTACTTTTTTATTTTTCTCGCCTATGATGTAAACAATAACCACTCCCTTGTTGCTTTGTGTGCGTACATTCTCATTTCAAACTCCCTCTATACGACAGTGCAGTTACATCTGTAAGCGCCAGAAATGAAGACTCCATTATCCCTTCGCCATCTTTTTTATCACGCTATACACCCTACGGGGCATGTCAAGCACCTGCTTTTTTACCCGTTATAAATCATTGTTCATTGTTCATGGTTCCACATTGGAAGATGAATTGTTTGTAACACAACTGCCAAACTCGGCGAGTACATGAAACCTGAAGGTGAAAGGCTTTGTGCATTTCTAGTTCAGTTAAAGAACTACGATCGGAAAGCAAACGTACGGTGTATTCAGTTGCTGAGAAGATACACATAACGAATAATGCTTGGGAGGTAAGCAGACACCTGGGAAACGTGGTCAAGACTAATGTTTGAGAGTAATGAAGTGAATTGGTGACCATTGTCCACTGCTCATGTCCCAACAACTATCTGAGGATAATGGATCTAACAGGATTTCTTCGCAGTACGCAAGACTCCGTTAGAGTTCGCGCCTAATGATTCATACAGTCATGTTACGGTCGATGCAAGCGAGGGTTTCCTTCTGGTTCCTAACAAATTCTTAGGTTCCGCGGATATTTAACGACCGTACGGTGACGACCGATATTGCACGAGCAAGGACGCAAATATTCTGTATGATCAGCAAGGTACTATTTCATTCCATGTCAGTGTGCTTGGGGAGATGACCGTGGCCTGAAGGATTACATGTTTGTTTTGTAATGCTGATGGCACGGGTTTGAAGATTCGCAGGGGACGGGCGACCCTCGCGGCATCCTCAGTCCAGGCACTACTGGTGCTGGCCACCTCGCGGTATACCCAGTCGTTGCGCGATTGGCGACGGTTGCATGGTAGCGAAACGTTGGTACGGTAGGTCGGCGTGCCGCTGACTCCGTTCATTATCTTTTTATTCCGCACACCCATCTTAAACTATGCAGGCAAATGAGCTAAACACAAACGGCAGCTCATCGGAATCCAACCAGGGAGGATATATCACTGGAGCCGAGATTGATGCGCATTCCAGATAAACCTGCTGTTAACGCAACCCGTCCTCAGACCTGTATAATGAGTACAAACAGAGAAGGCGGGTGCAACCACCGCAATAATGTCAGGATCACTGAGCCGCATCTCATACATCAGCATAAGTCAACATTCAAAGTGCTCAACATTGGTACGAGTGCAGTCGATTGATTAAGTGCGAACACAACCACAGAAACAAGACGGTGTGGACTGAGGATGAAGCTTCGTATACATTCCCTGGCAGTTTTACACGTAGTGCATCATAATCAATGCCACAATTTTAGCTAATGCATCTTCGTTACTAGATCAGAAAAGTGAATACTTCCTACGACGTGTTACTTCGTTTGGTGTGTTATCACTGTCCAAAGTATCAAGTTACTGGGCTAACAACACCATGGGCCGTTATCTCCTTCCTGATAATGTGGTCAATAACGAAGTTGAAAAGGAAAGGTGACAGCGGGCATCCTTGTCTCACACCTTTGGAGATATTTAAGGACGGCGATGACTTGTGGTAAGCCCTCACTCTGCCTGAGCTACGCAAGTATAATGCTGGGATAATATTTACGTATTTTTCAGGTACGCCTTTCCTGAGTAGACAGTCCCAAACTGCACGTCTATCCACTGAATCGAATGCACCTTTGATATCGCGGAACGTGACTACGATGGGCTGCCAATAGATGTGATGGTGCTCCAGCAACTGACGCAAAGTAAAGATGTGGTCAATGCCGTCTCGACCACAACGAAACACGGCTTGCTGTTCAAGAATATGGCTTTCGCGAGTGCCAGTCACTCTGTGAAGGATGACCGTAGCAAGCAATTTGGAGAAGCTGGAGATCAGACTGATATTCTATGATTGCAGCATTTTGATCTTGAGCCTCCCTTGGAAATTGGGATTATGGCGGAGCGGCTGCAGTCGCTTAGGACAATTTCCCGCTCCCACAGTTTCAATAGTTATTCGTGTAAACCATCCACAAGAGCAGGGCCCCCGCATTTGAAGAGGGCTGGATGACGGTCGCTGGTCCCGCGGCTTTGATCAACTTCAACAATAAGATCTCAAGTTCAAGTTCTGAGCAAGTGGGTGGATCCAAAGGGACAGTCCACGGAGCAGAATGATCACTGGCCGTACAGAAATCCAACAATTATTCCCGATGAAATTGCTTTTCAAAATGCGCCGCTCAAAGTTCCAAATGTTTTAACAAATTGCGCATTGGGTGTCAACCAACGCCATAAATATTTTCAATAACACCAGTTCCGTTGCCGTTCGTTTCTCGTATCTGACGGAACAACTACCGATGTTTACAAAAGTCAGCGGCCATTTCCATTTCGGAAGCACGATGAGAACACCAGTATACACAAACTCTCTTCAGGTCAGTACGGAGTTTTGCCCGGAGCTCTTTGCGAGTTTGTCTGACCTCTAAATTTTGACCAGTCTGGCTTGAATGGCTCTGAAGATGCAGAAAATCACCAGGCAACATAACTGGATGGATCTCTCAGGCACGCAAACCACCGCACCGCGGTAAGGTCCAGCCTCAATGCGATGTCCGCCCAAGTGAAGCTCATGGAAGCACAAATTTCCGACTTGGGCGTTTAGGTTGCCAGCCAGCACCACACAATTCGTGCTACTTCTGTAACTATGGAGATTATTAGGTTGGTGATAGAAATTATCTTCCAAGGAATCAGAGCTGCAGTGTGTGCAGGGGCGGGGTAAGCCGCAATGACAAACAGGCACCGTTTGTCCCCGCGCGACTTCAAGGCCTGGAACGAGCCAGCTTGTCTAACGGCGCACATCCGGCAATTGACTTGGATCCAATCGATCACGGAACCTTCTGCCTGTAGGCTCAAAAACAAAGCCGATGTCAGCTTGAACGGTATTTAAAGCTGCGTCATTGCCGGAAAGGTGCAATGAGAATGTGCCGCCAGTGTCGAACGGAGCTCGAATCTTGCAGGCGAGTTTTCGATAAACAGCAAAATTTGATCGATATGGTCTCACGTTTTGAGCATTGCTGCTTGTTTATCAAGCTGTAGCAAAGTGCGCACGTTGAGACATGCCAACCTCAGCGAGGATTGAGGACTACAAATGAAACGGATGATTGGATGGACCTGAGGGACTCCCTGTAATTGTGCGTGCATTGAAACTAAAAGACAAGCAACTATTGAAGCAAAGTGGGGGAAGGGCAAAGAATTGGCGCTTAAAATGGAACGGTGAAAGTAAAGTTGTAGCGGGAAGATAAGGGTGAAAAGCGCAAGTAGGGGAAAAAGAAGACGAGAAAGCCTGAGCACTAGCATCCAAACCCCTAACCACCAAGCGCGATGCAGCAGATAGGGCGCTGTTGATTATCCTCTGCGACGCTCAGACCATCAAGAGATTCAAGTCATGAAAGATGTCCATATATCGTCTCCCATGGAGAATAATAGATAGTGGTGAGCTACACACAAACAAATGTTTCCAATCACATCGTCTTCAGGCGTATACAGTAATAAGCGTAGGTATAATGTTAGGTTTCCTTGAAGAACTCAGTCCTTCAGTGACATGCGTTTATTCGGCAAAGATAGCTCAGCGAAAATTACAGCATGTCTAACAAGCCAAACTCCTCGATATTAATTGCAGGTTTATGTCCATAGCTAACGACCCTTCTGAGTCGATGAGATTCCTCCTTTGCTTCAGTTACATAAACGGTGAATCACTCACACGAATATCAGCCAATCCGAGTTCAAAAATCGAATTCGCCACGTTCGCCTCCCATTGGCCGCCTGGCTCGCTCAGTTGGTTCATCGGCTCCCATTTTACGTGTTCTTGCGCCTTGCATAGTTAGAACCATGCACCTCGTAAAACTTGCCACTTGGCGTCCTATGCGCTGTAGCTGAGTTAGTGGTCTTCTTGCCTCTCGCCATGTGTCACTTCACTCCCAATCCACATTGTTGTCTCCTGTGTCGTCTCAAATGCACTCAATTAACTCTGAACGTTTTCCTTCAACTTTTATTTCGTATCACCTTGCACCTTGGTTGAATCCAGACTTTCTCCCCCACTGTTAGCTTAGATAATACCCGTGCACCGCTTTCTTAGTACCGTTTCTGAGTGATCATTCGTCATCTCATATTGTACTATAATTGTTCGCGCTATGGCGAACCTGGGCGCAAATGTGACAGGTGTCAGTATCAGAGTTCTAGTCCTTCGGCAGTATATGCACTGCACTGGGCTCAAACCGATATCCCTTGTAGGAGTGTTGCGATTCTCCAGTAGCATGAGTTACGGGTGCTCGCCAGGTGCTCTAACGTTTGGTAAACGTCGTTGGGCATGTTTCACTGCCGACTCAGCCTTTACATTCCATTGACTGTGATGTGGGCTGGTTTACTTGTGCATGAATCCTGACTTGGTTGCGAACGCCTGGAACGCACTGCTGGTAAAGTGGGGCCCATTTTCAGTAAACAGCTACTCTGGTATACCGTGCCGCGCAAAATGTCATCTAAGCTTGTTGATTACTGCCTTGTCCTTGCTTCATTCGTTTGCAGAAGCTAGAAAACTAAATCCAACGTCGAAGTGCCGGGGGCCGCTTCAATTACGGGCACAAGAAACTGGACGCTCGTTAGACGAAAGAGTCTATCGTCCGTTGTACCTGATCTGACCTACCTCTGTGATCGTAGTGGTGAGTAGATCAATTAACGGTACAATTAGCACCAAGGTGAGCGCGATGAACTTAGTTCAGTATTTCTCCTCGGAGTGATGACGGAATCAAAATACGGCCCCACATGAATAGCAGACCATCGTAGACAGAGAACTCATCCCGAAAATTGAAGTAAGGTGTTAGTTCCCTGGGCAGATGCTTCTTTTCTCTGGCCACCCATTTAGAATAGTGTCCCGAAAAGCTGAAGGCGTTGCATCTTCCCATGTGTGGTGCCTTATTTCCTATAGGCGATCTTCTGTCACTGCCAAGTGCTGTACTAAGTTTACGGCTTCGACCTCTTCCGGATTATGCTCGGGTAAGGGCAGATGAGTTCTTGACAGCGTATCCGCGATAAATATCTGCATACCAGGTTTACACGCAATATCCACGTTGTACTTTTGAAGAAGGCTGAATACCGGTTCGAAGCAGCGAGTAGAGCTTTCTCTTTGTAGCTGCATCATTCGTCGCTTTTGGACATTTACGCCTTATTTTGGTTTCGCTCTCTATATTTTGCCTCTGCAAAATGGTTGTCTAGGAGCTTTTTAAATTCGGACACTGAGTTCGCCTCTACTACCTGCTGCGGCAGGTCGTTCCAGATATTCACCACTCTACGTTCGAAACAGAGTTGGTGAGCGACGCGCTTCAACTTCGGTACGATAACTTTGTACCGGTGTCCTCGCGTGCTGCTTGGTGTGCCCAGATGTAGCAGTTGTCTCAACATGGGGTAATCACTCAGATGTTGTATCCGATGCGTCATGATGAGGTCAAGCTTCAGCCGACGATACGCTAGGGTGTACAGCCCTAGTTTCTTACATCGGGCTTCATATGGCATACCTCGTAAGTTGGGAATCAGCCTGGTGGCTACATGCTGCATCCGCTCAAGCTTTTCTACCTCTCCCAGCGTGATGGGACAATATGCGGGAGAGCCGTATTCTAGCATTGGTCGTATTATCGAGACGAAGAGGCGAGTAGCAATCCCTTCGGACCAAGTGCTGAAGCTGCTCATGAGCGCCCATAGCATACGAAGGTTGTTTTGGTACAGCCTATTCGTGTTGTCAATGGAATTTATGTCGCAGCGTGAGAGCGCTCCGAGGTCGCGCACGAAAGCCGCGGGATGCAGCGGTTGACCAGCCACTGTGTAAGAGCAGCTGCGCTCACACCTACCCAACCTCATGAATTTCGACTTTGCAGGGTTGATCGGAAGGTTACCCTCCGCAGACCATGTCGAGAGGCTGTCGAGATCCTGCTGAAGTAAATCACAATCATTGAGTGTGCGGATTACTGTCCACAACTTCAAGTCATCTGCGAACAACGCACATGGTGATTGGAGTAGCTTAGGCACATCGTTTACATGGATCAGAAACAATATCGGCCCCAGTATCGTGCCGTGGGGCACGCCGCTGCTCGATGGATACCAGTCCGTTAGATCACATTACAATTAGCTTCAGAAGGCGTGGCAGCATACTGGACTGCAGGTCCGTTTGATCCACCTTCGTTGACGCAGATCATGCACTGGTCTGCGCAAAAATCTGCATGCGTTTAGAGGGCCTTGAAACACGAAGCACCGCCAGATTGATGTAAATAGATTAACTGATTTCTCTGTCCAGGCGAGCTATCAGTCTTCATTCGCATACGCACTCAGTTGCAATCCACCGCAAGAAATGGAGCAATACTGGACTTGTTTACGGTAAGTGATGACCATTTCCGGACAGTCAAGCTGCAGCCTAGCTCGACGTCCCTTAAAGGCTTGTATCTCTGCTCGTTTTGTGGAGCTATTCAAGCGCCGCAAAGTTATCCCTCCGGAATCAGAGTGCAACGAGCGGCACCGTTCTGCCAACCGGCTGCTCAAAGAAAGCCTACGCAAGATCGCGAGACATAGTGATCTGAGCGTGCTTTAGAGATGGAGACCGCTGCAATCTCTGGCAACACTCGCTGGCTTTTTCTGCTCATTCGGTCCAATGACTCAGGAAGCCTGGGGACATTGAGGTCATTTGTGAGGTGGATGAGTCGCCTATCACCAACAAACAGAGGCGTATGCACCGCTGGGCCGGTCACTTTCACTTGCATTTCAACTGGCCTCCACCACCCATCAGTACATACAGTGCACCTTGTTTTCCACCCTGGCTCGTCCCACTGGATCCACCCAGCGAAGCGGAAGTCTGTCTCGAGATTGGACGCGTGAATATGTTCAAGGCTGCAGGCTCAGACGGACTTCCTGCGGAGCTGTACAAGTACGGCGGTGTGACGATCATTAACCAGCTGACCGCGCTGTTCGCAAAAATCTGACATGAAGATAAAGTGCCTTCCTTTTGAAGCGCATCGGTTATCGTCCCGACTTTCAAGAAAGGTGCTCGCACTTATGTGCAAATCATCGCGGGATTAATCTTATTTCGGTTGTCTCTAAGCTATTGGCATCCATTCTGCTTCGCAGACTATCCCCAGTACGTGAATCATACTACCGTGAAGAACAAGCTGGTTTTCGTCCTGATCGCGGATGCTTAGATCAAATCTTCACGCACCGCTAACTCCTCGAACATCGGCACATTTATCACAGGTCCACTATCGTTATATTCCTATACATAGGTGCCGCTTTAGACTCCGCTGATCGACCTGCTTCATGGCGTTGATTGCGAATGATGGGATACCAGAGAAATATATCTCCATCCTACGAGCAGAGTGAGGGTCTATGGCAAGCTTTCCTCACAATTCGCTGTCTATAGCGGTGTGCGACAGGACTGCTCCATGTCCCCATTCCTCTTCAACTTCGCGATCGAAGACGTTCTGTCGAATGCTCTAGAAGGTTCCCAACCGTTTGGCTTAGAGCTTCTACCGGGTGAACGGGCGACCGACTTAGATCATGCTGATGAAATCGCCTTACTTGGTGACGATCCGAAGGGTGTGCAACTTATTCTATATCGCATGGCGGTTGAAGCATCTAAGTATGGCATGAACTTCGCCCTATCGAAGTGTAAAGTACTGCTCAAGGATTGGCATTCACCTGCTCCCGTGCTCACTCTCGAAGATGCCCAACTTGAACAGCAATGTACATTCGTATACCTTTCGAGATGTGTTTCTTCTGACGACACTATCAGCAAAGCCGTTTCTGTTTGCATCGCTAAAGCATGATCAGTATTTCCCAATCTGAGACACTTTTGGCGTTTTCGCATCGTCCCATTCTCGCTAAAGGGCTAAGTTTACAGCACATCTGTTCGATCAGAATTGTTGTAGGGGAGCGAGAATTGGCCCGTTCGCCTGGAAGACATGCGTCCTTTTTCTGACTTCGATAACATTTGTTTAAATAGGGTTACTCGTTTTTGTTGGCAACAGTATTGACGTTCGACATCGCATCTTGGGGATTTGGAGTATTCCGTTCAACAAACTGGTTGTGCTCTGCCAGTTTTGATGGCTCGGTCACGTCCGACGCATGGCACCTGAGCGTCCACCGCGTCGCGCTCTATTCACTCGTTAAGGACCTGGATGGAGGCGGCCATTTGGTAGCCAGCCTTCCAATTGGCGACAGTACATCAAATCCCCGACGTAGTGTCCAGCCGCTGTTTGACCCGTACATCTTCCAGGATGGGGACCCAAAGATGTGGAATGCTATGGCCCGCAAGCGGAATCAATGGAAACATTGTGTAAAGAGTTGTCTAGATGCACCTGTTTAATAATTTAAACATTAAAATGACAAAATGGTATGAAATGGGCGTGTGAAAAACAAACTAAAAATGTTTTGTCCTACATTTTTCCAAATGGTCTTTTCTTCCTGCGGCATAGTAGCTGAGGTGTGACTGACGCGATGGCTTCCTCGTATCCACTGATCTCCATGGTTTTTATTGGCTCTATGTCTAGTTGGCAGACAGTTTTTACTAAATACGTAAATACAAGAACACCAAGCAGCCATCTTGCTCAACTTCACTAGTGAATTTTATTCAGGGATTCACTCTGTTAAATTAATCTGATATGGTTAGATATTCGGTGGAAGGGTCACAGACAGTGAAATGTCGTCCATGTAACGGTAGTCTACATCTAATGAAGAAATAAGGGAGTTCGGGTGTCCAAGTTCAAGCTTTTGAAGAGAAGACTTCGGCCAAAAGGGGGTCTAGTGGAGAACCCATTGCGAATCCATTTATCTGTCTCGAATAAATTCCATTAAACAGAAATTGTAAGTTGAAGGTGCAACGCTGAATCAATTCTTTTAGTTTGTTCATCGGAATTCCAAAACAAATGTTTCTCTCAGTGATGAAATAACAAATGAATGTCACAGTCTCTACCAGCTGTAAGTTTATGAAAAGGGACTCCACGTCAAACGAAAGCATGAATTTATCCTTCACGTTTAGGTTTTCTACTCGGTTGACAAAATCAAACGTGACCTATGAATCGACGATTCTTTGCGAACTGGTTCGATCAAATCCATTATCCACTTTGCGACAGACTGAAAAGCGGAATTAGACATGTCCACTATTGGTCGCATGAGAACGTCTGATTTGTGCACTTTTTGCGAAGCATAGAGTCGCGGAGGGTGTGAGCCGCATGGAGTCAACTTTGAGAAGAGTGCGTCATCTCTGGGCTTCGACTCACTTAATTCTTTCAAAATGTCAATGATTTTTGCTTCCTCTTGCGAAGTGGTCTCTTTTGGATTGCATAACCCGAAGTCGCTGGCCCCCCAGAGGACAATGAGAAGACGAAACGGACGAGCAGAGCAACAGGAATGACTTAGCAAATCACACCGTTCATTATAAAGGTAAAATGGAAAGTTCTTGAATATTATATTTAATGCGACCGTGGAAAACTCTGGAAAGGTTAACCTACAGCCAATAAGGGAACTACAACCTAGCGTTCATTGGCCGCTTCTCCTGGTTGGCTCTGTTCGTCCCAATCAAGGGGGATGAGTTTGGATAGCCGGACTTGGCGGTGGGGTCCTGGCTTGTTCGACTCGTGTATTCCTTCCTAAAACTTCCCCTTTTGAGTTGTGTTGTACGATTTCAGCTTGGGGTTGACTTTCATGGGTGATACGAATTTGCGTCGCCGCTTTGGCCGCTGTGCTACTAGGTTTCGGGTGAATTTTGTGCTTGCAGTGTTGGGGCATTTTGGGGAGTTATCGCTTTATCGGCGTCGGACAGGATGTCCAGAGGTAACTGCCTTGCTGGTACTTGTTGTTGCACTTGTTCCCCAGTCCGTGCCTCTAGCAGCTGATTGGCATGTCTTACCCAAACTGCCGTCCCAACCTGGAAACCGTAGATCACGTTACCGCGTTTGTATAGCACATGGCCAATAGCCCATTTAGGATAGTGGATGCGATAGTCTCTCGCTAGAACTTGTTGACTAACATTAAAGCTTCGCTTCCGAGCACCGTGTGGGATGTTTAATTGTCGCTCCATCTGATAGTTGCGGGACAGCAACTGATCCTTCCTGGGCCTGAGGGCATCATGCGGCACACGGATTTTCCTTTGAAACAAAGTTTCAACCGGAGATAGGGCGTTCGGTGTCTTCGGATTCGGAGTTGTGCGATACGTCAGCAGAAATGTGTCAAGTATCTCCTCCAAGGTACCTTCCACCTTCATCTTTAGCAAAGCTCTTTTGAGGGTATCCACAAATCGTTCCGCTTGCCCGTTCGATTGTGGGTGGGAGGGTGGAGACTTTACGTGGACGATCGCGTTACTGCGACAGGAGACGACAAATTCAGATGAGGTAACTTGTGTTCCATTGTCCGAAACCAACGTGTGCGGAACACCGAAACGAGAATATATCCGTTGGAGAGCGGAGACAGTGGCTGCTGCTGTGGTTCTCACCATTGGAATCACCTCCAGCCATTTACTGTTTGCATCGACAACAATGAGAAAATGGTGACCATCAATTGGACCTGCAAAGTCGATGTGTACCCTTGACCATGGTTCCGTTGGTATTCGCCAGGATTGCAATTCCGCCTTCCTTGGTTGTTTTGATACACTAGCACATCGGGGACAATTCTTGATTAAACTCTCGATTTGGGAATCCATATAGGGCCAATACACATAGGTTCGTACCAGCGATTTCACGCAATTCATTCCCGGGCGACCAGTATGAAATTGTCGGAGGACTCTCTCTTGAAGGATGTGTGGAATAACGACGCGATCTGAGAACAGCAGGCAGTTTCGGACGACTGATAGTGCATCCTTCCGTTAGTGGAATTATTGAAGCTCCGGCGTTGTAAATCTCTTAGGCCAGCCATTGAGGTGGAAATCAATCACTTGTTGTAGGGTAGAATCCTGCTGGGTCGCTTCCTGCACCATTTCGAATGTTACTGGTAAGGCACCGAAAACGTCAGACACAACTTGATGTACTTGGCGTTCTACGGAGATTTGAGCAAATACCAAATCCTCTGCTTCTTGATGCTGTGTACCAATTAAACGAGATAACGCATCTGCTTGACCAATGTTGTGGGTAGATTGAAATTTGACGACGAAATCGTAATCAAGTAGAACAGTTGCCCAGCGTTAGAGACGACTGGCCGTGCAAACCGGAATGCCTTTCTTTGATGCAAAGATTGCGACCAAGGGTTTGTGGTCAGTAAACAGCGTGAATTTTCGTCTGTAGAGTATTTTGTGAAATCGCTTGACTGCAAACACTATGGATAAAGCTTCTTTCTCGATCTGTCCATAGTTACGTTCCGCTGGGGTGAGTGTTCTGGCCGCATGCGCCACCGCTTTCTCCGAACCATTGAGAAAAATGTGGGAAATGACTGCTCCGATTCCGTAGTCTGACGCATCAGTAGCAACTACGATCTCCAGCTCCGGATTGGGAATGCGTTAGCAATAGGTCAGAACACAATATAGACTTGACATTATCAAATGCGGCTTGACATTCAGGAGATCACACAAATTTGCGATCCTTTACCAGGAGTTCATTGAGTGGTCCTCATAGCCGATGCATTTTTGTGCCCAAAAGAGCTGTAATGACTGATCAACCCCAAGAATGATCTGAGCTTCGCGACATTGTCAGGGGGAGGCATCTATCTTGTGACGCTTATGTTGGAAGGATCCGGACGACGGCCATCCTTGTCGATGATGAAGCCAAGATACTTTACACACTTCATGCCGGTATTGCACTTTTCTGCTTTCAAGTAGAAACCGTAGTCGTTAACGCGGTGGAGAACTGATTCCAGTCTTTCCGTCAGCTCTCGAAAGGTAGTCCCTTTGATTATGATGTCGTCTAATTAAACTGTGACTCTTGATAACCCAGCTAACATTGTATCCATAATTTGTTGAAAAATCGCGGGAGCTGATTTGACACCAAACAGCAAACGGTTGAACTGGTAAATGCCTCGGTGCGTATTGATTGACAGCAGCTCCTTCGAAACAACATCGACTTCAATTTGAAGATAAGCATCTGACATATCTAGCTTTGCAAAGTAAGCACCACCAGTGAGCTTAGCAAATAAATCTTCTGGGACTGACAAAGGATACTGGTGCACCTTCAAGGAAGCATTCACTCCCTTAGGGTAGTCAGCACAGATACGAACGGCTCCATTGATCATCTTGACGACAACAACAAGTGCTGCCCACGCTGAATAGTTCCCAGGTTGGGTGATGCCTGCCCGCTCCAAACGATCAAGTTCCGCATCAACAATCGGCAGCACAGCGTACGGTACCGGTCTTTTGAGTTGGAATACGGGTTTGGCACCGTCTTTGAGAGTAAGACTTGCTTTGGTCTTTGTGCATCTTCCCAAGTTGTTGCAAAACACAGACGGGAATTTCCTTCGTAGCTGCTCGGTCAGGTTGATGTTTGGTTCGTCACCTTCCGAAGTGGGCCTCGTATATCCGAGCCGGAGGGGATTGCAGACTTGCTCAGGGGGATGTCGAACAGGTGGAGCTTCTGGATTCAGTCGAGTCCAAGAAGATTCAAATGTGACAGGCACGTAATGTACACGACACCGTTTGCCCGAGCAGCGCCAAAAACCATTTCACACTGCAGCTCATCAATGAGATTAAGTTGACTTCCTGAAGCGTTAAGTGCAGCATGTGTCGTTCGGCTGATTGACGGAGCACCAATATACTGCCAAGTTTGGCTGGAGATAATTGTGATGTCCAAGGCTGTATCGAGCTGAAGACGCACTTGTTGCCCGTTCAGGTGAACTCTGATGTACTTTCTGCGAGCCAATGTTCGTCAGAGTAGGCCGCTTGAACCGTAGTATAGTTGCTGAATCTTTTGGGAACAATTGAATGCTGTCGCGTATGTCTTGCACGCTTGAACTGCGGTCTGCATCGGCAGTGCGTTTCCTTATGGCCCCGTTTATGACACTTGTGGCAAACGTGTTGCAGGAATGGACACACTCGAACAAAATGCTACTCACCACATCTCCAACAGGCAGTCGGTGGCTTGGTATTCTGTCTGGACGTTTCATGGCCTGTTTCACTTGGAACCGGTTTCTTTGAGGTTGTTTTTAATACACTAAGACTTGGAGTTGATTGTTGTTCCTCCAGCATAAGCGTGTCAAGTTGAGGTTCAACAATCGTTGGCATTCCGTGATTATGGTCTGTAGAGTCATTTGCTTGTCTTGTTCAAGTTTACTCAGCAACCTGGTGCGGTTCTCTGCATCCCGTGGAGAATGTAGGCCACAGATAAAAATCAGGCATTTGAATTGATTTGTCGTGATGGATTTGATGTTGGATTTTTGGCACTCGCGATTGACGATGCCAGCCTAAGTGACAGTCATCAGCGCCCACCTTGGTGATTTTCAGGCATTGATTTTGCGTGTTGAAGATGGATGACTGCTCTCCAAATATTTGGCCCAAGCATTTGACAGTCCCCTCAAAAGTGCAGTCTCGAGCGTTCTTAGGCAAAATAAAGTTGACATACCTGGAGTGCTCTGATATTCCAAGTTTCCTTAACAGCAACCAGACTTTTCAATCGTCATCATGGTCTCCAAGTTCAACGCTTGAACCAAGATTCAAAAGTTAGGCCAGTATTGGGGTCGTACGAAAATTCGGTTATGCCGTTAGTGATGGCGTCTACCGATGCGGACGGTTTGACGGTTGTAGACAGTGAACCGGTCTGGATTGAGAGTTGGCGCGTAGGAGTTTCGATCATCCTGAGATGGGATGCCTCAAATCGTGCTTGTTGCTGCAGTAGCATGGCCTTGAGCTCGTCAGCCGATATGGACATTTTGATTAGGGTTCAACCCGTCGCCAGTTGAAGTATTCGTCCCTCGCCTGAATGGACGCTTGATTGCCAATCAAACCCGAAGTCGCTGGCCCCCCAGAGGACAATGAGAAGACGAAACGGACGAGCAGAGCAACAGGAATGACTTAGCAAATCACACCGTTCATTATAAAGGTAAAATGGAAAGTTCGTGAATAGTATATTTAAAGCGACCGTGGAAAACTCTGGAAAGGTTAACTTACAGCCAATAAGGGAACTTCAACCTAGCGTTCATTGGCCGCTTCTCCTGGTTGGCTCTCTGTTCGTCCCAATCAAGGGGGATGAGTTTGGATAGCCGGCCTTGGCGATGGGGGTCCTGGCTTGTTCGACTAGTGTATTCCTTCCTAACAGTTACTGAGTTAGTTGCTTTATGTACAAGCTTCTAGGAGCTTTATTACCTCCCATTTTCTACTTCATAATTGTATACGCCAGATGAGAATTTTTAAAAGAATATGCTTCGCGCATATGCTTACTTCTGACGCAAATGGCAATAATTTATGAACTGAGAAG
>OX104065.1:6141757-6213161 GCA_944474145.2 Dicrocoelium dendriticum | reverse complement strand
AATTTCTGTTGTCTCGAGCAACGGTTAAAATATTTCACCACTCAGCGCTCGAGGCAAATTAAGTGAGCTATGCAATTCCGGTCTGGTACCACAACTGCACCGGGGTCTACGAATGCACCTTGGTGCACGCACGTTCAGAATTGGTCAGATGTATTATCCGGTGCGCATTTATTGGGCACTTTGAAACCGAGCATAAGGCAGAGTGCACAGTACCGGCCTTCTGTAAATGTCTTCCTAAGTCTTAATTCATAAACTGGCGATGAGCCTGGTAGCCACATGCTGAACATGTTTCAGCTTTTGGACTTCGACATGGATGACCTGAAATTAGGCAGGTGTACCTTACTCGAACATTGGTCGCATAGTGGATGGGAAAATGCGGGTGGAAATCTTCTCAATCCAAATACAGAAACTGCGTTTGAACGTGTAAAGCATACGCAGTCAATTTTCATATAGCTAGTTCGTGTTATCTACGGACTACAAAGCACAGCATAAGAATACGTCGAGGTCCTTTACGGAAAATGTGGGATGTAGCGTTTGGTCGGCCAGTGTGTATACGCCCGTCACCACCCTACCCCAGTATCATATATAACCCTTTGACAAGGTTGCCCAGCAGATCTACTTATGCATGTCACATAAATAGGCTGTTGAGGTCATGCTGAGGTACGTCAGAGTTGTAAAAGGCATCAATGACACAAAATATTCAGGTCACCTGCAGACATCGCAGAAAGCGGTCGAAGAATTTGATGTAGCAAACAAGATGCATAGCGACGGAAGGAGGCAAAGCTAATGGGTTCTACCTTGGGTTTTGGGCCACCGCACATTTGTAAATAAAACAAGACTTTCCTCGATGAGACGACTGGGCAAACGTAGTACACGGTGGGCGAGATATTATATACGGGGCACCAAGGATGAAAGATAAACAACTAAATCTGACGGCAAAGAACACCAAAAATACACCTCGGACGACGAGAGCAACCGCAGAGGCACGCGTGCTAACGACACCATATACGAATCAAAGAAATCATTTTTCATGGTCATGTGCTCATCGAGCTATTAAAACTCATAGTGACGGCTTGTATACCCAAACTAACTGTCACTAACGCTACGCATCGCGCCGCTCCGCTACCTACTGAGGTACTGATGATGTCAACTCGTGTGCCGCCTAGACTTTTTCAGCACAACTGCTGAGTTCCACGAAAACTTCGACCACCAATTGAACAACCTGCCCCACCAAGATTTGCTTTTTATATCGAGCTAAAATCGTAACCATCCAAACAGGTAATCTGTAGGAGAGAAACATAACAGCTAATATGCTGCAATAGAATATAAGAGATTAAAAAGCACAGATTCTAAACTTAAACTGGTGACATTTCCTAGTGTCACATACATTTGTTATGTTGCTACCACTGATAGGGTATCTAAAGGTGAAGGGGATGTATAAAGAAACTCACAACAAAAAGGACATTGAGAGAGCTATTTACGATATCAGCAAGTGTGTCGAATCAAACATGATCACCTTCCTTCGGACCCAAGCCCGGCAGTCGGCAGACACCAGCCGATGCCAAATTTCTAACGAGATCTTACATTTCTCTTGACCAAATAATCGTTTGGCCTGCTCTCCACCATTTCCATCCACACACGGAACGCACATGTAAATCACGGTGGGTTGGCACTGCGAACCGTGGCACACGCATCGTAGCCTGACGCGTGATTTGAGCGGTTCGCCTGCTTTTACCGCAACAAAATACACCACGTTGAACACACCCGTTGCTTCTAAAGCGCTCCCAAGCCATGGGTTAAGTAGCGCAGACAGCGGTGAGCGAAAGTAAATAGCTTTCTTCTCGGCTGGCCTGCCGGAAGACCTCATGTGGCCAGCTGGTGGTCGGAGATAACACTGTTTCCGCCAGTGGTACAGCGGCATTGTCCCAGCATGTGGTCGATTTCGCTTGACAGAAGATCTCCCTAGAAGAAGTCATAACAGTTTCAAAGTTGAACTTGGAGAATCCACTGGCGTTTGGGTTGCTACTAGCAACCTCTATTGAGACCTCGGTTCACTTGAGGTGGACCTCGGTCTTCTTGATCACAAAGACCGTAATTAAAATGAAATTATGGTGTTGCACATCCAACACCTGCACCCCAAGACCGCGGTTTCGTCCTGGTTGGGACTCATCAGTTGGAGATAGCCTGAGTTGGGCTGGAACTCAGAGCCTAGTGGCTTATGGTTGACGTCATAAGCACTATGCCACTGAGATCCGTGAGCAACGCTTGGTACAGCGCTTGGTACAGCGCTTGGTAAAGACATAACAGTTTGTTGAGGGTCATTTTTGAAGTATGAGTGGTGTGGATAGATGGCGACGCGCAATGTTAATGTTGACCGCGATTCCCAGTGTAGTGAACCTTTGTCTTTCAATCCCGAGGACCGTAGCTGATGTAAATGGCAAATCGGTTTTGGTTGCTTGAGAAAACTACACTACTATGACGCGTTTCAATGTTATTACATCTCACCAGATAGGGTTATTAGGCATTGAACCCTTGACCATCTGGTTGGTAGTTTTGACCGCTACCCAATTTCCATTTGCCTCAGCTACGGTCCTCATGGTCGAAAGACAAAGGTTCACTTCAATAGGAATCGCGGTCAACATTGAGATTGTGCGTCGCGAACCATGCACACAACGTGTACTTCAAAAATGACCCTCAACATCGTTCATTATACCATTGTGCCAAGCGTTGTCCGTGACACCGTTGCTTAGGTGTAGCGGTCACAACTAACATCCAGATGGTCCCGGGTTCGATGCCTGCTAACTCTATCTGATGAGATGTAATAACATCGAAACACGTCATGGTAGTGCATTGTTGTCGGGCGGGCAACACCCACTTTCTATTTTCATAACTGTTTGCTTAAGAACATTGCGACGTGGCGGATGTCACTCACCAATAAATAATGTCACTGCCCCTTGATTCACTTGGGTGGAGCATTGTAAATCCAGCATTGCGATGTTGTAAATGTGGGACGAATTGGGCTCCGCATTTGGCAAGCGTCCAAACGGAAGGCGGATGATTAAAATATATAAAATTAAATCATCAGTTGTACGCCGCCGCGGCGCTTCACTGCAGCGACACCAGCATCAGTCGCGCTTGGGCTGATTATATTGCGAGGACGCCCAACCCTACGAAGATAAGAACCGGTGAACTTATGACTGCAAGCTAGTCATGGCTAGCACTCGGCCACCGGCCGGTGTATGGGCTGATTAATGCGTCACGGGCGCCCAATGGGCGCGATGCCATGAATTCTTTTCCCTGCCTTGCATGTTGTCTATCCCGCCAAAGACTCGGGGTGGTGTCCTCTAAGATAACTCCTGAATTTGGCTTGGGAAACAAGGTAGTATCTTGCCCGCTGACAGAAGCATGGATCTTGCATCTGATTCTACTATATCTTACACTCCTAAGCACCGGACTGCTTACGCACCTCCATCACACGCCAATGCTATCTTCTTCAACAATTCCTATGAATCTATGACAACAGTCGCGTTCATGTTCTACGAGCCAGACCAATGGCTCACCTTCGTCCTCGATCTCTATTTCGGCTGGAGGCCTTCAACGTTGGAATACTTAAGCAGATCTGAGAAAAAGCTGAATCAGCGCGTACATTAGAGTCCTTCGCTATGGATGCTTGTTTATTTTTGTTACTCGGTTGCAGGATTCCAACTCCGTAGTTAGTTTGGTGTCCTTTGGTGATCTCAGGATCAGCCAGATTTTTGTGGGGACACAAAGGTTATTGCAGATATCCTGGCTGATGTTAGCATCGCATTGAGTGACAAAGCTGAGGTCTCGCTTCGCAATTGGTTTTTGAGCAACATCCTTTGTTCTACGGTCGAGTGCAAGGCTGGTGCAAAATCAACAAGCATCATACAGAGATAAGCAATTTGTCTTTGGTCTCAGCCAATTCTTGAGCCGACTGCAATGGTGCACTGGTCAAGGAAGGAATCTATCGTGGACTCTATCGACTTATGGGTAAATCCGAAAATTTTGATGATATTGTGCTTACCGGAGGCATCAACGTACGAGGCAGGCGCCTGCTATAGTGTGAACATTGTAGCGGCCGTCATGCTCTTGCTGATAGTCATTCTGATAATGTAAGGACAAGCCGGTATTTTGCGAGAGCACGGACTTCTGGCATACGAGGAGAAACGTCTCCACTTGGTACCCCACGTTGCCAAAGCAAGCGTAATCACAAACTGATCACATTGCTATCAGCCTGTGGTGGCCAGATAGTGTACGGGAGTGTAGACCAATTTAATCAACCTACCTCGATTCTGATCACTCTCCGGTCGGAGCAGACATTCGCATGCGCTTTCATCCTCATCTACAGCAGTACATCAGCCGTTTGAACTGATGCGTCGCTGCCATAAAGCCATAATGAACTAAGGAAAGATGAAAAACATGAAACTTAATGCCCTAGGGAAACATTCAGGTTCAAGACGCGTGCATCTCGTTAACAACGTACCATCACAAATAGCTGGCTTTCATTATAACATAAGGCAGAATAGATAGCCGCCACAAGACGATTGCTGCAACTGGCGGTGTCAGGATAGGCGAATTGGTAAATATTTCCAATTTTTCGTTACCATAAATCAAGTGGTTACCAGAGGGCAGCTGGCAGAGAAAAACACTTCAGTTTGCAGGTGTAAGGCGCATGCCAAATTAGGTAACCATCACTGCAAGCTTGTCCATGTTTCGCTATGCAGCAAAGCGATTTTCAATACGTAAGGCGATGTCGTGCACATACTCTCAAGCAATCCATTATCCATAAGCTTGTAATTCAATGCCTAAACTTTGAGGTACTGTAGAGGAAAGCTGTACGTCGTGGTCCTCAATAGAAGCGACGGTAAATGGGGAAAGTTTAATTGACTTCGTAAGCCTGGTTTCCGCGAAGCCGCGACTGTACTGATCAATCCTTTACACCACGTCAATCGTCGCAGTACCGCCATGTCTACAAAGTTAGATTTGAATTACCCGCCGTGCGGTTGGATCGCGACACTCAATCACTTTTGAGATCTTAAATAAATAAATAAATAAATAAATAAATAAATAAAATTTTATTCTCGATAAGGCCAGGCACACCATTACAGGGATGATCATGCTTAGCTAACATGGGGTGATCAAAAATGTACAAAAAGTACATGTTTGGCATAACATCGCGTGTATGAGTGTATATACGTATGTATAAATTTCATTCCGCTTTATTTGATTTGTTCTGCCTCCCTGAATAATGTTCTATTAACTGGCCACGTTGCTTACACTAATTGCGCTTATCTTCGGTAATTTTGTTGCGTTTGTAGCATTTTAAGTAACTTGTGGACATGTCTTACTTATCACGGATTTGTTGCTAACCAAATTACTTCATATGGTAATTTAGCGAAGAGTTATGCCACCGTATCTGTATGCATTATTGGATTTATTTTATTTCAGCTTTTCGTTTAAAGTGAATGGCTGTTGTTTGCTATCCCTGGTATGGTTGCGCTTGATGTGTATGTTGACAAGGTGCCTACCTGTCTATTACCCACTACCTCGTCCATACTGGCTCCAGGAGACAGTTGGTCGTTGCTGGAGGGGACGGGGTGCACGGTCGTTGTGGCCGTGCTAGGCTCAAAGAGCGGTTCCATGCACTCAGTGTGGAGCGGACTACGGTCCAGCCACCGCCTTGTGTGCGCTTGATTCCCCAAATACAGCGTGCTTGTGTTTGCCTGTGAAGGAGCGTGGGCCGGCTCCGTTGATGAAACGTGGTTCCCATCCGCATGCCTCCCGGTCTTATTCCTTCGGGTTTACACTGGATATGGGGTATGTGGTTGGAGCTGTGTGTGGTGCAGCGCAAGCCATCCATGGTCCCTCTGTAGGCGCAGACGTCCTGTGGCTTGCCACAGTGACAGGCAAATCCGAAACCGGATGCCGCCAACCATATACGTATATATATATATATGTATATATATACGTATATATATATATGTATATATATACATGTTCTATTAATTGGCCACGTTGCTTACACTAATTGCGCTTATCTTCGGTAATTTTGTTGCGTTTGTAGAATTTTAAGTAACTTGTGAACATTTCTTACTTATCACGGATTTGTTGCTAACCAAATTACTTCATATGGTGATTTTGCGAAGAGTTATGCCACCGTATCTATATGCATTATTGGATTCATTTTATTTTATTTGGTCGTTTCAAGTGATTGGCTGTTGCGTGATATTCCCGGTGTGGCTGCGCTTGATGTGTATGTTGACAAGGTGCCTACCTGTCTATTACCCACTACCTCGTCCATACTGGCTCCAGGAGACAGTTGGTCGTTGCTGGAGGGGACGGGGTGCACGGTCGTTGTGGCCGTGCTAGGCTCGAAGAGTGGTTCCATGCACTCAGTGTGGAGCGGACTATGGTCCAGCCACCGCCTTGTGTGCGCTTGATTCCCCAAATACAGTGTGCTTGTGTTTGCCTCTGAAGGAGTGTGGGCCGGCAGTTGGGCTAAACCAACTTAGACTTAAACTAGGTCTCTTTAAGCTGCATAAATTTCATTCCAGTTTATTTGGTTAGTTTTGTCTATCTGAATAGTCTTCTATTTGCTGGCCCCGTCGCTTACGCTAACTGCGCTTATCTTCGGTAATTTTGTTGCGTTTGTAGCATTTTTGAGTAACTTGTGGACATTTTTTCCTTATCGCGAATTCATTGCTAGCCAACTTACTTCATATGCTAATTTAGCGAAGAGTTATGCCACCGTATCTATATGCATTATTGGATTCATTTTATTTTATTTGGTCGTTTCAAGTGATTGGCTGTTGCGTGATATTCCCGGTGTGGCTGCGCTTGATGTGTATGTTGACAAGGTGCCTACCTGTCTATTACCCACTACCTCGTCCATACTGGCTCCAGGAGACAGTTGGTCGTTGCTGGAGGGGACGGGGTGCACGGTCGTTGTGGCCGTGCTAGGCTCGAAGAGTGGTTCCATGCACTCAGTGTGGAGCGGACTATGGTCCAGCCACCGCCTTGTGTGCGCTTGATTCCCCAAATACAGTGTGCTTGTGTTTGCCTGTGAAGGAGTGTGGGCCGGCTCCGTTGATGAAACGTGGCTCCAATCCACATGCCTCCTGGTCTTATTCCTTCGGGTTTACACTAGATATGGGGTGTGTGGTTGGAGCTGTGTGTGGTGCAGCGCAAGCCACCCATGGTCCCTCTGTAGGCGCAGGCGTCCTGTGGCTTGCCACAGTGACAGGCAAAGCCAAAACCGGATGCCGCCAACCATATACGTATGTATATACGTATGTAATTTTGTATGAATGTAGCTTGTGTCTTGATATGCCGGAGCATTTTTGACTGTTTGTTATCCTCAAGAATGTGAGCATAAGCGATTGATGTCTGCGAGTAGGATAGCACTTTCCGGATATCCAGCGTGTATGGTGTATATACTGAATACTGAATACTGAATACTGTATTATAGAGCAAGTAGAAATGGATTCTGTACAACTCTTTCGAGATATGGCGAAAAACGTTATAAAAGTTGTCAACCTTGAATATCATTGTCGTTCTCATGTAATATTTAAAATATGCGACTTACGATATTTCAGGATTCACAAATGTGATGTCATCGTAAGTGTGCAGTCATTCTCTGAATCGAATAGAGGCAAAATGCAAATCTAACAACGTTTTGAACTGTTGCACCGATGTTGCCTCAATCACATGTTCGGGCAAACTATTCCAAATGTTTACCACTCTCCGTTCGAAGCACAGTGGGCGGGGAACACGTTTCATATCCGGCACAACAAGTTTGTATCTGTGTCCGCGTGTGCTGCATGGCCCTCGTAAGTGCAGCATTGGCCTTAACATGGGGAACTCACCGAGATGTAGAATTCGGTAGGTCATAATGAGGTCAACTCGCACCCGACGGTAGGACAAGGTGTAGAGTCCTAGTTTCTCGCACCGGTCTTCATATCCAAAGCCACGTAAACTCGGGATGAGCCTGGTAGCAACGTGTTGGACCCGTTCGATCTTTTGTGCCTCGCCTCGGGTAATCGGAAAGTAGGCGGGCGAACCGTACTCTAGCATTGGTCTAATGATAGAAGAGAACAGGCGAGTGGCAACCTTTTGTATGAATGGGGCTTGTGTCGTTGAATATGCCGGAGCATTTTTGACTGTTTGTTATCTTCAGGAATGTGAGCAGAAGCGATTGATGTCTGTGGGTTGGATAGCACTTTCGGATATCCACGGGCCAGTGACTTTAGTTTGTGGCGAGTCACATCCGCCACGTCGCAGTGTTGTTAAGCAGACATTTGTGGCTTTTTATAGGGAGAACGCTTACCAGGCGAAAACCCACTACGTCCTGGAACACTGCCGCCGAACTATTAGCTGGAACGAGTTAAACCCGAACCACCCAGCTGGCACCACGAGGAGGTTGTTCGGCCAGACCTCGGTCATTCCGAACATAAGACCTGTTACCTAAAGTTAACCAGCTTGTTTTGTAAGCTGGCGACGTCTTTTAAAGCCTGCTTAGGGAGAGGGCGACCCTTGCAGTATCCACGTGCGACCGGTAATTGCACGGCGGCGAAGCGTTAGTATAGCGTACCGGCGTGAAGTTTATGCCTTGCGTTTCTTTTTACTCCAAGGACCTTTTCGGATTCGGTCCTTGAGATCGCAATGAGCAAGGTCCACTTTAAATTGAAACGACATCTCAGTAGCGATTGCGTGTCACAATACAAAACCACGGTTACTATGTCAAATTCAAACGTGAATATCTTACCGTCATGCTAAGCGTTTCTGACGGATCGTAGTGGCAAATGTTTCAAGACATCAGCGGTGTACCACTAGGACCTGAGTTCCATCACAGCTCCGGATCTTCATCCAAGCAGTCCATAACATGACGAAACCCGTTATGGGTTTAAATTTTGCGGTAAGGCAACACAGAATTACCACACCGCTATATCTGTTGACGATCCACTATAGTCATGTTCCTAGACACCGAAAGTGCCTCCGAATCGGTCAATCAATAAAACTTTGTGACTATCTTCACAATATATGTCAACCAGAGAAAAGCTTAAACATTTTCGGTGCGGTTTACCAGCGTATTTTGAGCATATTGTTCCTTACGACAAGCGGTCGCCGCTTTTCAATACATCCAACGGCTTGAGACGTGGTTGGTTGTGTTTCCTTTCACACCAAATCTAACAGATGCAGCCACACTGGTCACTATGCAGTCAATTCCAAATTAGAAAACAAGGCCCTCAGGCGGAACTTGTAGGAAGTATTCGGGCGACAGAATGTACAGCCAAAATATTTGGCCGAAATAAATAGTTCATGAGAAAAGGGACCTAATTGGATTGTCCTGATTATGGCAAGTGCTACGTGCGCAAATCTCGTTTTTGGTTAAACAAGTAGTGAGCTTATTGGAGGGCTTCAAGGTAGGGTTTCCTGCTTCATCCCCCTCAAAACTAAACGATGCCATTGGTTTACTCCCATTGACTAGCCAATCGGATACAGGCGGCATACAACCCATTTTCTTCCGTATGCTAAAGACAAAGAGACAGAAGGAGTTAGCTTCACTGGTTGCTATAGACTCCTCTCTCGAGCAAAGTGAGGTATGAATTCCTCCTGGTTTCTAGCTGCATTCTGACCACGGAACACCGTGTCCGATCTGTCCATCGTCGTGGTTGCAACCTCGTTTCTTCTGTGGGCACCGCCTAAGGTTCATTAGATGGCTCCTGAGTTTCAGGGTGTATGTCGTAATTGTCCAGTGAACGTACACTGATAGTTATCTGTATGCTGGTAGGCCCCAGCTGCTAGCATGTCTGGTCCAAATCATAGAGCCCACTCGCACGTTAAACAGCACTTGTCCAAGTCTGCATTCTAGCGAGCGTATGGTCCACTGTGGGGTTCCAGTGCGATAGTCTCTGACTAAAACATTCTGACCTGGGTGAATTTGACATACTTGCGACTCGTGCCGCTGATTGTACTAATCTTCTATTCGCACCATCCTTTCGTGCGAAGCGATGCGCTTTGGAAGCAGAAAGAATTCAGAGTCCGGATTTTCCTGCCCATAAGCGTTTCTGCTAGAGACAGTTGACTTGGCAACTGGGGGTACAGGGTTGTTCTCTACAGCAGAAGGAAAACATCTAATGTATATTGAGTAATTCCTCCCCATCTTCAGCAACGCCCGTGTAATGGTATCAGCAAAGCGTCTAGCTTGCCCATTGGACTGCGGGTGAAACCGAGGCGAGAGTATGGGTGTGATACCGTTCTCGGTACAGTATTCAGCGAACTGCAAAGATACGAACTGTGGGCCATTGCCAGTACTAGGGTCTCTGTTTATCCACGTTGGGCGAAACCGCTCCTCAGTATGCTAATGTTTGGGGCACTTGTTATGCGTTCCATGCAGAACACTTCCGACTACTTACTGGAGTAATCAACAACGATGAGATACGGTTGTCTATTCACGAGACCAAAGAAATCTGCGTGTATCCGCTGCCAGCGTTTCATTGACAGCGGCAAGATAGACAATTACGCTTTCCTGAGCACCTTGATTACAAACGCACATTTCGGACACGATTTCGCTATCTGTTCCAGCTCCGAGTCGATATTCGGCCAGATAAACAAAACTCCGTGCAATAATTTTCGTTCTGCTAGTGTCAGGTTGTCTACAATGAAGCCACCGTAGAATACTTTGACGAAATTTGCTATGGATAACAACTTTTTGTGCCAAAATAAACGGCACAGGCTTTGCAATTTCCCATTTAGATTGTCTTTCGGCCACTGTATAGCACACAGGCTGACCGCTTGTTGTAGGACAAAATGCCACATTGATGCAACACGTATCATTTCAAAAGTTACCGGAAGTTCTCTGAGCTTTTCCAACAACGCCTGATTCAATTCCAACTCTAGGGAGATCGCTGCAATGATAGATTCCACTTGCTTGCGCTTCCGGCTTTCCAATAACCAGGAACGTCCATCAGCTTGACCAATGTCTTTTGTAGAAATGTGCCTCACCGTAAAGTCGTGACCCAGTTAAGTCGTAGTCCACCGCTGCACCCTGTTTGCCGTATAGACAGGGATGCCCGAGTTGACACGAAAAGTGCCAAGAGCGACTTATGGTCAGTAAGAAGTGTAAGCTTCTCTCATACAGCATTTTTTGTTATTTCTTTACAGCAAAGACTACTGCTAAGGCTTCTTTCTCTATCTAACCTTAGTTTCGCTCCGCGGCAGACAGCGACGGGGATGCAGGTGCGATTACCTTTTTGAACTATCTGCGAACTTGGGAGCTACGACTGCGCCCATGCCATAGTTCGAGGCGTCTGCGGTTACTAAAACCTCCAAAGTTGGATCATTATGTGTTAGCAGAAGTTCGGAACCTAGTGGCTATTTTACTTTGTCCAATGAGCTCTGGCTTCCTGTGGACCAGTTCCACTGCTTATCCTTGGTCAGCGGGTCATTGACTGGACCACGCAAGTGATACACATGCAGTAACAACGGGCTGTAATGGCTAATGGGTCCTAGGAAGGGCCTTAGCGTTGCAACATCTTTGGGCGGCGGCATCTTTTTGGTTGCATCGATGTTCGCTGGGAACAGACGCCTACGGTTCCCGTCGAGTATAAAGCCGAGAAACATAGTCGTCCTTGAAGAAAGTACACTTGCAGGTAGATGCCTGTATCCATATTCGTCAACATAGCCAAGAACTCTATTCAACTTTTCAAACAGATCACCAGCATTGCCTCCGACAATAATGCTGTCGTCCAGGTATGTGGCTGTTCCATTGACATCTGTCAGCATTGTGTCCATGATCTGCTGGAGTATGGCTGGTGCAGACTTGACTCAAAGCGGGAGACGGTGATACTGGTAATTGAATCGATGCGTACTGATAGTGAGTTATTCTCGGGAAGCTTCATGTACTTCGAACTGCAGGTATGTATGTATCCGAGAGATCAAGTTTTGCAACATTTAGCACCATTCAATTTTACAAACAAAACAAATGGGAGTGGTAAAGGTTAATGATGAGCGTTCAATCCAACATTTAGACCCGTCAAGGAATCGGCGCATATTCCAATGTAACCGTTTTGCTATTTGACCAACACAATGGGTGACACCAAAGACGAGTAGCTCATCGGAGGATAACCCCTGCCCTCTCTAAACCATCCGGCTCATGGACAATCATTGATGTTGCTGCGTAAGGACAGGGCGCCTCTTACAAAACACGGGAACAGTATCCAGCTTATTGGCTAGTGAAGGTTGCATATTAGTACACTAACGGAGGCTTTCCCGAAAAGCCGCTGCATATTTCTACCGTAGGCGCACAATTTCTGCGGTTTTAGGAGCTGTTGTCTTGTGCCGCTAGACGCTTGCACGATTCGGGTTGACCGGAACATCAAGAAGGTTGAAGCGCCCGATCCAGTGCAAACCCAGCAGGTTCTAATTCTGATGGATCGTGACGAAAATAGTTCCCCATGGGGTAAAGTCGGCATAACGACACACGCAATCGACTTGACCAGTCAGTTTCAAATCGGCACCTGATGCACCTTTCGCCTACTGACGGATATATTTGATTGCTTTTAACCCTACAATTCGCCACAGAGTTTCTTATATGATCGTAATGTCTGAGGCCGTATCGATCTGTAAACGCACCTGCTTTCCATTTAATTTATTGCTAATGTACTTCCTATGATCTCTGAAGTCGTCAGTAAAATTGGCGTTCATTCTCCACGCGAAACCACCGTAGGTATTTATCATGCATCATGAGACTGTCTGAAAAATGGCTTAGGTCTGCAATGCGTTTCACTGCGCCCGTGTCTACGACATTTCTCGAAGATATGCTTGTTGAATGGACATCATCCACAAAATGCCAGTCTCGATATTGCCAACATGCTTTCCTTGAAGGGTTTCCTTGTGATAAGTGGCCGGAAAATTCTTGATCAACATCTGCTGAACTGCAGATTTACTAGAATGTATTCTCGACCATAGTGTGTGGTGCATTAAACTGATGATTCTCTGAGCCTCTGCAATAACAGCTTGCAGTGTGACATCCGGATCTCGCTCCAATAACCAAATATGCTGGTTTGGAACTCGGCATCCTCGGGAGATTGCCATCTGCATACTATTATCAGACAAGCAAATTGTTATCCCGTAAGTAATTTCAGCTTGAATTCTTGACACTTTCGCTTCACTATTGCATCATGGGCAATGAGACTGTCGCTGTCCCCCTTGCACAGCTTCAGATAATTGTACCGAATTTGGAAAGCAACCCTTGATCGCCGAACATCGCCCTAAGTCTGCAAATTGTTTCAACAAAGCTGAAATCTTGAGCACTTTTGACCAAATGTAATTAATGTATCTGTTGTGCTCCACAGTTCCAAGTTTGCGTAGAAGCAGCCGTAATTTTGACGCATCAAAAAGATTTGCCATCTCCATAAAGAAAAGTCTTCGGTACGCCTGAACCATGCATCGAAAATCAGTCCTGAAGCGGCAGCTAATACAAACTCACAGACACTGTTGTTTATTGCATCAACTGTAAGCTTCTCTGTATTGTGGACTGATGTAGACTGAAGCGATAGTGCTCGTGTGAATGTCGCGATCATACGCAGCTGTGCCGCCTCGAATTGCTGCTGCGGTTGAAGCAAAATAGCTTTCAGTTTTTCTGCCGAGATTGACATCTTGAATAACTCAATTTGCGTCGCCAAAACTGTTGTGTTTCCGTTCAGAGTAAAGATAACGGATGCAGCCACTTTCCAACTCAAAAACAAAGGTCTCTCGCGGAACTCGTATGGAGCACTCGGGCGACAGAATGTATAGCCAAAATATGGGGCCGAAATAAATAGTTCGTACGAGAAAATGAACTGATTGATCAGTTCCTGACTCTAGCGAGATCTAGATGTTCAAATCACGCTTGTTGGTTGAGCAAATAGTGAGCTTACTGGAGGGCTTCAAAGTAGGTCATTCTGATTGATCCACCTCAAGGTAAAACGATGCCATTGGTTTACTCCCATTGGCTAGCCAATCGACCGCAGGCGGCATACAACCAATCTTCTCCGGGCTGCTCCGTAGAGCAAAGAGAAAGACGGCTTGCTTCGATGGTCGCTATGCACGTGCACCATAATTTTGCATTAGCTGACATTTTCTTTTTAACCACGACGTCGACGAAATTATGGAAATTGAGTTCCTTGGACGAGAAGTAAGGTTGCTACCAGGTGGCGGACGTTTTCACTTGGAGCGCGCTGACAACGTCATGACTTTTCCTCCTAACGATCTCTTGTTAACCCAAATAGAGAATAAGAAAAAGCAGTGAGCCACTCGCAAACAGTTTTGATAACTACTTCTTTTTCTTAAGGAATATGCAGTAATAATTGTAAGTGCAATATTAGGTGTCATTCGTAGGTAAAAAGAAAACAATTTATTGTTCTTTTAAAGTGAACAACATGCCAAGGGGCTTATCATGCCATTGAAGACCCGTGGTTTTGCTGGCTATGTCCTCATCGGCCACAACCGGTAGTTAGTCATGGCAGTCTTAACGACCGTACCATTTTCTTTTACATGCATAGGTCGGGTATCGTTAACCGGGTGCCTACCGTATGCAAACAGAATACCAACAACGTACAGCAATGAACTGAGAGTGAGACTGCTTGCTATTGAAAACGCGGTATGCCATTGGTTAACAAAACCCGACGGACGCGTGCGAAAGTAAATAGTGCAATCGATAAAACTGCCATGGCTAACTTCCGGGTGTGGTGGATGCGGACATAGCCAGCAAAATCACGGGTCTTCATTCACATGCTCAGCCACTTGGCATTTTGATCACTTTAAATAAGCAATCAGTTGTTTCCCTATTACAAACGAAGGAAACCTGACATTGTGCTCACGCTTATTACTGTATACGCCTGAAGAAGCAATAATTGTAAACGATTGTTTGCGTGTAGCTAACCGCTTTCTGTCATACGCTATGGGAGACGATATATGGGCAACTTACATGAGTTGAATCACTTGACGCTCTGGCCGTCGCAGAGGATCATCAACGGCGCCTGTCTGCTGCATCGAGCGTGGTGGATAGTGGTTGGGATGCTAAGGCTCAGGACTTTCCGTTATCTTATTCCCCATCTCGCGCTTTTCCATCCTTATCATCCTGTTCCAACTCTACTTTTACCCCCATTTGCAATCCCTAATTCATGGCCCTCCCTCCAAGTTGCTTCAACAGTCAATTGACTTTAGTTTCAACTCACACACAATCACAGGGCGTCGCTTAACTCCGTACAAGCATCCGCTTTCCATTGGAGTCTTCATCCTCGCTAAGATTGGCATGCCTCAACGTGCGCACTTTACTAAAGTTTGGTCAACAAGCAGCACTTGCCCGAACAACTGCGACGCTATCGATCAGCTCTTGCTGTTTATCGGTACGTCGGTTGTAAGATACGAGCTCCGTGGTTACTCTGCCACACTGGCGGCATATTCTCATTGCACTTCTCCGGCGAAAACGTAGCTTCAATTGCCATTCAACCTGGCATCGGCATTGATTTGAGAACCCAGACTTAAGCTGCCCTGCTCGATTGCATTCAAGTCAAAAGCCGGATGTGCGCCCTTAGACTAGCTGTCTCGTTCCAGGCTTACAAGTCATGCGGGGACAAACAGTGCCCGTTTCTAATCGCGGCTAACCCCCCCCCCTACAAACACACTGCAGCATTGATCGCGTGGAAGAGGATTGCCATCACCAACAATGATCTCCATAGTTACAGAAGAAGCACGAATACCCTGGTGCTGGTTGTCAATCTAAAGGACAAAGTCAAAAATTTGTTCTTCGATGAGCTTCAGTTGGGTGGACGTCGCAATGAAGCTGGACATTACCGGGGTGCGATGTTTTGCGTGACTCAAAGATTCATTGAGCTACGTTGGGTGGTGTATTTTCGCACCTACAGATGCAATTGTGATGGGGGCTGGAAACGCTGGTGATTGGAAATGCTGTAAGGCCAATCGAACGTCACAGGCCAGATCGATGGAAAGTGAGCATGTTCCCGGAAGTAGATGGGTCAGCCAATCGGGAAATATCAGAAACAGAAAGTAGCGAACAAGCTTGTTTTCAGGGCTTCATCATCAGGCTAATACAACCACAATAAAGCAAATTAGAATAGACACGATGGGTTTAAATTGGATCACTGAAGCAGAGTAACTAATCGATAAGTCTACGTGTTTGGTCTGATTGGTCAAGTGAAGTGGCGTGACTGCCATTGTTAGTCGCGTTAATCTGAGGCCAAGGGAGAAGTTAAAGTGCGGACGAGCTTTTTCTGTGCACATAGGTCCGGGTTATAGAGCCGAATTGCGATCGCCTCTGCTGTCGACAGCAGGCGAAATCTGACTGCCCTTGTGTAACGTCCGGGGACACAGTAGATCGATGTGAATGCGTCACGCGAATCGATTTGATGATCGGAGTCAACTAGGTGTGATAATACTGCACTCGTTACCTACTTCTTCGCGCCGCTGTAGAGCCAAGCTGGGCAATGCTCTCGAGCCCTAACGGACAGTCTCGTAGTCGTTTTCCCAATATACCTTGCTCGACACGAGCAAGAGAAATTGTACACACAGAAGGAGGTCTGCGACCGAGGTATCCTGTCTTTAAGTTGTTGGCACACAAGCGGTGTTGAGGCGAAGCTTACCCGGAGATTAGCGGCAAAATACGTTCTTTCTGTTGCTAAGGAAAGTCTTTGGGTGGTCCGTTCCGCTATCGCGTCACCCTTAAATGGCAACGATAAGTATACCATCCGCTTCTCCGCGGAAACGAGTTTGGGCTTTTGTACTCGTGGTTCCATGTGCCTCTGGATGAATTTCTCAGGGTACCCATTGCGCTCGAGTACGTTTCGTATAAAACTCAGCTCATCTGAAAGCGTATCATCTGTACATATTCTCCTCGCTCTCTCCGTTAGGCAACGGACGAGGTTGCTTTTTTGACTTATCGGAACAAAGCTAGCGAAATGGATGTACTGCCCATTCCAGGTTGCTTTTCTGTGCACCCTTCTCCGCATTGACCCATCTGATGCCCTTTTGATTTAGACATCTAAAATTGCCAACGTGTCGTTAGGTTCTAGCTTGATATTGAAAGTTATATTGCTATGTACAGTGTTAAACTGAGCCAATAGGTCATCGACGCACATTCCATTATTCACGATACAAAATATGTCGTCTACATATTGAGCGTAATAAACCAAGCTGTTGATGGATTCGTTCAGCTGGTTGCACTCCAATTTGCTCATGAAGACGTCCGCGAACAACGGTCCTAATGGTGAACCCATTGCCACCCTGTCTATTTGTCGATATAGCGTTCCATTAAACTGAAACTGAATGTTTCGTGTGCACATGAGTAGCAGTTGTCTCAGTCGGTCTAGTGGGATACCAACATTGATGTTGCGCAGCTGGATGAACTCGCACAGATAATCTACGGTCTCCTCCAATGGAACATTGGTAAACAGAGACACCACATCTAAGGGGAACATCTGTCGCCCAGCTAGCTCAATTTGTCTCACTGAGTCAAAAAATCGAAGGTGTCTTTGAGACTGTATCTAGCTATGGCTTTCCTGACTGGTTCCAGCCGTCTGACGAGCCATTTGGCAGTTTAATGATACGGTGAGTTACACATATCCAGCGTCGGCCTTAGTGGTAGCCCTTCCTTGTGTACTTTGGGCAGGACATACAATCTTGGAAACACTGTCCCACTCGGTCTGGTGTAGTCAAATATATCTGAGTCGATTACATTCTCCTGCTTTAAGCAACGCAGGGGTTTCGTTATGGATCTCTCGATTGTCTGTGTCTTGTCATTCTCATTATCCACTCTACGAAATTTTGTCCCGTCAGAAAGTATGGCATACATCTTACTGATGTAGTCCGATCTGTCCATCAGAACAATCTCGGCCACTTTATGCGGCCTAGACTACAGTACCTTATCGTTTCGCTTGCGTTCTTTAAGAGCGTCTAGATGTTCCTGCTTCAATAGAGGCTTGGTACACGGTTTATAAGTTAGGTACTCGTAACATGCGTTAACCAGCGTTGATTTATACTGCTCGGCTGATAAGGCTGAGGACGGCGAAAGTGTAGCTACTTGGGAATAGAGATTCTTAAATTGGACCTCTAAATCTAGCTGTTTAACGTAGTTTTGTGGACAACAGAATTTCGGGCCGAGTGGAAGAGCTTCAAGTATAACCTTGTCTAATGGTACTGAGGAAATATTGTGAACGTATCTCTCAGGGTCAGGAGGAAATAAGTTATGTGGCTTACCCACATTGAGTTGTTTCTGCAGTGAGGATAGTCGTACTTCCACTTGTCGTGCCACAATTCTCTGAACGTATGATTCGAACGTCTGGTATTCCTCAGCAGCTAGATTCTCTAGCGCGACAGAGAAAACGCAACGTTTAAGCTCGAGTTCGTTAATCCGAGACACAATGGTATCACGTTCATTCAACGTGTGGCGTTTCAAAGCTGTATTAGTTGGATTAATTCCATTACGTCTGAGAATTTTCCAAAAGTGCTTAGGGTATTCACAACGTAAAATGCACTCGTCAAAAAATTGCACTGACGCTCTCGCTACTGCAAGCTTCGTGCTAAACTTAACATAATAGTGAAGTTCTCTAAACACAGTGGGATCCTTGGACTGTTCCAATTGAGAAATAATCCCCGAGGATGACATCAGAAACAAAAAGTAGCGAACAAGCTTGTTTTCAGGGCTTTATCATCACGCTGTTAGAACCCAAGGTCCAGGCGGTAACTTGTTTGTTGCTAAAGTGGCTTACACTAGGTGCGGTCCTTCATACTTTGGAGGCGTCCGCTCATCTGCGTGATTTCCATGGAGTGTTACCCAACTGGTGCTTGCCTCTGTGTTCACTCCTCGTGCACATGGAACTGTAATCCTGATGTCATCTTCAACTTTGGGGAAGTCGGCAGGGCTCGTTGTTGGTGTGTCATCTTGCACCATCACAATAATTATACCCGGCGCAGTAGTATCTACCTTTAATCCACCACAAGGCTAATACAACCACAATAAATCAAATTAGAATAGACACGATGGGTTTAAAGTGGGTCACTGAAGCAGAGTAACCAATCGATAAGTCTACGTGTTTAGCCTGATTGGTCAAGTGAAGTGGCGTGACTGCCATTGTTAGTCAGGAAATAGTTGGGCCGTGATCGCGGCCCGCCTGCAACCATCCACTGAACGTGCAGGTGACCAATCAGGCGCCAGCAGGCGAAGGAGCGCATACTCGTGCACCTTCGAGCCCCAGCTGTGGCATTGAACCCAGGGAAGAAGAGCGCGGGCCAATTCAGCCAATTGTACATCCACCAAGAAAGTCAACGTGATTTTAGACAGAATGAACGTGGCGAGCAAGCGTAAAAAATGGAAATCGAGCCAACGACACAATGCAAACAACCGGGATGAGCCATTGAATTGGACTGTTGTAAACAGTGTACATATTTTATAAATATGCAAGCGTAATCTTAAAGGACTTCGTGATCGCGGCCTAGTATCCTTGATTCCCGGAGGGCAACACCATTTTAATCAATGGTAAGAGGACAGACAAACCCAGCCTCCTGGTCCTCTAGGTTGGGGATTGAAGTGAGAGTGGTTCCTTATTCCCTAAAACGTACTCGTTGTAGCCCGCCGCCAAACCCGCCGACTTGCGTTCAAATTTTTAAACCGAAAGATTCGGTTGAGAACCCTAATCTTTCTCCTGTCTAGGCCTAGGTTATCTGACAGTATCCTGCCCACGCAACACAAAAAAGTTTTCTTCAAACAGTTCCTTGATGCTATGGCAGTCGCACAGGATAATCAATTGCACTTTATTTGCTGCATCAAGCAGCGTCGATAGGGTTCAGATGCTACTACTTGCGCCTTCTCCTCTTCTTTTTCATTCTCGTACGCCTTGTTATCCTATTCGCCCCCTTCCCAGTTCACGTTTCCTGCCCCGATTTTTAACCTAGATTCTTCGCCCTTCTCCAACATGTTTTGCCAGGCGTATAGCTTCTAGTTTCATCTCGCATGCAAACGCGGTCACTCCTGTCCTATCGACAAGTCGATGTCCAAGCAAACGGTTCACCCCAGTTCATCGGCTTCTATTCGGAGCCCTTGATCCTAATGTAGATTGGCATGCCTCAATCTGCGTATATTGCTGCAGATCAGTAAAAACAGACAGCACTTGACCGATCAGTATCTGCTGCTCATCGGACCCGCCCGCAAGACGAGATCGGTGCTCACTCTGCGATCTCCTTCAGGTGACACCACCAGTATTTTCTCATTGCGCCTATCGGGCGACGATGCAGCTCCAAACAAGGTCAAGCCGGTGTTGGCATTACCCTGAGTCTCCGTGCTGAAGTTGCTCTGGTTGATTGGATCCCAATCAGTAGCTGGATATGCTCGGACCGATTGGCTGGCTCGTTCAAAGATTCGCAGTCGCGCGGGACTACTTGGCGTCTATTCGTCAGCGTTGCATACGCGCTTGCAAACTCTAGTGATGATTCGGTAAAAGTTGGGAATTTGTCCACTGAGGAGCTGCATCTGCGCGGCCAACATGTTGTTGACTCCCGTAATGATAACGGTAAGCGGTTACTTTATTTTATGTGTAGTTGCTCGCTTATTTCCTGCGTGCACTAACTTCCGACACAGCACTCGTCGGGGGGTGACTTGGCGGCCACCATCCTCGAACTAGTCTTGGACGCAAATCGATCACGTCGCAATCAGTTGCCGCTGGAGATGCTGCGTCCAAAACTGTCGCTCGATTTGGAGCACATGTGTGGACACCGACCATGCACTTGTATGTGTTGACATGCGGGTGCGTTTTGGCGGACGCCCACGACGACGCTGTGAGCATATTAACACCAGTCAAGTGGAAAAACCAGATGTTTTTAATTCGTATCGAAATACTCTGACATGCGAGTTGAGTAAGCGCTCAGTGGAGACAATGGAAGTTCACTGGTCACATGGTTACCAGACCTTACTAAGAGAAGGCAACTACTCATGTGAGACGTCGAATAGTCATAATGAACATTGGGTCTCTACGCGGTCTCTGGAATTTCCCCATGCTCCCCGGCATATTCCGGCTGAAAGCGAACAGTGTTAACTCGCAAAGAGCCCCGGGCATAACAGCGTGCTAGCTTGAAGAGAGGCTGTAAATCCTGGTGGTCTATTCATGCGCCGGAGTTGCAAGTGACCGTTGCCCTTGGTAACCATCGGAAGTTGTTCCGTCTGATACGGGAAACGGGCAGCAGGAGACCTGGTGTTAGTGAAACTATACGTGACGAGAGTGGACAGCCTATCCATAACCTGTCTAAACGCTTGGAGCGTTGGGCTGAGCATTTGAAAAGCAAGATAATTGGCCGGATTGTCAGATTTCTCACCGGCCAGTGATCGCCCTGCTCTCTGGGCTGTCCCTTTGGATCTGCCCTCTTACTCAGACGTCGAATGTGAGACCGGACTGTTGAAGTTGAACAAAGTATCTGGACCGGATTATCTTCATCCATCCCTCTTCAAATTCGGCTGCCCTGCTCTCTGTGATGATTTGCGCGAATTATCAGGGAAACTGTGGGAGCAGAAAATTGTCCCAACCGACTGGAGTCGGTCCGTTATTGTTCCACTCTTCAAAGGAGGCTCGCGTTCGTTTGGCTGCAATCATAGATGAATATGACTGACCGCCATCGCTTCAAAATTACTTGCCTCTGTAATTCTTCACAGACTGCCTAGCGCTCGTGAAATCCAGATTCTTGAGGAATAAGCCGGGTTTCGTCGGGGTCGTGTCTTCATTCACCAAACATTCACCTTGCGTCAATTGTTGGAGCACCGTCACACATATTCGCGGCTCACGGTTGTCTTGTTCCTCGACACCAAAGCTGCCTTCGAGTTGGTTGATCGATGTGCACTTTGAGACTCTCTACTCAGGAAGGGTGTGCCTGAGAAATATGTAAATATTATCCGCGCACTATACGCACATAGTACTGGCAGATTGCGGGTTTATGCCGAGCTGTCACCAACTTACAGTATCTCCAGCGGTGTGAGACAATGATGCCTGCGGTCACTTTCTTCCACTTCGCTATTTACGAAGTCATGTTGTTTGCATTCACTGGACACGACTTAGTAGATGTGGAGCTACTCCCAGGTGAAGGACTTCTTGACTTGGAATAGATTGACGATATAGCCGTCATTTTTGACAACTCCCAGGAATTGAAAAGCTGCACTGGACCGATTACCTCTGGCTGTCAGACTCTTCGCGGTTTGCTTTGCACTATCGGAATACAAACCTTTCATCCTAGATGGGCAGGGATCGCCTCATGCACTGACGCTTGGTGGGGATCGGCTGGAAGTTGTTCAAAAATTCAACTACCTGGGAAGCTGTAGCAACTACCCTGGGATCGAAGATGAGAGCACGAAATATATAGCAAACGTTTGAAGTGCTTTCGCAAAATTTCGCTACCTATGGTGCTGGTGCGACATCGCTTTCGCCCTGGATTGGGCAGTGCACCATGCAGCGGTACCTTCGACCCTACTGTACGGTTGTGAAACCTTGCCCCTTTGATCAGCCGTCATATAGCGGCCCGTCAGGTTGGCAGTCAAAGGGGCTAGTCATGTTTGATCGTCAGTTTCTTCGCAGCTTAACTCATTCCTAGTGGGAGTATCGAGTGAGAAATGTACGTTTTCGGCGTCGCATATTTAGTGCAACAAGAGCGAGTGAACGGCTCAGCACCGTTATATCACCTACCAGGATCCGATGGCTGGGTTAAATTTTGCGCATGCCTGCATGCCGACTCCCAGGACTTTCGTTGTCCGTGCGATTAGGATGTGGATTGAAGAAGAAATTAGGAGAAAAAACAATGAGTTAGTCTAGAGGAATGAAAACCCCTACTTTTCACTTGATATAGGTTGGCTTCTCCCCATTACCTGGCTGTCCGTCCCAACGAGACTGTACCTTAACGTGGTGCGACGTTTTGCGTACCTCGTTGACCCATTGAGCTATACTGGGTGGGGCTCATGGGCATCTTGAGAGCTACTCCTACCAAGTGGGTCAATGGTGAGAGGTCAGACAAACTCAGTCTCCTGGTCCTCCAGGTTGAGTGTTTGAAATGGGATGACGTCCATTTCTGTAAAACTAAATCACTGCCACCTCCCCGCTGCCTTGCGGGCAAGCTTTTGAGCCAAAGGCTTTGGATGTGGACACTAATCGTCCTCCTGTTTAGGTCTGGGCGCCCTGACAGTATCTCAGCCCACATACAACTATGACATTTTTTCTTCAAACATAAACTTCATCCTGCATCGGCCGTCGCGCAGAGTATCAAGGGTCGCCTTATCTGCTGCATACAGCAAGGCGGATAAGCGAAAACATGATACTGCTGGAGCCTCCCTTCATTCCTTTCCACCTTTTTCTTTTGCTCCTTTCCCGACCCGATTACTAACCTTCCTTCTATAATTCCCAGCTTAATTGACAGAAACAGAAGTGCCACTGGAGTAGAACCATCTGCAGCCATCATCCCACAGCACCTATCGGACGCCTATCGGCAAAAGTCCCTCATAAGTCCACGCTATCCCGTTTCTATGGCGACATTCAACGGTCGCACTCTAAGACAAACAGGTCAGCAGGCTGCACTCGCACGCACTTTGGACACACTGGGTATTGATGTGTGTTGTGTGTTCGAAACTAGGAGCAATGACACTAACGTGGTTATTGAATTAACTGCACCCGGCTTATCCTCTCGTTATTGGTTGCACGCATCCGGAGACGCCGATGCAACACTCACGGGTCAAGCTGGTGTAGGTATCATTCTAAGCTTCAAGGCTGAGCCATTTTTCGTTGATTGGATTCCGGTGAACAGCCGTTTATTTGCAGCACGTTTGACGACATCAGTTAAGGTGGATTCACGAAGTAATGCAAAGCGCTGTTTGTTTGTGATTTCCATTTATGCTCTCACTGACTGCAGTTCTAATGATGCCAAGGACACATTCCATTACGAAATGAACGCCTTACTATGCAGTGCTACTAGTTCAAATATTATAGTACTTGCAGAGGATATAAACGCACAAGTAGGGCGTCTGAGCGCTTCGGAAACTCAGCTGGGTGGTAATTATTGACTCAACTCCGAACGGACTGACAACGGTGAGCGTATGCTGCAACTGTGTGTGAAGAGCCAGTTGTTTCTCAGTAGTACTGCTTTTGGACCCAGTAGGCGCCGAAGTGCTACTCGGCGTCCTCCTTTAGCTCACCAGCGATGGACCCAAATTGACCACATAGCCATAAGATATAGTTGGCGTGGTTCCATCTTGGATTGCCGCTCGTACTGGAGTACCTGCGTCGACTGTGATCATGCCTTTGTAAGCTGTCGGTTTTCAATGAATTTTACCGGAAGGCGCACCAAGCGTCTCCTTCCATTGGCAACTGAGAAATTGTCTCAGCCCTCGGTCAGACAAGCCTATCAAGACACACTGTATACCGAACTTTTGCTGTCCTGTCCTAATGACACTGAACTTCAGTGGAATAGGATCTCGGCCGCCATGCACGACGCAGGAGCATCTGCTTGTGGCACTATCCATCGTCACCGCACCAGTCACAGGATATCCGAGAGGTCGGTGAACCTGTTGGAATCTAGAAGACACCTCCTGGCTGGCTCTGAACACAATGTGACCAGACGGGCTATTAGGCGTAAACTAAAACAGAGCCTGCGTGCTGACAAGGAAGCCTGGTGGACGATTCGGACTCAAGAACTGGTAGAGGGAGGAGCAGTAAGCAATCACCGCAAACTCTTCCAGCTAATCCGCACCACTGGTCCCAGAAAACCAGGCGTCAGTGAGACAATCAGAGACAGCGCGGGTGCGCTGATATACAATAAGGCGCGCCGTATGGCTCGTTTGGTGGAACACTTTCAAGATCAGTTCAGCTGGCCCCCTGCTCCCGAACGGCTTTCTACTCAGGTAATGTAGGAAGGGCCATGGACGGTTAGTTTAGATCCTCCGTCGGAGGCCGAGGTCCGAGACGTGATTACAGCCCTCAATCGTTTTCGTGACGCTGACCCGGATTCCCTCCCACCTGCACTATTTGAGGATGGAGGCGAGGTCCTCTGCAAAGCACTGACCTCCCTATTCGAACGTATCTGGATGCAAGAGAGTGTCCCGGCGAATTGGAGTGAATCGATTATAGTGGCAATAGACAAGAAGTGCAGTCGTACAGACTGTGCTAACCAAAGGGGTATTGGCCTAACGCCAGTTGTGACAAAATTACTGGCCTCCGTTATCGTTCGTCGCCTCACTGCGAAACAGGAATCTCGGATTAGGGAAGAGCAGGCCGGCTTCCGCCCAGGACGTGGCTGTATAGACCATATAATCACTTTGCGGCGGGTGCTAGAGCAGCGCCACGCATACCGCAGATCGACAATATCTGTGTTCCTGGATATCAAGAGTGCGTTCGATTCAGTTGATCGATGGATTCTGTTCAAAATACTTGCGCGGAAAGGTGTTCCCACCAAATAGGTGAACATGCTTCGTGCTCTATTCTCGAACACTACAGTCCGCGTCTGGGTCTACGGTGTTCTATCAGATAGCTTTCCGACCACAAGTGGCGTTCGTCAGGGTTGTCCAATTTCCCCATTTCTGTTCAATTTCGTCGTGGATTCTATCATGGAGTGTTCCCTTGCGGAATCTCACGATGTAGGTGTTGATGTGCCGCCTGGTGAGAGGTTAGTTGACCTAGATGATGCGGACGATATCGTCTTGTTTTTCGACGATTTTGCGGCGGCACAACCAACCCTGAATAGCCTGTCTAGAGTGGTCCTATATTTGGTATGCACTTCGCACCTTCAAAGAGCAAAGTGTTGCTGCAGGACCACCAGCCACTTTATGACCACTTGACCCTTGCTAACGAGGAACTCGAGATGGTTGATCAATTCACTTATCTTGGCAGCTGCATCAGCAACGATGGGCGCATAGAAACTGACGTCAGCTCACGCATTGTAAAAGCCAGAGCTGCCTTCTTGAACCTGCTGCATCTTTGGCGACAGAAGGGAATTTCCCTCCTTCTGAAAGGCTGTGTATACAAGGCCACATTGAGGGCCGTTCTGCTGTATGGTAGTGAGACTTGGCCCCTTCGGTCTGAAGTTCTGAGGCGCCCTCAAGTATTTGAGCATCGTTGTTTGCGAAGCAATGCTGACGTAGGATGGCACCAGCGTGTCCGCAATGATGATATGCTTAGGCTAGTACAAGGTAGTGATAATCATGCTACCTCCCTAGAACAACAGATAGCTGATTAAATTGCGTGGGCTCGGGTACTTGTTACGTATGCCTGATCACCGCTTACCTAGGAGGGCCTTGTTTAGTCTGCCAGCTGTAGGATGGCGCAAGGATCGAGGTGGACCGAAGTTGACTTGATAGCGGGAAATGAAGTCACTGACGACCAAAGTTGGTGTCGTTGTTCCGTCTCGCCTTCCGGGCTGGAGTCCACGTGACTCGCCTTGTGCTTGGCTCGGGACTTTACAGGACATGGCTCGCAGTAGACACCAGTGGCGCGTCTTCTGCCCTCTCGTAATCCGATTGCTTGTTTGAAGTGCGTTTGGTCCTGAGTTATCTACGGGATAATGGCTGATTATGACGCGTGGCAGCGAAAGCCGCAAGGAAGCTGTCTCGCCGATGCCGCCTTATCTTTGCACGATAGCCAGCTGTTTGTGACGGTATGTTGTCTACACAAGGTGTAGGCGCTTTGACCTTGAATGTTTGCTTAGGGCACAAAGGTTTTCAGTTAAGTCCCCTTTCTATCCCTCTTATTATCCTTTATTTCATAGGTCCTCATGGTTGTATGGCAGCGAAGCATCAGTTCAAATGGCTGATGTACTGTTGTTGTTGATGATGATGATGGTGCTAATTATGATGATGATGATGATGATGATGATGATGATGATGATGATGATGATGATGATGATGATGATGATGATGATGATGATGATGATGATGATGATGATGATGATGATGATGATGATGATGATGATGATGATGATGATGATGATGATGATGATGATGATGATGATGATGATGATGATGATGATGATGATGATGATGATGATGATGATGATGATGATGATGATGATGATGATGATGATGATGATGATGATGATGATGATGATGATGATTACCTGGCTGTGGTCCGAAGGAAGATGCACACGTATGGCTGGATACATTTGTTGACATGGCAAAGAGCCGAACTCTAGGGCGCTTTTGTTGTGCTTTACTTTCGCAAACGCCTCCCGCTTATCCTCCACCTCTAATGACGTTCTCACAAGCGTCTTTTATGTCACTTTTTCATATATGTTCCCTTTTGTATTGTGGCAGACGGTCTGAGGTATGTATCTCACCTTCATCTAATGTGTAATGTAATCTAAGTTAGTGCTCCAAACGAGGTAGCCCTGCACTCCTCACCGGGTGATACCTTCACTTTGTTATTCAATCCAAAAATTGATGCTAGAATAACACATGTGCACACAGCATATGCATAACGGAATACAGAACGTCATTCGATACAGCGATTCGGTAGTGAATTCAGACGATGGAATATCCAGCCCCTCCGCACGACAGAATGATGAAAACTATAGTGATATTGGAGTCACAAGGGTAGATCTTCTAGTGTGGGAGAGAACGACGTTTGAGATGCATAGCTCTGATATGGAAGTAAATCTTGGTAGCTAAGTTTGGTGAAGTGTTAGCTGAACGGTTCTCTGAACTTGGCAATTATTTTACAAACGTTTATTCACCAGTCGACGTGATGATACCACCAGAACTGGTGACGAGACCTTTGCAAAATTATTGCTAAGCTCAGGGAACAGTTCATCTAACAAATGAGATGTATAGCTATCCGAATTGTTATTAACAAGTGAGGCAAGTATTTCATTGCTAAAACTGATTTTGGTGGTTGAAAGGGGCAAGAAGCTTGGCGTTTCATCGGTTAAAATAAAAGACAAACTTGGATGTAAGGCTGAAGTGTTGTATAAATTAGGGGATTTGGATATTCACGCACGTTTGAGGTGCCGCATTGCAATTGACATCTTTCGCTTGTCAAATTGAATGGGAGTGTTTAATATATCCACAAACATAGCATGTTACTGTGCGCACTTCTGACGGTTTGGTCTTAGCGGAGTTAATGGAGTGACGACGATTAGCCGGGGAAAGAATTTGTCGATGCACAAAGATTGATTTCACTTCCATACACAGCGACTGTCTCAGCGCAACTTCCAAAAACGTTGCCGTGTCATAAACCGTCTGAAACTTTAATCAAATGTTCCATGAGCCTTGTTCGTATGCGCTTTGACTGCTACCCGGTGGCAACTACTTGACAAGCATGTGTAGGTTATCCGAGTCGTCAGATAGAACTCGCTTTCCAAAGGCATCGGACACTCGAAACCCACAGGTCCACTTTCCAGACACATCTGGAGCATTCATACCAGTGTCAAGTTTATCAGGACAGGAATAGCGACCCATGGTGTTGTTAGCCCAGTAACTTGATAATTTGGACAGTGATAACACACCAAACGAAATAACACGTCTTATGAAGTATTCGCCGTTCTGATCTAAAAACGAAGGTGCATCAGCTAAGATATAAGTATTGACTACGATAGACTACGTTAATAAGGGCAACGGAATGCATAAGAAGCTTCATCCTCAGGCCACAACGCCTTGTTTCGCTGGTTGCGATCGTAGTTACTCAATTAACTGCAATTGTACAAATGTTGAGCGCTTTGAAGTCTGACATGTGCTGCGTGTACAATATGTAGTTCAGTGATCCTGAGGTTACCTAGGTGATTGCACCCGGCTTATCTTTTTGCCACTGGTTATACACGTCTGAAGACGAGGATGTGTTAACGGCTGGTTTGTATGGAATGTGTATCGTGCTCAGCTCCAGTGAGATATCATTGTTGGTTGGGTTTCCGTGAGCTATTATTTGTGTTTTGCTCGTTCGCCTGCATCGACTAAGGTTGGTGCGCTGAATAAAGTGATAAAGAATGGAGCCAGTGGCATGCCGACCCACCGTACCAACGCTTCGCTAGCACGCGACCGTCTCCAATCGCGCGACGACTGATTATACCGCGAGGTGGCCAGCATCACTCGTGCCTAGACTGCGGTTACTTCGAGGGTAGCTCGTCTTCTAAGCAGGTTCAAACCCGTGCCCTCAGCATTACGAAACAAACATGAAATACTTCAGGCCACAGTCCGCACCATAAGAACACTGAGCTGCGGTGAAATAGTATCTTGCTCGTCATACGGAATGTATGCGTCCTTGCTCGTGCACTATCAGTCGTCACCGTATCGTCATTGTGTAGCGACAGAACAACGCGGCAATGAAGCACGATCTTTATTGGCGCGAACACACACACCAACACCACTCACACAGGCGCACATTAATGAGTCAGGTTTCTTTCGCACGTTGCACCATCCCTCCTGGCCTCCCCCTGTGGCACTTCTATGCTCCTTCTGGGGGTACGGGAACGCAGCTTCTATGTCCGTTTCGCCCGTGTATCTTCGCTTCCACGCCTCCGATTCTGACTACCCAGGAGTCGTTCGATAGCGTGCGCTTTGCTTGACCGTAGGTGTATCACTCTCCCCGGGGATGTTTCTTGAAGATGCGATACCGGCGGTTTTGTGCGATTTATTGCGTCTTCAACAAATTCTCCACCTGCTTTGCCTGCCTCGGGCTAACCCGCGGATGCCGCCCCTGTCCCGTTTTCTTCCCGTTCTACTGCGCATGAGTTTCTCCAACGAATCGCCCCCATTGCATCGGTCTCCCTATTCGTCCGCTTCCGTTTTAATGATCTAACCGTCCTTTGGGCAAGCGCTGCCTTCCGCCTCCCTACAGTTGGATCTCCGTGTACTTTAGGAACTTGTTAGTATTCAGCAGGAAATCACCCATTTGCATCGAACGCAACATGACTCCGCGAATCATCAACCGCGAACTAACACGGAGTCGTGCGTACTGCGAAGAAATGTTGGTAGATCTAAAGATGTTGTGGAGGCAGGAGCAGTAGAAAATTGCCACAAATTATTCACATGGTTTCCTAACATTAGTCTCGGGAAATTTTACGTAAGTGCGGTAATCCGTGGCAGCAACGCAAAGTAAGCATGGTCATCTGGCTGCTTAGGTGGAGCACTTTCAAGACCACTTTAGATGGACCGCCTCCCTGGGAAATCTTCCTGGTCAGGTGGTGCAAGCCAAACCATAATCATGACCTTAGCCGATGGGGAGAAACACACTTCAGCCAATGTGCCTTAATACAAAAATGATAAGTGATTTAACATCACAGACTACAAAAGCTAAAATGTAACCAATGCGAACATCACATTTTGCTTTGGATTGAGAACGTTGTCGGAGTGGGGGGCTAAAGAGGGAAGATAGATTGACTCGCAACACACACGCCATTGAGGACGGCTCCTTGCCATGCCAACTGGTGTACCCAACGAAACGTGTTCATCTTCCTTCGGACGCCAGCCCGGCAGTCAGATAGCACTAAGCGACGTTAAACTCGAAGTGAGGGACAGGTCGAACCAGGCGAGGTTAGTATTAAACTTATTTCGGGAAATGATGCTCGATTATCTACGACAGCTCTCACTTGCACATTGCACCGACTGTAACTGTTTCACAATATCAATGGGATATTCGACTCCCTTGATCGACTCATACTGTCCCAAATTTTTCAATTTTCCCGGTCTTACAATTGTCGGTAAGAAAATCAGTTGTTGAGAGCGAATAACACTGAAACCCTTCACTTCGGATACAGAGTCCTTCGGATCGGATGGTCGAGGTTTACTACAAATAATGGGCAGTTCCAACGGAGGTTGTGTGTCGCAAACTAATCGCACGGCCGGTGTCCCATAGTCAAAATATTCAGCCGCTACTCATTTATGATGATAAGTACTAATGCTGTTTGTGTGATGTCAGCATGCCTTGCCTTTTACTTCACTCAATCCACGAACGGAATGATCGTCGTAACATCCTGTTGCGCTGCACTCCATCCAACTATGTTGGCTTAGCCACGCCTTGTTGCCAATTGACAACTTTTCAACTGCTTGCGTTATGTAGAGTTAGTGTGAATAGTTAGGCGGAAGCGCAGAATGCCAGATGGATGAAAGAAATTTGGTCAGGCTGGTACGTTCTTTTCATGGATGGGCGTCACTTGCTTCCGCGGACTCGTTGGTTAGGGACCTTATCCGACATGGCGCATTTGCGAAGCCCGTGCCATCTGTACCTCTGCTCTCTTTCTCTCCATTTGCAGTGCGTTATTTTCTTGGTCACTATGCCCAATTGACTGCTAACCTTCCAGCTCGTCACCCGTCCAATCACTATCCGTTATATGTATCTTCTCAGCAACTCAATACACCGTATTTTTTGTTCCGACCATAGTTGTTTAAATGAACTAGAAAATTACAAAGCCTTTCACCTTCGATTTGATATGGACTGACCGAGCATGTCAGTTGTGTTACAATCGTTCCATCTGCAAATGTGGTGAAACAATCAGCGGTCCACACCGATCAATTCACTTCATTTGGTGATGAAACGTTTACAAACCACTTACCATGGTCGGCGAGCACAAGAAAACTTGGATAGTTAAACTGATTTAGTTTAAGCCTTCAAGTCCGATGAACACGTTTGTTTGGATGTGCCAGTTGACATGGCGAGCAGTGGACCTCAATAGCGTTTGTCTTGCGAGTCTCTTTATCTTTCCTCTCCCCTTTAGCTTTCCTCGCCAACAACGATTACAAACCCAAAGTATAATTTGATTTTCTCATTCTGTTACTTCACTTGGCTTTTATAGTCTGTAAAGTTTAATCCCTTATCATTTGATATTGCGGCACATTATCTGAGGTGTGTTTCATACCATTGGTTAATGTTTGTTGATGATGATGACTTCAAGCGTTCCGCCTGTTATTTGAAAATTTGTAGATCCGTTTCCACAATTGTGCTCCGATTTCAGCTCTGATGCGACCACAATCTTTATTCATGTCTGGATTACCGCAGCGCATTATCAAGTATGCGTAATTAGTGTCCCACCAAACCCATCCCATAGGAAACACAGAAACTTCTCGGCGAGGCTTGCGGTGGCATAAGTGCATTCCCCAGTGATGACAACGTCAGATACTTCTGGTAACTATCATGGTTTCGTCTGATGGCGCTTACGATGGAGGACTGTTTAATTGGACTTGTTTTCGCTCGATGATTATCCGATGACAGTCCTGAACTTCGAGTTACAAACAATTTATATGGTCCAAAATGTGTAGAAACTCGGTCGAATATGTCTAGATATTTTAAAGAGCATCTTTTCGTTCATTTATCTTTATTTCTGTTAACTTTTTCCTACAATAGCCGATCAATTTGGATAGAATTATGCTTTCCGCAGCTGTGTGATTAATCTATCGCATCTCCCACATATTGTTTGCATGGATTCCAGTGATTTCGATGGTGGTCAGAGGGAAACTTTTCCACGGTTTTCACTTCATATTTTTCTTCCGAACACTACCACTATGCGTGAGTGGTTGATCTCACCACATTCTTATCACTGGTACTGTGTCCCTAGACCGTTGCTTGCCAACTGCCGAACCTATTTGCAAATCATGACGCCATGCGTCTGAAAAATGCCGCGTCCAACCTGATCGGGCTTCTTCGCACGTCCTCGGCTTACATGTCCCACGTGGGCTGAATCAGAGAATAAGCTGTGGTCACTTTACAGATCACCGTTTGTCCCTACGTATGCATTGTAAAATGACCAACTGTGAAATTCTCTGCTGATCTGGGCATATGATAATTAGCATCTCGCAGCTATTCTGTCTCGTTTTAATTTCTAATTCGATGTATTAGGTTTATCGATTTTGCTTGCTCTTGTGCTGTAAAATTTAAATCATACTTTCTAAGCGGCTGCTTGGAATAAACTGCAGTGGAGAACCCATTGCGACTCCATCTACCTGTCTCGAATAAATTCCATTAAACAGAAATTGTAAGTTGAAGGTGCAACGCAGAATCAATTCTTTTAGTTTGTTCACCGGAATTCCAACATCAATGTTTCTCTCAGTGATGAAATAACAAATGAATGTCACAGTCTCTACCAGCGGCAAGTTCATGAAAAGGGACTCCACGTCAAACGAAAGCATTAATTTATCCTTCACGTTTAGGTTTTCTATTCGGTTGACAAAATCAAACGTGATCTATAATCGACGATTCTTTGCGAACCGGTTCCAGCAAATCCATTATCCACTTTGCAACAGATCGAAAAGCGGAATTATACATGTCCGCTATTGGTCTCATAGGAACGTTTGATTTGTGCAATTTTTGCGAAGCATAGAGTCGCGGAGGGTGTGAGCCGCATGGGGTCAACTCTGAGAAGAGTGTGCTTTGACTCCCTTAATTCTTTTAAAATGTCAGTGATTTTTGCTTCTTCTTATGAAGTGGTCTTATTTTGGATTGTGTCTTGTTGGAATTTGTTGGTGTCGCTCATAATTGTTGTCAGTTTAGAGAGGTAATCAGACTTGTTCATCCATACCCAGCCAGATCCTTTGTCTGGTCGGGGAAGGATTAGTTATGGGTTGGATTCAATCGCCTTGATTGTGTCACAGTACTTTTTTCTTAAGATGTTCGATGTTTGAGACCTAGAGTTCCGGTAATGATAGGCGAGATTTACTGACGGGATCAAACGTGTCAAGTGCGAGTGAAGATTAAGATCTTAGATCAACTAATTGGTGCATTAAAGTATCAAATTTGGTCTCCAGATGTAGTTGCCAGCATTTCGGCTGGGAGAGGCAGAATTTTGGCTCAAGGGCCAATGCTTCTAACTGTAGCTGGTTCAGTTCGCGGTGATCATCGCTGATGTCGTCCATCAGCGACGACTAGATCGCACGCAATCGTTCCAGTTCAGGGAGTCGAGATTGGATGACTTCCAGCAGATAATAAGCATTTCATTTTAGAGACTTGGCATTTGGATGAATGTTTATCCGTCACAGTTATTTCCAAGAATCACGTGCTTCCTAATGCGGCAGTCTGGTTGATCAATCTATTGATTTATTTTTCTTACTGAATTCTTAATGAATTAGTTGCTTTAGGTACAAACTTCTAGGAGCTTTATTACCTCCCATATTCTGCTTCATAATTGTATACGCCAGATGCGAATTCTCGAAAAGAATATGCTTTGCGCATATGCTTACTTCTGACTCAAATGGCAGTAATATATGAACTGAGAAGTTGCAAGCAACCCACCTCTTTTAGTGAACTCAACAAGTGCTTGAGGTTTAACGCCCGGCTTCCGGATGCGAAGACAGATCCGTTTCATCCCAGAGTGTATAGAAAGTAACCAGTATTCAAATACTTATAGGAAATTCCTCTGACAAATCCACATTTGGCCCAATGCCAAGTTGCGCAAATGTGCAAATCTAGGCTGCCGAGCGTCCATTAGTGCAAAAGTCTGCCTGTGGCAATCCGCTATTATGGGAGTTCGGCGATCCATACAACTGTGTAGTAGTGCCCCCACCTGACTTCAAACTATTGAAGGTGCACATTCTATCACACACTGAAGAAGATGCAATTCAAGATGACCTAATTTACGCGTTTCCACATTAGTTATGTCCCCCACTTTGATAGGTAGTTCGAATTTACTCGCATCGTTGAGTACGTGTCCCATTTGCTGATCATATTCGGCATGTCTCATGATCACCAGGTCGGAACATTTTTCTGCTTTCAGTACGACTACATTCTTGGCTCCTAGATCACGTACGGCTTGAAAATGTCCAGCCGTGAGAGCAGATATTGCCCTAATTAGCCAAGTTTTATCATCGCGGGCGATATCGGTTAACTTGTTTCTTAACCAAATAAGCTGATCATGACTGACGAGATGAAGATACTTAAACTGACCAAAAATGTTCTTAAATTGGGCTTCTATGCACAAGCCGCTCAACTTGCTAGGAGGGACTTTGTAATCAAGTCCAAATGATAACGCATCTAATTGCAACGCATCAAATGTTACTTTGGATACATTCACCACGTACTTACTGGGATCACGAGCAATTGGTTCCTCTTCTTGGTTGTTCGTCAACGAACGGTTATTCTTAATGGTACTGAAGAGACAATGCGAATTGCTTGCATCTACCAGTGTTCGTCCACTTTCCGCGCTTTTATTGAATATCTAAAAGGAACTAATTGCAGTAAATGTACCAATAGGATTGCCGGTTCCTTGGTTGGTAGCTGAGGCAGGGATTTAGGTGCTGGGAAAGAGCGCACTCCCAACAACAAAGCTAAAACTTTGAATACGCTACGTAGACGAAACCATCGTTATTCTCAAGCGTTTAAATTTAAGCGACACATGAGCTAATCAACTTGTTCGATGGGATCCAATTCACCACAGAAAGAGAGAACGGCGGGCGGGCACAATTGCTATGCTTGCTCATAGGAAGCACGGGATCTAGACCATTGGAAACGACAGTCCAGCAGAAGCCAACGCATGCGGACCGAATCCTCAACTACAGCAGCAATCATCCGGCAGTCCACAAGAGCTCTTGCGTGCAAACCCCCTTTCAAACGAGTACGGACAGTAGCTATCACTTCACAGATGAGACAGGCGGAGGAAGAACATCTCAACAGTCTGTTGAGAAAGATCCCAAACACAAAAGTATTCAAGCTGTGCAAAGGTTGAAAAGAGAGCCGCTTTACTACATATAAACGGAATTTTTGAAGTGGCAAAGAAGCTTGCTTGCCTATTAGAGCCAAAGTTGCTTGACACTCAAGGGAGACAATTCAGAGTACATACTTTAAAGTGAAGCACAAAAGTAGCAAGAGAGAAACAACTGCTGTGATCTACAAGATCTGTTGTCCGAACTGCGACAAATACCACATGGGGGACAGACAGGAAGAAGGCTAGGCAGTACGCGACATGAACGCAACCCAACTATCCGTCTATACGATCAGAGCTCCCTGATGTCCGTGCATTTGAGTGCTGAAAGCAAGCAAGTTGACATGGAGCATGTCAAAATTCTCGGAAGAGCAAACAGCTGGCAAGCATGTGAGTTCATTGAAGCTCTGCATTCAAAGCAAACTTCGAAGAATGAGCACTTGGATCTCGAAGTTGCTTACGAGGTTCTGTGAACCGTGCTCTTGAAACCGCTCTGTTGATGTTGCTTAGACTGACACCGAAACGTCTGCAAACTAATCGTTCAACCCGGAAAATAATGCAAAATTTTTGGAGAAGTTCATTGTGTTGTATTGCAGGATCGGGATACTATCAGGTTGCCTGGGCTCAGACAAGAGAACGAGTAGAGTTCTCCACCAAAAACAACTGACAGCTAGGTAGCGGGGTTTCGGTACTGGGCTACTAAGAGGCCAATTTATGGGCTAAGGAGCCAACCCCACTCTAACCCCAAATTGGGGGGCCAGAAGACTGAGTTTGCCTGACCTTTACCATTAACCAATCTGGTATGAGTGGTTTCGAATATTCACAACAAAACCACCCAACATGGCTTAAAGGATCACCGAGTCACACAAACCACTGCACCATGTTTAGGTCAAGTCTCTAAGGGATGGGGAAGAGCCGACTTCAGTGGCGTCTGTGTTGCGACTTTCCATGTCCCTCCTCTCCCAGTTGGCTGGCTTGCCGAACAACCTCCTCGTGGTGCCAGCTGGGTGGTTCGGGATTTTCCCGTTCCAGCAAATGGTTCGGCGGCAGTGTTCCAGGACGTGGTGGGTTTTCGCCTGGCAAGCGTTCTCCCTATAAAAAGCCACATATGTCCGTTTAACAACACTGTGACGTGGCGGACGTGACTCGCCACTAAATAAAGTCACTGCCCTTTGCTTCATCCTGGCAAAGCATTGTATTCCAGCAACGTCATGCTGTACTTCTGGGGAGCATTGGGCCCCTGTTTGACAAAGGAACAAACGAAAGGCGTATGAACTGAGCAATCAGTCACCGGCTCCCAATGGGCGCGATTCCCTGAATTCGCTCCGCTGCCTTGCGGACAGGCTATTCAGCCAAAGGCTCGGGGTGGTGTCCCCTAAGTCAACATCCTACTTCGGCTTGGGCAACCGGGTAGTATCTCGCCCTCTGAGGAAACCATGGATATTGTTGTGTTGTGTTTTATTTTAATATTTCTGTACTTTCGTTTGAATCCCATGGTTTCTGATGGCATTATGTCTATTCGTAGACTTTTGCAAATATATATCTCCCAGTTAGCTTCCCCCAATAAAAACGAGCTCGTTCACAAGACAGCTTATATTTAGCATTATATTGCTTTACATTTGAATAGTGTGAAGTTGGCGTAATTTTAATTGTAGTTGGTTGCGGTCTCCGCTCGGTCGGGCAGGCTCCCAAACTACATCTTAAATTACACGAAAATCCCCACTTCTCCTTAGAAACCTAAATCCATCCACATAGCTTCCAAGTGCCGTGTCGTGCACAATCGCCATGCAGAAAGCCGTGGTTCTGGGGCCGACCACAGTCCTTTGCACAGTTCGTGGAGTATGAGCCACGCTGTATCGTAGTCAACTGTCAATCATGAATATCCGCTGCCGTCAGCCATAGCATAGTGGCACAATCTGCTGGCATCCGGAAGTCCCGGGGTCGGGACTCGGCAGGGGTCCTAGCAATGCGCAAAATTGACGAGAACCCAAAGGTCGAAACAGACGACTGGTGACTTTACAGACATATGGGAGTCTGCCTGGACAACAGGGAGCAGCGAATAACTATTTCTAAAATGATATCACTGTTTTCAGTTTCGTCTGTTAAGTTTAATATCGAATGTTTTGTGACTAACTATATCCAAAATTATATTACTGCTTTTAGTTTTGTCTGTAAGATTTAATATCGAGTCTTTTTAATGCGGCACTCTAGTTGAGATGTTTTTTATCCAGAGCTTAAATGAACTCATGCCGATGACAACGCAAATTCCGTCTTAGGTCATGTAAAGTATTAATTTTAAGGTATCTCGGCCATGAATAAGGAACGGATCAAGAGCACACAGTCCAGTGAGCAGAAGCCTCAGTTGCTGACGCCAATTACACAGCCGTACACTCTCCATCATGTGTCAACTGTGTTCCTACGCCTTCAAGTAAATCACTATCGGCAAGAACCGAACGGGTAAGCGTATCATACGCAAATTATTACGGTCCATCTGTTACTGCGACAGCAAATGAAAGAAATTACCGTATGGAGGGGTTAAAGGATGCTGTCTTAAAACAGTGACAATGCAAGACCAGTTTCGTCTTCAGGTAAAGAAGGCTTGGGCAGAGAGTGGAAGATTGAAACCCACTGGTAAACAGCTGACGATTTGAAAAAGAGGCCAATGAGATCCATTTCGGATCTCGTCCTGGCAATTTGAATGACCAAGGACTGCCTCAAAGTAAACTGAGGTCGCAATAGAAATTGTATGTTGCAACCTAAACACAAGACAGGTACTCCAAACACAAGTTTGAACCCATCGTATGTTTATTTGATCAGCGCGGGCCCACGCTTGCCAACAGATAGAATCAAACTGCGGAAGCGACTGTTCACACATACCAGAGGCCGTTCCATGACAGAGGAGAAATTGGTCGAGGTATTGGTGATGGGCGGTCACTAATCTGCCGTGTCAGTCCGAATATGCACGTGAAGCCTCCAAATGATGTTAGCACGTACGATAACAGCTAATAGGTTTGATGCTTAGAAACCATTAGCCAGTCAAGATATGAAAAGTACTTCGATAATGGACCGGAACAAGAGCAGTAAGACATGATGAAACGGCAATACAGATACTTGAGCCTACATTCATCAAGAGGTTTGTGTTCGTTCTGCTTCCACTGAGAAGCTAGGTCGTTGTCCAAGGGATCAACTGGATTTGGAGCGCTTAACAGAACCTGAATCGATACCAGAACGGTTCGGATCTGAATTGCGGGACTCCACTTATCTGTGAAGAATAAGCGAGTAGTGTATAGATGCATAAATTTGTTACTAACAGAGTAGTGCGATTTTATGGTACAAGAAAGAAGGATCTGGGTGATTTTTATAGCTTCTTAGGTTTCGAATGCATGCAATAAAGACAGCACACTGTGAGTGGAGGCATCAAATGCAAAACATTAGAAAGCGTGGCCAAAACCAAAAGGACAGTGCATCGGTAATACCACACCTCGTATAAAACCATGCCTCACAAAATGGACTCAATTGTGGGAATTAGAGGATGGCGAAGAAAAGGGGACATAACAAAAGTGGCTCGTACAACGTACGCGTGTCCGGAAACAACGCGCGCCCGCAAGAACATGTGCAAAATCAAAGAAACATCGGTAATAATGGAGAGGGATATGCTTAGACCTGTAACACTTTATTGCTAGTCAACCGTGTGTGGATGGGTTGAGTGCTGGGGCGTTGTCAAGATGTTTAAAAGTAAGGGCACGTGTAGAATCGAACTCGTGACGGGCATCAGCAATACGCTGGCAAGCAGTACCGACGCTTAGCTGCCGTGAAACCACCACCAGTCGCACGATGGCTAAGGATAATGTGAGGGTCTCTCGGTCCCTTTGCAAACTGGAACCCGCGCCCGAGGATTACAAGGCAAGCTTGCAACCTATACTGCTACGGGTTACGTAGATATATACATTAACTTAATGTGTTGGTTCATCAGTTTAAATCGTGGTATTAGAACCATGGCAATAATGGGGTGAGAAACATTTGTGAAACAGAGAAAAGAACACTCAAACACAAAGAGCAACCGTGTCTTTTATGGATTGAGGTTTTCTGACCGTGAATTCCAAGCCACAAGCAGAAACGACTTATTTATCTAATCGGGACTCGTCCGTAGTGTGTATCCATCAGTTCCATCAGTAAACAAACCCATGATTTTTCGATATTAGTAGCTTGGGCTACTATCCACTATAGTGATGGCGGCGGACCGCCGTTAATTACAAAGCCACCTCCGTTTACTCGTTTTTGACGCACATGAAATCATGTGTTCTAATACGCTACAACGTTCACACATTTGACTGTGCTATGTTGAAGTTGACATACGTCGCCAGCCTCGGTATCTAATCCAAGGTGAAGCTTTGTATTCGCCTTTGTGGAGTCGTAAAAGCAGTTTTCCGACAACTTGTCTTCACTGTCTCTCTCTCTTTGGTTTGGGTGACAGGGGTGTGGTCGGGTAGCGCGAGCCTGTGTCGTTCGATCCTACTGAGCGAGCCGTCAAGCCTAGGCTATGACGACATAATGCACACAGTGCAATCGATTTCTACATAGTATTCAAATGGGCGGTTGAAGGTGCTCTACTCGCATGGATGTCATTGAGGCGTCGAGTGGAGGCTGCTGACCAAAACGATCACGGCAAGTCGGCTGCATCAGAGGAAGTCGTACATTCTGGCTGGTTCAAAATAACTGCTCATCGAATGTTGCATAGAAAGCGGTAGATAATTCGTATTAGCAAGTGGAGTGGAAGTTGGAGTGGGTCAATTTCGGAGACCAAACAAACGTGCTAGAAGCTGTCTCCGAGTGGACGTTTACCCGATTGGCAGTGGTGAGCACGTCTTCCGTTCACCTACCAACCGCACCCTTTGGACCAATACTACATACAGAACAAGCGCACAAGAAGAGTCTGTTGGTACTATCGATTGATGCACTGCCGCGGACTCCAAATGATCACGCCTTCATCGCCTCTGAATAGAGCACATTAGTGCAAACACCGTACGGAGCCAATATATAATGGAAAGGTGCCAACTTGAGAAAGGTTACTCAAACGATGTTTGGTCAAACACTGAGTGCGCCATAGAAATTCCACGTGCAGTATACGGCAGTTTATTCCAACCAGCCGCTTAGGAAGTGAAATTTAAATTTTACAGCAGGAGAGCAAGAAAAATTGATAAACCTAATAATTTGAATTAGAAACTAAAATGAGATAGAAAAGTTGAGATAGGCTAATTATGAGATGGCCAGATCAGCAGAGAATCCACATTTGGTCATTTTATAAGGCATACGTAGGGACGAAGGTTGATCAGTAAAGTGGCCACAGTCTATTCTCTGATTCAGCTCACGTAATTCGACGACGTGCGCAGAGCCCGAGCAGGTTGGACGCGGTATTTTTCAAACGCATGGCGTCACAATTTGCAAGTAAGTTCGGCAGTCGGCAAGCAACGGTCTAGGGGCACAATACCAATGATAAGAATGTGATGAGATCAACCACTCACGCCTAGTCGTAGTGTTTTGAAAGAAGAATAGGAGTGAAAACTGTGGAAAAGTTGTCCCTCTGGCCACCATCGAAATCACTGGAATCCATGCGACAATATGTGGGAGATGCGATAGATTAATCACACAGCTGCGGAAAGCATAGATCTATCCATATTGACCGGATATTGTATAAAAAGTTTAACAGAAATAAAGATAAATGAGCGGATATATGTCCTTTAAAATATGTAGACATATTCGACCGAGTTTCTCCACATTTGGATCGTATACATTGTTTGTAACTCGAACTTCAGTACTGTCATCGGATAATCTTCGGGCGAAAACAATTCCAAATGAAACAGTCCTCCATCGTAAGCGCTATCAGACGGACCCTTGATAGTGACCAGGAAATATCTGGCATTGTCTTCGCTGGTGAATGCAGTTATGCCATCGCAATGCTCGCCGAGAAGTTTCTATGTTCCCTGTGTGATGGGATCAGTGATAGCAAAGGTACGCATACTTTGATAACGCGCTGCGGTAATCCAGATAGGAATAAAATTTCAGCCACAAAATAGTGGTCGCGTCAGAGCTGAAATCGGAGCGCAAATGTTGAAACCGGATCTAATTCCAATAACAGGCGGAACGCTTGAAGTCATCATCAACAACAAACATTAACTAATGGCATGAAACACACCTCAGATAATGTGCCGCAATATCAAAATGATAAGGGATTAAACTTTACAGACTATAAAAGCCAAGTGAAGTAACAGAATAAGAAAATCACACTTGGGTTTGTAATCGTTATTGGCGAGGAAAGCTAAAGGGGAGGGAAAGGACAAAGAGACTGGCAAGACAAACGCTATTGAGGTCCACTGCTCGCCATGTCAACTGGCACATCCAAACAAACGTATTCATCGGACTTGAAGGCTTAAACTAAATCAGTTTAATTATCCAAGTTTTCATGTGCTCGCCGACCATGATAAGTGGGTTGTAAACGCTTCATCACCAAACGAATTGAGGTGATCAGTGGGGACGGCTGATGGTTTCACCACGTTTTCAGATGGAACGATTGTAACACAACTGACATGCTCGGCCAGTCCATATAACTCGAAGGTGAAAGGCTTTGTGATTTTCTAGTTCATTTAAACAACTATGATCGGAACAAAAATTGTGGTGTATTCAGTTGCTGAGAAGATACATATAACGGATAGTGATTGGACGGATGACGAGCTGGAAGGTTAGCAGTCAATTGGGCATAGTGACCAAGAAAATAACGCACTGCAAATGGAGAGAAAGAGAGCAGAGGTACAGACGGCACGGGCTTCGCAAATGCGCCATGTCAGATAAGGTCCCTAACCAATGAGGCTGCCGAAGCAAGGGGCGCCCATCCATGAAAAGAACGTACGAGCCTGACCAAATTTCTTTCATCCATCTGACATTCTGCGGTTCCGCCTAACTATTCACACTAACCCTACATAACGCAAGCAGTTGAAAAGTTGTCAATTGGCAACAAGGCGTGGCTAAGCCAACGTAGTTGGATGGAGTGCAGCGCAACAGGATGTAACGACGATCATTCCGTTCGTGGATTGACTCAAGTAAAAGACAAGGCATGCTGACAGCACACAAACAGCATTAGTACTTATCATCATAAATGAGTAGCGGCTGGATATTTTGACTATGTGGCACCGGCCGTGTTATTAAATTGCGACACACAATTTCCGTTGGAACTGCGCATTAATTGTAGTCAATCTCGACCATCCGATCCGAAGGACTCTGTATCCGAAGTGAAGGGTTTCAGTGTTATTCGCTCTCAACAACTTATTTTCTTACCGACAATTGTAAGACCGGGAAAATTGAAACATTTGGGACAGGATGCGTCGATCAATGGAGTTGAATACCCCAATGATATTGTAAAACAGTTACAGTCGGTGCAATGTGCAACTGAAAGCTGTCGTAGCTTATTGAGCATCATTTCATGAAATAAGTTTAATACTTACCTCGCCTGGTTCGACCTGTCCCTCACTTCGAGCTTAACGTCGCTTAGTGCTATCTGACTGCCGGGCTGGCCTCCGAAGGAAGATGAACACGTTTCGTTCGGTAAATCAGTTGGCATGGCAATGAGCCATCCTCAATGGCGTGTGTGTTGCGAGTCAATTTATCCTCCACCTTTAGCCCCCCCACTCCGACAACCTTCTCAACCCAAAGCAAAATGTGATGTTCGCATTGGTTACATTTTAGCTTTTGTAGTCTGTGATGTTAAACCACTTATCATTTTTGTATAATGGCACATTGGCTGACGTGTGTTTCTCCCCATCGGCTAAGGTCATGATTATGGTTTGGCTTGTACCACCTAACCAGGAAGATTTCCAAGGGACGCGGTCCATCTAAAGTGGGCTTGAAAGCGCTCCACCTAAGCAGCCAGATGGCCATGCTTACTTTGCGTTGCTGCCACGGATTACCGCACTTACGTAAAATTTCCCGAGACTAATGTTAGGAAACCATGTGAATAATTTGTGGCAATTTTCTACTGCTCCTGCCTCCACAACTTCTTTAGATCTACCAACATTTCTTCGCAGCACGCAGGTCTCCGTTTTAGTTCGCGGTTGATGCTTCGCACAGTCAAGTTGCGTTCGATGCAAACGGGGGATTCCTGCTGAATCCTAACAAGATTCTAAAGTACTCGGAGATCCAACTGTATCAGGGCGGAAGACAGCGCTTGCCCGAAGGACGGTTAGATCAATAAAACAGAATCGGGCGAATAGTGAGACCGATGCAATGGGGGCGATTTGCTGGAGAAACTCAAGCCTAATAGAACGGGACGAAAACGGGACAGGGGCGGCATCCGTGGGTGAGCCCGAGGCAGGCAAAGCAGGTGGAGAATTTGTTGAAGATGCAATAAATCGGACAAAACCGCCGGTATCGCATCTTCAAGAAACAACCTCAGGGAGAGTGATACACCCACGGTCAAGCAAAGTGCACGCTATCGAACGACTCCGGGCTTGTCAGAATCGAAGGCGTGGAAGCGAAGATACACGGGCGAAAAGGACATAGAAGGTGCGTTCCCGTACCCGCAGAAGGAGCATAGAAGTGCCACGGGCGGAGGCCAGGAGGGATGGTGCAACGTACGAAAGAAACCTGACACATTAATGTGCGCCTGTGTGAGTGGTGGTTGTGTGTGTGTTCGCGCCAATAAAGATCGTGCGTCATTGCCGCGTTGTTCTGTCGCTGCACAATGACGATACGGTGACAACTGATAGTGCACGAGCAAGGGCGCATACATTCCGTATGACGATCAAGATATTAGTTCACTGCAGCTAAGTGTGCTTAGGGTGAGGACTGTGGCCTGAAGTATTTCATGTTTGTTTCGCAATGCTGAGGGCACGGGTTAGAACCTGAGCAGAGGACGGGCTACCCTCGAAGTAACCTCAGTCGAGGCACGAGTGATGCTGGCCGCCTCGCGGTATAATCAGTCGTCGCGCGATTGGAGACGGTCGCGTGCTAGCGATGCGTTGGTACGGTGGGTCCGCATGCCCCTGGCTCCATTCTTTATCACTTTATTCCGCGCACCAACCTTAGTCGATGCAGGCAAACGAGCTAAACACAAACAATAGCTCACGGAAACCCAACCAACAATGATATCTCACTGGAGCTGAGCATGATACACGTACCAGACAAACCAGCGGTTAACGCATCCTCGTCTTCAGAAGTGCATAACCAGTGGCAAAAAGACATGCCGAGTGCAATCACCTCAATAATGTCAGGATCAGTGTGCTACATTTCGTACACGCAGCACATGTCAGCATTCAAATTGCTCAACATTTGTACAAGTGCAGTCAATTGAGTAAGTACGAACGCAACCAGCGAAACAAGGCGTTGTGGCCTGAGGATGAAGCCTCGTATGCATTCCGTTGCCCTTATTAACGTATTCTATCGTAGTCAATACTTATGTTTTAGCTGATGCTCCTTCGTTTTTAGATCAGAATGGCGAATACTTCCTAAGACATGTTATTTCGTTTGCTGTGTTTTCACTGTCTAAAGTATCAAGTTACTGGGCTAACAACACCATGGGTCGTTATCTCCGTCCTCATAAACTTGACACTGGTATGAATGCTCTAGATGTAACTAGAAAGTGGACCTGTGTGTTTCGAGTGTTCGACGCCTTTTGAAAGCGAGTTCAATCTGACGACTCGGATAATCTACACATGCTTGTCAAGTAGTTGTCACCGGGTAGCAGTCAAAGCGCATACGAACAAGGCTCATGGAACATTTGATTAAAGTTTCGGACGGTTTATGAAACGGCAACGTTTTTGGAAGTTGCGCTGAGACAGTCGCTGTGCATGAAAGCGAAATCAATCTTTGTGCATCGATAAATTCTTTCCCAGCTAATCGTCGTCACTCTATTAACTCCGCTACGACCAAACAGTCAGAAGTAAGCACAGTAACCTGCTATATTTGTGGATATATTAAACACTCCCATTCAATTCGACAAGCGAAAGATGTCAATTGCAATGCGGCACCTCAAACGTGCGTGAATATCCAAATCCCCTAATTTATACAACACTTCAGCCCTACGTCCAAGTTTGTCTTTTATTGTAACTGATGAAGTGCCAAGCTTCTTGTCTCGTCCAACTACCAAAATCAGTTTTAGCAACGAAATACTTGCCTTACTTGTTAATAACAATTCGGATAGCTATACATCTCATTTGTTAGATGAACTGTTCCCTAAGCTTAGCAATAATTTTGCAATGGTCTCGCCACCAGTTCTGGTGGTATCATCACGTCGACTGGTGAATAAACGTTTGTAAAATAATTGCCAAGTTCAGAGAGCCGTTCGGTTAACACTACACCAACCTTAGCTACCAAGATTTACTTCCATATCAGAGCTGTGCATCTAAAAACGTCGTTCTCACACACCACTAGAAAAGCTACCCTTGTGACTCCAATATCACTATAGTTTCCATCATTCTGTCGTGCTGGATTTTGCAACGTCTGAATTCACTACCGAATCGCTGTATCGAATGACGTTCGGTATTCCGTTATGCGTACGCTATGTGCTCATGTGTTATTCGATCATCAATTTCTTGGATTGAATAACAAAGTGAAGGTATCACCCGGTGAGGAGTGCTGTGCCACCTCGTTTGGAGGACTAACTTACATTACATTACACATTAGATGAAGGTGAGATACATACCTCAGACCGTCTGCCGCAATACAAAAGGGAACATATATGAAAAAGTGACATAAAAGACGCTTATGAGAACGTCATTAGAGGTGGAGGATAAGCGGGAGGCGTTGGAGAAAGTAAAGCACAACAAAAGCGCCCTAGAGGTCGGCTCTTTGCCATGTCAACAAATGTATCCAACCATACGTGTGCATCTTCCCTCGGACCAAAACCAGCTAGTGGGGAGACGCCAACCTATATCAAGTGCAAGGTGGGGGTTTTCATTCCTCTAGACTAACGCAACGTTTAGTCTCCTAATTTCTTCTTCCATCAACATCCTACTCGCAGAGACAACGCAGGTCGTGGGAGTCGACGTGCTGGCATACCCAACACGTAGCCAAGTCATCGGATCCTGGTACGTGATAAAACGGTGCTGAACCGTTCACTCGCTCTTCTTGCACCAAATATGCGACGCCGAAGTCATTCATTTCTCACACGATACTCCCACTAGGAATGAGTTAAGCTGCGAAGAAAAAGAGAATCAAACATGACTACCCTCTTTGGCTGCCAACCTGATGGGCCTCTATATACCGGCTGATCAAAAGGGCCAGATTTCACCACCTTACAGTAGGGTCGAACACACCGCTGCATTGAAAACTCTAACCTTCGGGGCGAGAGCTATGTCGCGCAGGCGCCGTAGATGGCGAAGGTTAGCAAAAGCATTCTGAACTTTGCCATACGGTTCGTGATCTTATCTTCGATCCCAAGTTAGTTGATGTAACTTCCCAGGTAGTTGAATTTCTGAACAACCTCTAGCCGATCCCCAGCAAGCGTCAGAGCATGAGGCGATCCCTGCCAATCTAGGATGAAAGCTTTGTATTCCGTTAGTGCAAAGAAAAGCGCGAAGCGTCTGACAGCCAGTGTTATCTGTCCAGTGCAGCTTGGAAAGTCTGGGAGTTTTCTTAAATGACAGCTACATCGTCAGTCTACTCCAAGTCAAGAAGTCGGTCTTTGGGAGTAGCTCCACACCTACTTAGTCGTGTCCAGTGAATGCAAACTCCATGTCTTCATAACTAGCGAATTTGAAGCAAGTGACCGCAGACATCCTTGTCTCAGACCGCTGGAGATGCTGAATGTTGGTGACAGCTTGCCATAAACCCGCAATCTGTCAGTACTATATGAGTAAAGTGCAAGGATAATATTTAGATATTTCTCGGGCACACCCTTCCTGAGTAAAGAGTCCCAAAGTGCACATCGATCAACCAAATCGAAGGCACCTTTGGTGTCGAGGAAGAACAAGACAACCGTGAGCCGCCAATATGTGTGACGGTGCTCCAACAATTGACGCAAGGTAAATGTTTGGTGAATGAAGCCACGACCCCGATAAAACCCGGCTTGTTCCTCACGAATCTGGACTTCACAAGCGCCATGCAGTCTGTGAATGATTACAGGGCAAGTAATTTGAAGGCGATGAGGGTCAGACATATTCCTCTGTGATTGCCGCAAAACGAACGCGAGCCTCATTTGAAGAGAGGAACAAAAACGGAGCGGCTCTAGTCGGTTGGGAGAATTTCCTGCCCCCACAGTTTCACTAGTAATTCGCGCAAATCATCATGGAGAGCAGGGCTGCCGAATGGGAAGAGGGCTGGATGAGGATAGTCCGGTTCAAATACTTTGCTCAGCTTCAACAGTCCGGTCTCACATTCGACACCTGAGTGAGAGGGCAGATCCAAATGGACATCCCAGAGAGCAGGGCGATCAATGGCCGGTGAGAAATCTAACAATCCAGTCAATTATCTTGCTTTTCAAAATGCCCAGCCCAAAGCTCCAAGCCTTTAGGCAGGTTGTGGATAGGCTGCCCACTCTCGTCACGTATAGTTTCACTAAAACCAGGTCTTCTGCTGCCCGTTTCCCGTATCAGATGGAACAACTACCGATGGTTACCAAGGGCAGCGGCCACTTCCATCTCTGACGCACGATGAGACCAACAGGCTTCGCAGTCTCTCTTCAAGCTAGCACGCAGTTTTGCCCGGAGCTCTTTGTTAGTTTCAATGTGTTCGCTTCCAGCTGGAATATGTCGGGGAGCATCGGGAAAGTTCAGAGACCGCGTAGAGACCCAATGTTCATTATGACTATTGGACGTCTCATATGAGTATTTGCCTTCTCTTAGTAAGGTCTGATAACTATGTGACCAGTGAACTTCGATTGTCTCCAGTGAGCGCTTACTCAACTCGCATGTCAGAGTATTTCGACACGAATTCAGAACAGCTGGCTTTGCCAGTTTTCTGGTGTTAATATGCTCACAGCGTCGTCTTGGGCATACGCCAAAACGCACTTGCATGTCAGCACATACAACTGCTTGGTCGGTGTCCACACATGTGCTCCAAATCGAGCGACAGTTTTGGACGCAGCTTCTCCAGCGGCAACTGATTGCAACGTGATCGATTTGCGTCCAAGTCTAGTTCGAGGATGGTGGCCGCCAAGTCACCCCTGACGAGTGCTGTCTCGGAACTTAGTGCATGCAGGAAATAAGCGGGCAAATATGCATAAAATAAAGTAACCGCTTACCGTTATCATTACGAGAGTCAACAACATGTTGGCCGCGCAGTTGCAGCTCCTCAATGGACAAATACCCAACTTTTACCGAATCATCACTAGAGTTTGCGGGCGCGTATGCATCGCTGACGAATAGATGCCAAGTAGTCCTGCGCGACTGCAAATCTTTGAACGAGCCAGCCAATCGGTTCGCGCATATCCAGCTACTGATTGGGATCCAATAAACCAGAGCAAATTCAGCACGGGGACTCAGGGCAATGCCAACACCAGCTTGGCCTGTGTTTGAAGCTGCACGGTCGCCCGATAGGCGCAATGAGAAAATACTGTTGGTGTCCCCTGAAAGGGATAGCAGAGTGAGCACAAATCTCGTTTTGCGGGCGGGTCCGATGAGCAGCAGATATTGATCGGTCAAGTGCTGCCTGTTTTTACTGATCTGTAACAATGTGCGCACATTGAGGCATGCCCATCTACATTCGGATCAAGGGCTCCAAATGGAAGCCGATGAACTGGGGTGAACCGCTTGCTTGGATATCGGCTTGTCGATAGGACGGTAGTGACCGCGTTTGCATGAGAGTTGAAATTAGAAGCTATACGCCTAGCAAAACATGTTGGAGAAGGGCGAAGAATCGGGGGTTGAAAATCGGGGCAGGAAACGTGAAATGGGAATGGGACGAATAGGATAAGAAAGCGTATGAGAATGAATAAGAAGAGGAGAAGGCGCAAGTAGTAGCATCTGAACCTTATCTACGCTGCTCGATGCAGCAAATAGGGTGCAGTCGATTATCCTGTGCGACTGCCATAGCATCAAGGAACTGTTGGAAAAGCAATTTATTGTATTGCGTGGGCAGGATACTGTCAGATAACCTAGGCCTAGACAGGAGAACGATTAGGGTTCTCAACCAAATCTTTCGGTTTAAAATTTTGAACGCAAGTCGGCGGGTTTGGCGGCGGGCTACAACGAGTACGTTTTAGGGAATAAGGAACCTCTCTCATTTCAATCCCCAATCTAGAGGACCAGGCGGCTGGGTTTGTCTGTCCTCTTACCATTGATTAAAACGGTTTGAGTGGTGTCGTGTTGCCCTCCGGGAAGCAAGAAGACTGGGCCGCGATCACGAAGTCGTTTAAGATTACGCTTGCATATTTATAGAATATGTACACTGTTTACAACAGTCCAAATCAATGGCTCATCCCGGTTACTTGCTTTGTGTCGTTGGCTCCTTTCTCATTTTTTACGCTTGCTCGCCACGTTCACTCTGTCTAAAATCACGTTGACTTTCTTGGTGGATGTACGATTAGCGGAATTGGGCCCGCGCGCTTCTTCCCTGGGTCCAATGCTACAAGCCTTGGCTCGAGGGTGCACAAGTATGCGCTCCTTCGCCTGCTGGCGCCTGATTGGTCACTTGCACGTTCAGTGGATGGTTACAGGCGGGCGACGATCACGGCCCAACGATTTCCAGACTGACTGACCCGTCTGCTTCCGGCAACATGCTCACTCCCTATCGGTCTGGCCTGTGACGTTCGATCGGCCTTACAGCATTTCCAAGCACCAGCATTTCCAGCCCCCATCACAATTGCCACTGTAGGTGCGGAAAAACACCACCCAACGTAGCTCAATGGATCTCCGAGTCATGCAAAACATCGCACCCCGGTAATGTCCAGCCTCATTGCGATGTCCGCCCAACTGAAGGTCATCGAAGGACAAATTTTTGACTTTGGCCTTGAGATTGACAACCAGCACTACGGTATTCGTGCTTCTTCGGTAACTATGGAGACCATTGTTGGTGATGGCAATCCTCTTCCACGCGATCAGTGCTGCAGTGTGTTTGTGGGGGGGAGGGGTAAGCCGCGATTAGAAACGGACACCGTTTGTCCCCACACGACTTCGAAGCCTGGAACGAGACAGCTAGTCTAAGGGCGCACATCCGGCTGTTGACTTGAATCCAATCGATCAGGGCAGCTTCAGCCTGGGGGCTCAAAACAATGCCGATGCCAGCTTTAACAGCCATTGAAGCTGCGTTTTCGCCGGAGAAGTGCAATGAGAATATGCCGCCAGTGTCGCAGCGTAAGCATGGAGCTCGTATCTTACAACCGATGTACCGATAAACAGCAAGAATTGATCGATAGCGTCTCAGATGTTCGGGCAAATGCTGCTTGTTGACCAAGCTTTAGTAAAGTGCGCACGTTGAGGTATGCCAATCTTAGGGCGGATGCAGACTCCAATGGAAAGCAGATGCGTGTATGGAGTTAAGCGACGCCCTGTGATTGTGGGTGAGTTGAAACTAAAGTCTATTGACTGTTATAGCGAGGTAGAGGAAGGGCTATGAATTAGGGATTGAAAATGGGGGTAAAAGTAAAGCTGGAACAGGATGATAAGGATGGAAAAGCGTAAGAAGGGAAATAAGATGACGGGAAGTCCTGAGCATTAGCATCTCAACCACTATCCACTACGCTCGATGCAGCAGACAGGCGCCGATGATGATCCTCTGCGACGGCCAGAGTGTCAAGTGATTCAACTCATGTAAGTTGCCCATATATCGTCTCCCATTGCGAATAACAGAAAGCGGGTAGCTACACGCAAACAATTGTTTTCAATTACTTTTTCTTCTTCCTCAGGCGTATACAATAATAAGCGTGAGCACAATGTCAGCTTTCCTTCATTTGTAAAAGGGAGCTAACTACTTGCTTATTTAAAGTGATCAAAATGCCAAGTGGCTGAGCTTGTGAATGAAGCCCCGTGAGTTTGCTGGGTATGTCCGCATCCTCTACACCCGGTAGTTAGCCATGACAGTTTTATGGACTGCACTATTTACTTTCGCACGCATCCATAAGGTTTTGTTAACCAATTGCATACCGCGTTTTCAATGGCAAGCAGTCTCACTCTCAGTTCATTGCTGTACGTTGTTGGTATTCTGTTTGCATACGGTAGGCATCAAATTAACGAACCCGAACCATACATGTAAAAGAAAATGGTACGATCGTTAATACTGCCATGACTAACTACCGGTTGTGGCCGATGAGGACATAGCCAGCAAAACCACGCGCCTTCAAACGCATGATAAGCCACTTGGCACGTTGTTCACTTTAAATGAACGATCAATTGTTTCCTTTTTACATACGAATGAAGCCTAATATTGCACTTATGATTATTACTGCATATTCCTTAAGAAAAAGAAGTCGTTAACAAAACTGTTTGCGAGTAGCTCACTGTTTTTGTTATCCTCTATGGGGTCATCAAGAGTTCGTTAGGAGGAAATGTCATGGCGTTGTCAGCGTGCTCCAAGTGAAAATGTCGGTCACCTGGTAGCAGCTTTACTTCTCGTCCAAGGAAAGCAATTTCCATAATTTCGTCGACTTCGTAGTTAAAAAGAAAATGTAAGAGAATGCAAACATACGCAGCACGTCCATAGCAGCTATCGAAGCTAGCTGTCTATCTCTTTCGCTCTACGAAGCAGCCCGGAGAAGATTGGTTGCATGCCGCCTGCTGTCGATTGGCTAACCAATAGGAGTAAACCAATGGCATCGTTTTACCTTGAGGTGGATCAATCAGAATGATCTACTTTTAAGCCCTCCAGTAAGCTCACTATTTGCTCAACCAACAAGCGAGATTTGAGCATCAAGCTCTTGCCATAGTCAAGAACTTACAATCAGTTCTTTTCTCTCATGAACTATTTATTTCTGCACCATATTTTGGCTATACATTCTGTCGCCCGAGTGCACCATACAAGTTCCGCGAGAGACCTTTGTTTTTGAGTTAGAAAGTGGCTGTATCCGTTATCCGTACTGTGAACGGAAACACAACCGATTTTGGCGACGCGAGATGAGTTATGCAAAATTTCAATCTCGGCAGAAAAGCTGAAAGTTATTTTGCTTCAACGGTAGCAGCAACTCGAGGCGGCACAGCTGCGTATAATCGCGACATTCACACGGGCACTATCGCTCCAGTTTACGTCAGTCCATAATGCTGAGAAGCCTACAGTTGATGCAATAATCAACAGTGTCCGTGAGTTTGTTTAAGCTTCCGCTTCAGGACTGATTTTCGATGCAGGGTTCAGGGGTTCCGAACATCTTTCATGACGGAGCTGGCCAATCTTGTTGATGCGTCAAAATTACGGCTGCTGCTAAGTAAACTTGGAACTGTGGAGCACAACAGATACATCAATTACATTTGGTCAAAAGTGCTCAAGATTTCAGCTTTGTTGAAACAATTTCCAGACTTAGGGCGATGTTCGGCGATCAAGGGTCGCTTTTCAAATTCGGTACAATTGCCTGAAGCTGTGCAAGGGGACATCGACAGTCTCATTGCCCATGATGCAATAGTGAAGCGAAAGTGTCAGAAATTCAAGCTGAAATTACTTACGGGATAACAATTTGCCTGTCTGATAATAGTATGCAGCTTGCAATCTCCCGAGGATGCCGAGTTCCGAACCAGAATATTTGGGTTATTGGAGCGAGACGCGAATGTCACACTGTAAGCTGTTATTGCAGAGGCTCAGAGAATCATCAGTATAATACACCATACACTATGGTCGAGAATACATTCCAATAAATTTGCAGTTCAGCAGATGTTGAGGAAGAATTTTTCGGTCACTAATCACAACGAAACACTTCAAGGTAAGCCACCATCTGCATGTTGGCAATGCGGCGACTGGCATTTTGTTAGATGGTGTCCATTCAACAAGCATATCTGCCAGAAATGTCATAGACGTGGGCACAGAGAAACGCATTGCAGTTCCAAGCCATTTTTTCAGACGGCCTCATGATGCAAGAAAAATACCTACGGTGGTTTCGCGTGGAGCAAGAACGCCAATTTTACTGACGACTTCAGAGATCATAGAGAGTACATTAACAATAACATCAATGGAAAGCAGGTGCATTTGCAGATCCATACGGCCTCAGACATTATGGTCTATATGAAAGTCTGTGGAGAATTGTCTGGAAAGCAGAAATCAAACATATCAGTCATTAGGCGAAAAGTGCATCAGGTGCCGATTTGTAGTGACTAGTCAAGTCGATTGTGTGTGTTGTCATGCCAACGTTGCTGCATGGGGACGATTTCCATCACGAGACATCAGATTTTGAATCTGCTGGTTTTGCATTGGATCGAGCGCTTCTACCATCTTGATGTTCCAGTCAACCAGAATCGTGCAAGCGTCCAGAGAAACGAGACAACAGCTCCGGAAACTGCAAGATTCGAGAACCTACTGGAGAAATGTTCAGCGGATTTGCGGGAAAACCTCGGTTATTGTACAAAAGTACAAGGTTCCCTTACCCGTATGCTGGATAGTGTTCCACTGTATCTACCAGACGCCCTGTCTTTATGCAGCAACACCAAAAATTGAACAGCAGCCGGATCGTTTAGAGAGAGCAGGGGTTGTCCTCCGGTGAGCTACTCGTCTTGGGTGTCACCCATTGTGTTGGTCAAAAAACAAAACGGTCAGATTCGAATATGCGCCGATTCCTCGACGGGTCTAAATGTCGGATTGAACGGTCATTAGTAACCTTCAACACTCCCAGCGGCTTTGTTTGTAAAATTTAATGGCGATAAATGTTGCAAAGATGAATCACTCGGATACAAACCTGCAGATCAAAGTACACGAAGCTCAATAGTTCAATAGTTCAATAGTGTATGGTGGGATAAAAAGCAATAACCTTACAAGACCCACAGGATGGCAAATGGAAGAAAACAAAAGTTTCAGGTGTGACACAAAAATATCAGTAAGTTAGACACTGCAGTTTGTCATACCGTTATATAATGTGTATCATGTAAGTGCAAGTCCAATAGTCTTTCGAATGTCTCGATGTTTGGTGCGTTCACCACATGCGATGGCAGTGCGTTCCAGTGCGGACAGACACTAAGAGAGTAAAAAAACTTTCTACAATCTAAACGGGAATATTGAGTCACAAGTTTTGGTGCATGGCCTCGGCATCGTTTGTCGGCAGATAATGTTAACAGCGACTTACATGGATGGTCCTCTTCTCTTAGTATCCGGTAAGTGAGGATCAGATCACCGCGAAGTCGTCGGTATTCTAAGGAGTACAGACCGATCGAACGAAGGCGCAGTTCATAACTAAGGCCCGATAGACCACGTGTTGCCTTAGTGGCTCTTCTTTGTGGTTGCTCCAGGAGACGAATGTCCCGTTTTAACCACGGACGCCATGCCTGCACCGCATACTCGAGGTGGGGACGAATGTAGGCGTTACTCAATAATGGCACGAGTTGCCGCTCGAAGGTACCGAGCGCTCGCCTCAAAAGCCTCAAGTTTAAGTTCGCTATGTTAGCTGCCTTTGAACATTGGAGCGAATTACCCAGACCTTCTTGCACGAGGACCCCTAAGTCTCTTTCGTTGCTCACCTGTTTTATAACGCGCTGCCCCAGGTGATATGTGTTGCTGCAGTTACTGCGCAGCGACAACAGGTGACACTTTTCGGGGTTCAGGGGTAGTTGGTTGTTTACTGCCCATTCGTGAATCCGGTTCAGGTCATCCTGCAGATAGACAGGGTCAGATGTTGACTGAATAGCTCGCCACATCTTAGCATCGTCGGCGAATATTTGCATAGGTGATTGAATGTTGGCAGGGAGGTCGTTGATATAGACTAAAAAGAGTAACGGGCCGAGAACTGATCCTTGCGGTACGCCGCTAGTGACGCATAGGCTATCGGAGTGGGTGTTGGCGATCCTTACCTCGATTCTTCTGTCGTATAAGTAACTTTCCAACCATGTGAGCAAGGATCCGTGGATATCATAGGCCGCAAGCTTTCGGAGAAGTGCTGGGTGATTGACTCTGTCGAATGCCTTAGAAAAGTCTAAGTAAATCACATCTACGGGAACTCCCTCGTCAGCAGCCCTGGTCCATGAGTCCCGAGCAAGTAGTAGATTGGTGAGGCAAGATCGTCCGCGTCTGAATCCATGTTGGAGGTTGGAGATGATTTGTAGACTTTCAAAATATCTCACCATTTCATCAGCGATTATAGACTCCATCACTTTTGATAGAACAGGAAGGAGAGTAATAGGTCGGTAGTTGGCAGGGTCTGACCGCTTACCTCCCTTGTATATCGGAGTGATAAGTCCACGTTTCCACTCAGACGGAAGTGTATGAGAATCAAATAGAAACTGGAAAAAGGTTGCAAGGTGGACTGCCATGGTGGGTGCAAGGGTTTTAAGTACTTTCGGACAGATCTTGTCAATTCCCGGCGCACTATTTTCCCTGAGCGACTGTAATTTCTTTGCCACAGATGTAGGGCTAAAGTTGACCGTGGATAAGCCGACGACATTTGCTGGGATGTAGCAAGGCGATGGTTCCATGGTGTGTCTAGTCACTGAGACAAACTGCATGAGCAATGCGTCCGCGGTCTCCTCTTCAGTAACCGTTAGGCCATTGACCGTCTCTAGTGGTGGTATTCCCGTCTTAACCTTCCTTTTGTCATTCACATACCGGTAGAGCAGTTTGTGATTGCTAGTAAATTTGCGTACCATAGTTTCCTGCCATTCGTACTTGTCAGCTTTAAGGAGTGAAGTGCAGTAGTTTCTGACTGTTTTGTAATGATTCCACGTGATATCACTTGGACCTAGCAAATGACCCCTCCAAGCCTCGTCTCGCCTATTCAACCACTTACGTGTTCTACTCCGGATCCAGTTGTTGCTCCGTCGCGAAACTCGTAATGGTACGTCTTTTGAAGCTGATTGTAGGACCCAGTTTATCTTGCCTTTCAACACTTGCCAGGCATCATTCGCCGAAGTGTGCATCTGGAGGTCCCAGTCAACGGTTGTCGCTATAGTGTGAAGCTTGGAATAGTTGGTGATGAATCGTCGGGTTTCTGGTTCTTTGTCAACCATACTGGCATAACACACATAATCAAACGTTAGAACTGAATGATCGCTACAACCTAGCGGGGGTTGTATGAAACCGACTCAACCATTAACTCCTCATTAGTCAGGATTAAATGAAGTATTGAAGGCTTGTTTGAACCGCGGTGTCTGGTTGGTTGATCCACATGGTTATACAAAACTGCCATAGTCAAGAACTCAAGGAGTTTTGATTTGAAGCATGGCCCACTTGGGAACACAGATGCTATTGACGGTACATTGAAGTCACCCATTATTAGGTAGTGTGAGTACTTTTTCGACATAGCATATTGGAGAGCATTTAACAGAATATCATCGCTGTCGGCGGAGGAGTTCGGCGGCCTGTAGACAACTGCTATGAGGCAAGCATCATGTGTCTTCTTCTGAGGACAACCATCGGGACCGGATAGCTGCAGCCGGCAAAATAAGGCGTCGGGGATAATAAGGGAATGCTCAGTGAGAGCTTCACATTTCAGGTGATCTCGGTAGTAGATAGCAACGCCACCACCGCGAGATGGACGATCATTTTGAATGACTGACATTTCACTAAGTTCAATTTCTGGATCCAAAATCTCGTTTGAGAGCCAGGTTTCAGTTAATGCTATGATGTCCCAAGTTGCTGCTTCATGCCGATGGCGCAATTCCGGCAACTTGGAGTAAAGCCCTTGGGCGTTTGTGTAGCAGCATTGCATTTGTTGCCGCATTAGGAGGTGGGTTCGCTGTGTTTGACCGGCACAAACAGTGCCGGTCTGCCCACGTTTTTTGACACGAGTGTTTGCACGCTTGGCTGGTCTATGGTCGGAAAAGCCAGGTCTGACTCAACTGTACCAGTGGTCTGTACTGCTTGCAGGAATGGTCTCAGTCGTACTTCTGGTGGTCCTAGCCTTCTGCTGTGGTACCACACGTTAATTGCCATTGATGCCATCTCCGGCGTAGCCAAGGTAACTTTCAAAATTTTCGGCCCGCTCCCTTGATAGTTTGGGGAGGAAGCTAAGCGGCTGACGTCGAATGCCACAACATTCTGCATGCCATAGAGTTCTGTGATGTAGCGCCACTCATCAATATCGTGTTTTTGTCTTTCACTGGTGTCGCCATGTTTCAGTTCGGGCACACCATGAACCAACACCACTTTCTTCATTACATTTTGACGAGACGCGGTTGGGTCGGATTTTCGCTTTTGTCTTTCCTTCCATGGCATGTCTGGAAAAATGCGGGCACTGAGAGAAGAGTTCGGTAGACTGTGGCTTGCTAAGAGAACATCCTCCAAGTCCTTTGTGTTGCCAAATGTTACTCGCAGTAACCGAGGTTCCCCTACGTGAGGAGACGATGGGTTTCGTGACAGACGTGTAAGACTAGTTGGGAGAACGTTTAGTCCTAGTGCGCAGCTTATCTCAGTCCAACGATTTTGCTCTTCGGCTTGTCGACCTTTTAACGACTCGCTGGTGGGTTCTGGTACGTTTGAACATATGACTGTCATCGCTTGTTGGTTGCGTAGTAATTTAGTTTGTTGCAGTTCTTTTTGGGTGGAGGTTTGTCGTGTGGGAGTGTTGGTCTTGTCTTGTGGGGAAGACAAGTCAAGGCTGCAGCAAGAATTCTCCTGTGCAACGACGTTATTCACACAGTTTGTAATGTGCTGACCAGCTAATAGCGATGATCGTGCAATTTGTGCATAACTCTTTACGCCTTGCGGTACAACAGAAGATTTTATAGAATTTTCAACTGGCTTGGCATCACAGTTGTTTATCGCTAATGGTGCTTGTTTTTCGCCGGAACGTGTAACATTTTTAATGGATAACTTTGGTCTTTTGGTAGGTCTGGGGTTAGGGCTACTTAACACACTAAGCTGCAACTCGAGTTCAGCGATTTTCCCTCCCAAAGCCTTGACCAATTCTTTCTGTTCGGATGACGCAACAGCCAACATTTCACACCTCGCGTTGAGAGTTCGGATAACCTTGGCTATTGGGCTATCTGAACACGCATCACAGAACCACAAACTATTTGTTATTACGCTGCGGTTTCCGCCAAGTTCTGAGTTCACGTCCACTTCGTCGTAAGAATTTGCACACAAAGAGCACGTGATTTTTGTGATGACAGTTCTCCGCTTACTTGAGCCATGATTGACCTTCGTTGTTTTGTTCACGCGCGGACCCGCTGATAAACTTCGCCTTCCCATGGCTTAGTGACTCGTATGCACTTTAAATCACGCCGGTCACACCGTTGTGAGCTGCGTGAATTGACTAGTCCGGCTAGCGGTAACCGTCGCTGTCCGGGTTTGGTGGTGATGGGTCCTGGCGCAAGCGTGTATGGAATCACAAACACTTCGTGTGGTAGGGTGCACGAAGGAATATAGATGAAAGGACAAAATAGCCAGTATCTATGGTGTATGGTAGTGCACAGTACTAAGCTATATGTCACCTGATAGCTTTAGAAAAGCTCTGTAGAATGGTTTCTTAAATTCACTGAGATTACCTTGAAAAAACAAGCTTTCAAGCGTGGTTCTTAATGTACGAATTGCCGAAGACGCCGGTTGGGATGAAATAGCGAGACGGAGGACTTACTGCGCAAATATAAATCCCGTTCGATAGAACTCGGCGAGCCGAAACGAATGGGCGTATTTCCGAGAATGTAGCACAAAAAATGAACGGAATAATCCAGGATTACCACAGAGCACAGAATTATGCGACCGTCTGTGACCTTGCTCCATGAGAACAACTCACTATCAATACGCATCGACGTATGTACCAGTATCACCGTCTCACGCTTAGAGTCAAGTTTGCACCAGCCATACTCCAGCAGGTTATGGACACACTGCTGACAGATGTCAATGGAACATCCACATACCTGGACGACAGCATTGTTGTCGGAGGCAATGCTGATGACCTATTTGTACAGCTGAATCGAGTTCTTGGCGGTGTTGAGGAATATGTTTTCAGGCTCCGACCAGCAAGTGTACAACTTCGTGGGCTCGAGTATGTTTCTCGGCTTTATACTCGACGAGAACCGCAGGCGCCCAGACCAAGCGAACTTGGAGGCAATCAAAAACATGCCGCTACCCAAAGATGTTGCAACGATAAGGTACTTCCTAGGACCCATAAGCCATTACAGCCCGTTGTTTCTGCACGTGCATCGTTTGCGGGTCCACTCAATGACCTACTGACCATGGATAAACACTGGAAGTGCTCCCAACAATGCCAGAGCACATTGAACGAGGTAAAAAGGCTATTATGTTCCGACCTTCTGCTAACACATAACCATCCAACTTTGGAGGTTTTGGTGACAGTAGACGCCTCGAAGTATGGTATTGGTGCAGTCGTAGCCCACAAGTTTGCAGATGGTTCAGAAAAGGCAATCGCATATGCAGCTCCGTCGCTGTCTGCCGTAGAGCCAAATTATGACCAGAAAGAGGAATAAGTCTTGGCGGTAGTCTTCGCTGTAAAGAAATTACACAAAATGCCATATGGAAGAAGCTTACACGTTTTAGTGACCATAAGCCGCTGTTGGCAGTTTTCGGGTCAACTTGGGCATCCCTGTCTATACGGCAAACAGGTTGCAGCGGTGGAAAACTACTTAACTCGGCTACGACTTTATGGTGAAGCACATTTCTACAAAGGAAGTTGCTCAAGCTGATGCAAGTTCTCGGTTATTAGAAAGCCAGAAGCGCTAGCAAGTGCTATCTATCATTGGAGTTGGACGAGAATTAGGTATTGCTGGAAACGATCACATATCTTCCGGTAAATTTTGAAATGATACGTGTTGCATCAATGTGGCACCCTGTCCTACAACAAGCGGTCAGGTTTTATGCTATACAGTGGCCGAAAGGCAATCTAGATGAAGAATTGCAAAGCCTGTTCAGGAGAACAGAAAATTATTCATATTGAATGGCTGTTTACTTTTGGCGGAAAGAGTTGATATCCATAGTACGCTTCGTCAAACTACTCTACGGTGGCTTCATCGTAGACACCCTGGCATTAGCAGAATGAAAACGACTGTGCGGAGTTATGTTTTCTGGCCGAATATCGACTTGGAGCTGGAACAGATAGCGAACTCCTGTCCGAAATGTGAGCTTGTAAGCAAGGCGCTCGGGAAAGCGGAATCGTCTATTTTGCCGCTGTCAATGAAACCATGGCAGCGAGTACACGCGGATTTCTTTGGTCTCGTGAATAAACAACCGTAACTCATCGTTGTTGATTACACCAGTAAGTGGTCGGAAGTGTTCTGCATGGAACACATAGCAAGTGCCCCAAACATTAGCATACTGAGAAGCGGTTTCGCCCAACGTGGATTAACAGAGACCCTAGTACTGACAATGGCCCACAGTTCGCATCTTTACAGTTCGCTGAATACTGTTCCCAGAAACGTATCACACCCATACGCTCGCCTCCGTTCCACCCGCAGTCCAATTGGCAAGCTGGACGCTTTGTTGATACCGTTACACGGACGTTGCTGAAGATTGGGAGGAACTACTCAAGATATATCAGATGTTTTCCTTCTACTGTACAGAACAACCCTGAAACCCCAGGTGCCAAGTCAACTGTCTCCAGCAGAAACGCCTTTGGGCGGGAAACTCGGTACTCTGAATTCTTTCTGCTTCCAACGCGCATCTCTGCGCACGAAATGATGGTGAGAATAGAAAATTAGTTCCAGCAGCGGCACGAGTCGCAAGTATGTCAATTTCACCCAGGTCAGAATGTTTTAGTCAGAGACTATCGCCCTGGAACACCGCAGTGGACCATAGGCTCGATCGACTGCAGACTTGGACAAGTGCTTTTTAAAGTGCGAGTGGGCTCTATGATTTGGACCACACATGCTATCAGCTGGGGCCTACCAGCATACAGGTAGCTATCAGTGTACGTTCACTGGACAATTACGACATACACCCTGAAACTCAGGAGCCATCCTAATGAAACTTAACCGGAGACCACAGAAGAAAAGAGCTTGCAGGCACGACAGTGGACAGATCGGAAATGGAGGTCCGTGGTCAGAATGCAGCTAGAACCCAGGAGGAATTCGTACCTCACTTTTCGCGAGAGAGGAGTTACCGGAGCCCGTCTATAGCAACCAACGAAGCTAACTCTTTCTCTCTTTCTGTCTGGAGCAGCCGGAACAAGATGGGTTGTATGCCGCCTGTAGCCGATTGGCTATCCAATGGGTGTGAACCATTGGCATCGTTTAGCCTTGAGGGGGATCAAGCACAATACCCTAATTGAAGCCCTCCATTAAGCACAGTACTTGCTCAAATAACAAGTGAGATTTGCGCATCTAGAACTTGCTGTAGTCAAGACAATTCAAATAGGTCCTTTTTCTCATGAACTATTTATTTCGGCCCCATATTTTGGCTGTAAATTCTGTTGCCCGAGTGCTCCATACAAGTTCCGCGAGAGGCCATTGTTTTCTAATTTGGAAGTAACTGCATAATGATAAGAGTCGCTGCATCTGTTAGCCTTAGTGTCAAAGGAAACACAACCAACCACATCTTAAAGCGTTGGATGTATTGAAAAGCGGCGACCGCTTGCCGTAAGGAAGAACATGCTCAAAATACGCTCATAAAGCGCTCAGAAAATGTTTAAGTATTTCTCTAGTTGTCATATCATGTGAAGACAGTCACAAAGGTAGATTGATCGACCGATTCGGAGGCACATTCGATATCCAGGTACATGACTATTGTGGATCATTAATAGATATGGCGGTGATGGTAAGTTTGTGTTGCCTTACCTCAAAATTTAAACCCATAACGAGTTTCGTCCTTTTATGGACTCCTTAGATGAAGAGCCGGAGCTGTGCTGGAACTCAGGGCCTAGTGGTTCACGGCTGGTGACTTGATACATTTACCACTAAGATCCGTTAGAAACGCTTAGCACAGCGGTAAGATATTCATGTTTGAATTTGGCATAGTAACCTTGGTTTTGGATTGTGACATGCAATCGCTACTGAGATGTCGGTTCACATTAATGTGGACCTTGCTGATTGCAATCTCAAGGACCGCATTAGAAAAAGTCCTTGATCAAACAGAAATGAAAGGCAACAAATGTACGCCGGTACGCTGTACCGACGCTTCACTGCCGTGCAACCACCGGTCCCACGTGGACTATGGATGCTGCAAGGGTCGCCCTACCCCTAAGCAGGCTTGAAAAGACATCGCTAGCTTACAAAAGAAGCTCGTTACCTTTAGACAACAGGTCTTGTGATCGAAATGACCAAGGATTACTTCAAAGTGTACAGAGATCTCAGACGTGATTGCGTGTCGCAATCCATCCACACGGCGTGTAACTCAAATCCAACTTTGCAAATATGGCGGTGCTGCAACAATTGACGTGGTGTGAGGTGGTGATCAGTACAATCGCCGCTTCGGGGAAACCCGGCTTACGAGGGCAGTACAACTTTCCCCATTTACGTTCAGTTCTTTTGAGGACCACGACACGGAGCGTTCCTCTACAGTATCTCAAAGTGTAGGCATTGAAATTCAAGCGGATGGAAGATCGGTTGCTTGAGGTTATATGCAGGTTATCGCCTTACTTATAGGAAATGGCGTGACTGCATGGCGAGCCATGGACAAGCTTGCTGTGGTTGCTGCTTAATTTGGCATGCGCCTTACACGTGCAAACTGCCGTCTTTTCCTCTGCCAGCTGCCGTCTGGTAACCTCATGATTTCTGGTATCAAAACTTTGGAAATGTTTATCAATTTGCCTAACCTGGCACCTACAGATGCAGCGATTGTCTTGTGGCGGCCACCGATTCTGCCTTATGTTAGGATGAAAGCCAGCTGTTTATGATGGTACGTTGTTAACAAGATGTAGGCGCCTTGAACCTGAATGTTTCCCGACAGCATTAAGTTTATCCGGTGAGTCCCCCTTCTGCCCTTCATATTATTCTTCTTTCCATAGTTCGTTATGGCTGTATGGCAGCGAAGCATCCGTTCAAACGCCTTATGTGCTCCTGTAGATGATGATGAAGGCGCATGCGAGTGTCAACGCAGACCGGAGAGTGATGTAAGTTGAAGTAGCGTGATCAAATTGATATACAATCCCGAACACTATCGCGCAATCTAAAGCTGATTGCAATGTGACCAGTTTGTTACCATGTTTGTTTTGGCAACCTGGGTCGCCATGTGGCGACACAGTTTCACGTATACCGGAAGGTTATGCTCGCGCAAAAGAGCTGGTTGTCCTTACATTATCAGAATAACTATCAGAAAGGGCATGACGGCCAGCAATATGATGTTCACATTGAAGCAGACGCTCGAACCGTGCGTTGATGCCTCTGGTTTACACAACGGTATCAGATTTATCGGCTTTACTCCTAAGTCGGTGGAGTCCGCGATAGATTCCTTCTTTGACCTGTGCACAATTGCAGTCGGTTCGAGCATTGGCTGAGACCAAAGACAAATTGTGTATCTCTGTATGATGACAGTTGATTTTGCATCAGCCTTGCAGTCTACCGCACAAAAGTGGCAGTTAATCGGAAACCAATTGAGAAGCGAGAGCTCAGCTTTGTCGCTCAATGCGATGCTAACATCAGCCAGACTATCTGCAATAACCATTTTTTCACCACAAAAATGCTGGGGTTCCTGTGATCACTAAAGGACGCAAAACTAACTACGGAGTTGGAATCCTGTAGCCGAGTCACAAAAATCAACGGGCATCCATAGCGTGGGACTCCAATGTACGCGTTGGTTCACCTTGTTGTCAGATCTGCGTAAGGGTTCTAACTTTGAAGGCCGCCAGCCAAAATAGACATTGAGGACGAAGGTGAGCCACTGGTCGGACTCTTAGAACATGAGCGCGACTGTTGTCGTAGGTTCATAGGAATTGTTGAAGGAGATAGGATTGGCGTGTGATGGAGGTGCGTAAGCAGTCAGGTGCTTAGGAGCGTAAGATAAAGTAGAATCAGATGCATGATCCATGCTTCTGTCAGCGGGCAATATACTACCCAGTTGCCCATGCCGAAATAAGATGTTGTCTTAGAGGACACCGTCCGAGATTTTGGCTGGATAGCCTACATGCAAGGCAGCGAAACGAATTCAGGGAATCGCGCCCATTGGGAGCCGGTGACGGATTAATCAGCTCATACACCAGCCGGTGACCGAGTGCTATCCGTGACTAGCTTGCAAGCAGAAGGTCACCGGTTCTTATCCTCGTAGGGTTGGGCGCCCTCGCAATATAATCAGCACAAGCGCAACTGATGGTGGTATCGCTGCAGTGAAGCGCCGTTATGGCGTACAGCTGATGATTTAATTTTATTTATTTTTATCATCCACCTTCCGTTTGGACGTTTGCCAAACAAGGGGCCAATTCTCCCCACATTTACAACATCGCGATGCTGAATTCTCAATGCTCCACCAAAGTGAATCAAGTGGCAGTGGCATTATATATTGCTGAATCACATCCGCCACGTTGCAATGTTTTTAAGCAAACAGTTATGGAAATAGAAATTGGGTGTTGCCCGCCCGAAAACGCTGCAATACTATGACGCGTTTCGATGTTATTACATCTCATCAGATAGAGTTAGTAGGCATCGAACCTGGGCACATCTGGATGTTAGTTGTGACCGCTACACCTAAGCCACCGGGTCACGGGCAACGCTTGGCACAACGGTATAATGAACGATGTTGAGGGTCATTTTGAAGTACACGTTGTGTGGATGGATTGCGACGCGCAATCTCAATGTTGACCGCGATGCCCATTGAAGTGAACCTATGTCTTTCGATCACGAGGACTCTGGCAGATGCAAATAGAAATTAGGTAGCGATCACAAATAACATCCCGATGGTCCCGGGTTCGATGCCTACCAACTATATCTGATGAGATGTAATAACATCGAAACGCGTAATAGTAGTGCAGTGTTTTCTGGCGGGCAAAATCTAATTTCTATTTACATCAGCTATGGTCCTCCTGATCGAATGGTCAAGGTTCCCTTCAATGGCAATCGCAGTCAACATTGAGATTGCGCGTCGCCATCCATCCACACAACTTGGACTTCAAATATGACCCCCAACAAACAGTTATGGCTTCTTCTAGGGGGATCTTTTGTCAAGTGAAATCGACCACGTGCTGGGACACTGCCACTGTACCGTTGACATGAACGGTGTTATCCCCGACCACCCAACTGGCAACATGATTTCTTTCGGCAAGCCAGCCGAGAAGGAAGCTATTTAATTTGGCTCACCACTGACTGCGCAACTTAACCCATGTCTGCTGGGAGCGCTACAGAAGCAACGAGTGTATTCAGCGTAGTGCATTTGGTGCGGGAAAAGCGAGTGTACCGCTCAGCTCACGCATCAGGCTCTAATGCATATGCCACATGTTGCGTATGCCAACACACCGACGCCTGAGTCGTGTGTTATTTGGGCGCTCCGGGTGTGGATGGAAATGGAGGAGGGCAGGCCAAGCGATGATTTGGTCAAGAGGAATGTAGGATCTGATTAGAATATTGGCGTCGGCTGGTGTCTCCCGACTGCCGGGCTTGGGTCGAATGATGATGAGCACGTTTGATTGGACACACTTGCTGATATCGTAATCAGCCGTCTACGATATCCTTTCTGTGGTGAGTTTCTTTGACCATCACCCGCACCTTTAGATACCCCTTCAACGGTAGCTACATAACAGATGTAGGTGGTATTAAGAAATGTCACCAGTTTGAGTTTAGAACCTGTGATGTTTAATCTCTTACCTTGTATTGCTGCATATTAGCTGTTATGTTTCTCTCCTTCAGCTAACCTGTGTTGATGATTATGATTTTAGCTCGATATAAAAAGCAAATATTGGTAGGGATGGTTGTTAATTTGGTGGTCGAAGTTTTCGCGGAACTCCGGAGTTGTGCCGAAAACCTCCAGTCGCCACACGAGTTGACATCATCAGTATCTCAATAGGTAGCGGAGCGGCGAGATGCGTAGCGTTAGTGACAGTTAGTTTGGGTATACAATCCGTCACTCCGAGTTTTAATTGCTCGAACAGCACATGAGCATGAAAAGTGATTTCTCTGATTCGCATATCATGTCGTTAGCACGCCTGCCTCTGCGGTTGACCTGGTCGTTCCGGGTGCATATTTGGCGTTCTTTGCCGTCAGCTTTAGTTGTTAATCTTTCATCCGTAGTGCCGCGTATATAACATCTCGTTCAGCGTGTACTACGTTTGCCCAGTCGTCTCATCGAGCAAAGTCTTGTTTTCTTTACAAATGTGCGGTGGCCCAAAACCCGAGGGGCAATCCGTTAGCTTTGCCTCGGGAGATGAGCTTCTCCGGTCGCTATGTATCTTGTTTGCTACCTCAAATTCTTCGATCGCTTTCTGCGTTGTCTGCAGGCGACCTGAATATTTTGAGTCATTGATGCCCTCTACAACTTTGACGTACTTCAGCATGACCTTAACCGCCTATCCATGTCGCCTGCATAAGTAGATCTGCTGGTCAACCCGGTCAAATGGTTATATATGAGCCTGGAGAAGGGTGGTGACGGGCGTATACACACTGGCCGACCAAATGCTACATCCCACATTTTCCGTAAAGGGCCTCGACGGATGCTTATGCTGTGCTTTGTAGTCCGTAGATAACACGAACAAGCTATATGACAATTGACTGCGTATGCTTTGCACGTTCAAACGCAGTTCCTGCATTTGGAGTGAAGAGATTGTCACTTGCGTTTTCCCTACCACCATGCGACAAATGTTCGAGTACGGCACACCTGCCTAATTTCCAGTCACCCATGGCGAAAGACAAAAATTGTAGTCTTCATCAGTGGCTACCAGGTTCATCGCCATTTTAGGAGTGAGTCCTAAGAAGATCTATACAGAAGCCCGGCGCTGTACACTCTGTCGTATCCTCGGTTTCAAGCGGGCCCAATAATCGCGCACCGGATATTACATCTGGGCACTTCTAAACGTGCGTACCGCAAGCGGCACTCGCAGACACAGGTGCAATTTTGTGGAACCAGATCGAAAGTGGATAGCTCATTTAATTTGCTTCGAGCGCGCAGTGGTGAAATAATGTAACCGTTGCTCAGGACAACAGTCGAGGCGAAATCGGTATCGGAATTTAAGAAATCCTTGGACACTTACCTTGCGGATTACTAATGTATAGAGCGCATTTGACCTGACTTGATCATTGCAGAATCAAAATGTGTTGTCAAAAGGCGGTAGTAAATACCTTCACCGCCTACTTGCCCGATACTATATCGATTTAGCAACACAACTATAGTCGTAATAATTTAAAACATTGGTAGCCCAGGTTAGTTGATCGCCTGTTATTTGGTTCACCGATTTTGATAAAATGGCTGCATACGTTTCACCACCATGCGGGGGGTAGCATCGTCAGTGCAGTGCTGTGCAGGGTAATATCTTGCTGTCAAATCGTCCATCCGTGACCGACGGGAAGGTGGGTTCTGAAGGTAACTGCCAAAATTTGTGCCACGCAATCTATATCCATTCTCTTTCGCTGTTAAACTTCGTCTTTCTGTTCGCCTGAGCAAGATCAAGCAACGATGGCGTTCATGTCATCAATTAAGCGGAAGCACAATAAGCCCATTATTGCAACTTGTCTTTAAAATGAACCATTTTAACTTAGAATATGCTATCTGATGGGTACTCTTCAAGAACATTGGAAAAGCTGAGGATTAGATGCCATATAATGTACTTTGCTCTGTGGTATTACCTGGAAGCGATTCCAGGTAGAGCTCAATGGTTTTTTGCCACTAAAAATTAACAGTAATTTGGCAAGATAAATCGTGTAGCATTCCAAAAGTGTAATTCGAATTACAGTTTCTGTTAGCGCTAACAACAGGTAGTCATCAACGTACAGCATGCGAACGTTTTCTCGTAACAGTATAATTGACTATATGACAGGCGATAATCTCGTCCCCATCATAGAGCGTCCATTGAACTCTCAACGTTCCCTGAAAAAGCGGAGGTAAATGGAAGCTTATTTAGGGCAATCCATTCGAATAAATTTCGACCTAACTTTGAGTTTGGCACCCGCTTAGTGCTTTAGGGATCCAGGTGACTCTAAGTATTATCGAGTATACAATATACATTGGGCGCACGGCATTGGTATTTCTGTGTTTACTCTGTTCTGTTCAAAGTAGGATAACAAATTTATATTACCAAATCATTTGTATAGCTCTGTTGAAAATTGTGGAATTTGTTGGATACTGAGCCACTCCTGCGTGCCCTAACTGTGTGTACACAAATCTAGAAAATTTTATCTACACTCTAACTATAGAAAATAATGTAACTTGCCAGTCTGTAAGAAGTTCCAACTGGGAAATTTTGTTGTATTGAATAATAATTTCCCTTCCGCTCTAGAACGAGTTGGTCATCCGGGGTATATTGACGCCAGTTTTTGGTGTCAAGCATAATAATTGAATCGTTCGGGTATTCATTCCAGCCTATAATTTTTACGCGGGGATTCTTTATCAATTCGCCTAGAATTTATAAAAAAAAACATAGACATGTGTACTGTATTGTTGAATTTACAAAAATGCGTGAGACCATGGGTCGAACGCATTCCGACGACTGAACACGTATCCAAAACTCACATTCACGATATATTTCGGTAAATGACGGGGATAGACCGATATGTCCTTCTGAATTTATACATTCTAAATGATTACATTCTGGATAATGCTATTGTCATTTTGCTGATGAATATACTATTCAAGCAGGGGAGTTATCACTAACGCAGTATCTTTTATGATCAAGCGCTTTTCGTTCTCATTATGTAACACAATGTACCAGTGGGGCTCCAAAGCTTATCAACTTTCAATTTTTGGTTGAGCAATTAAGCTAAAAAATAGTTTTGCACATTCTGGGTTCCACCAAGAGGTGACTGATGCTGAGGTGGAGATAGCCGGAATGTCACTCATCCGGAACCACCGCCCCAGGAGGGGTGGTGGGGTCCTAGTCTACTACCGCAGCGATCTACAATGTACGATAGTAGATTATCTGGAAATACACATTACCGACTCAATCTTGTGCCGTCTCCGACTAAGACACAAGGACGCATGTCTCATAGGTATCGTTTACCGCCTCCCAACGTCCACACCGAAAATGGTTTCCTGCCTGACCCGTGGCCTAAACAGAGTAACACGCACTAGGTACAGCCACATTTTCATCTCCGGGGACATCAGTCTACACGATCTGGAGGTTTCGGCATCGTCCAGTGAGCAGTTCAAAGCAGACTTGCATGAACTCATCGCCAATATTCCCTTGTACATTCATGTCACCACGCCCACTAGTTTCAGGACAGCAAACAAACCGTTCATATTGGACCTTGTGCTCACGAATGAAGAGCTCATGGTTGACAAGTTATTGATGGATAGTCCATTCGGTCTCAGTAACCATGTATTAATAACTTTTGACTATGTGCGTTATGCAGAGTACCCATCTGAACACTCGGAACGAACTCATACAATCCCACGCTACCACGTATTGAAAGGTCTTGCCGACGCAGCTGCTTGGGAATTCTTAAACAAAAGTCCACTTGACAACGTTTGGGCAGAGTTCGTTAATAGACTCAGCGACATTGTCAACAGAACATCAGAGACCAAGCCGCTTCGTCCCGTGAAAATGACTTCAATTCTAAGGAGCAGGACTCGAAAATGCCTGGCGATAAGGGATGCACCTTGGCTTGCTTATAAAATGAACCCCAAATCAGAGACTTGGGGAAATTTCCTGACCCATCGCAACCATTGCATTGCACTTGTCCGTGAGGACAAATAACTTATTAACAGTGCCTAGCCACAAAATTTATAGCAAAAATCAAACTGCTATATAGGCATGTCGATGAGCTTTGTAATTGAAGCATGGAATCCCTCCAATTTTCACGACAGTTGGTAGAGTACAAAGCACCGAAGAAGCAGCTAATACCGCGCGGCTACAATACGCCCCCATTTTCGAACTCACAACCTCTAGCTGTCCCATAATGTCATGCACATTAACGACTCCACTGTATATATATTTAATTTTCAACCCACCAGTTGTGCTAAGGAAATTACTCTCACTGCTTGAGCATAGTTCTGCAGGAGCAGACAACATCCGCCCGAAGGCACTAAAGGCTGTGGCCAACAAGCTAGCTGAAACACTGTCACGATTTTCAAAGGGTACTTAGATGAACAACAAGTCCCCACTAGGTGTGATCGTAGTATTATCGCCCCAACATTAAAGCCGGTAGACATTGAGGGGCTGAAAACCCTCATCCAGTGATTCTACTCCCTGTGCTGGCGGTGATGGAGGCAGTCGTCCCTGATGCTTTAATGGACTACCTGAAAAATGCAACCTCTTGGTACCCTAGCAGCATGGTTTCCGTCAACATCGGTTTTGCACCACCAACCTACTGATTGCACGAGGTAGTTGGACGGAAGTAGCTGATGATGGGGTCAGAGTTGACGTCATCTATCTGGACTTACCAAAGCTTTCGACCGCCTTGATCACCGCATCCTACTTCAATGGCTACAGAGATACGGAATCGGGGATCCTGCACTTGGTTTGATTGGCAGCTTCCTTCACCAACGGAAGCTTCAAGTACGTGTTAGGGGATCACTCTCTAACCCAATTGAGGTGGAATGTGGTGTCCCACAAGGCTCAGTGCTGGGACCGCGCTTATTCCTGGTGTTTATCATCGACCTAGCATCAGTTACCTCCTCAAATCTCCTGCTTTTCGCCGATGATGTTAACATATGGTGGGTGATTGGTAACAAGCCTGAACACGATCTGCTC
>OX104065.1:6107821-6141257 GCA_944474145.2 Dicrocoelium dendriticum | reverse complement strand
TTGCAATCTAAGTCATGTTGGAGCAGATCGTGTTCAGGCTTGTTACCAATCACCCACCATATGTTAACATCATCGGCGAAAAGCAGGAGATTTGAGGAGGTAACTGATGCTAGGTCGATGATAAACACCAGGAATAAGCGCGGTCCCAGCGCTGAGCCTTGTGGGACACCACATTCCACCTCAATTGGGTTAGAGAGTGATCCCCTAACACGTACTTGAAGCTTCCGTTGGTGAAGGAAGCTGCCAATCAAACCAAGTGCAGGATCCCCGATTCCGTATCTCTGTAGCCATTGAAGTAGGATGCTGTGATCAAGGCGGTCGAAAGCTTTGGTAAGTCCAGATAGATGACATCAACTCTGACCCCATCATCAGCTACTTCCGTCCAACTACCTCGTGCAATCAGTAGGTTGGTGGTGCAAAACCGATGTTGACGGAAACCATGCTGCTAGGGTACCAAGAGGTTGCATTTTTCAGGTAGTCCATTAAAGCCTCAGGGACGACTGTCTCCATCACCGCCAGCACAGGGAGTAGAATCACTGGATGAGGGTTTTCAGGCCCTAAATGTCTACCGGCTTTAATGTTGGGGCGATAATACTACGATTACACCTAGTGGGGACTTGTTGTTCATCTAAGCACCTTTTGAAAAACGTGACAGTGTTTCAGCTAGCTTGTTGGCCACAGCCTTTAGTGCCTTCGGGCGGATGTTGTCTGCTCCTGCAGAACTATGCTCAAGCAGTGAGAGTAATTTCCTTAGCACAACTGATGGGTTGAAAATTAAATATGTATACAGTGGAGTCGTTAATGTGCATGACATTATGGGACAGCTAGAGGTTGCGAGTTCGAAAATGGGGGCGTATTGTAGCCGCGGGGTATTAGCTGCTTCTTCGGTGCTTTGTACTCTACCAACTGTCGTGAAAAGTGGAGGGATTCCATGCTTCAATTACAAAGCTCATCGACATGCCTATATAGCAGTTTGATTTTTGCTATGAATTTTGTGGCTAGGCACTGTTAATAAGTTATTTGTCCTCACGGACAAGTGCAATGCAATGGTTGCGATGGGTCAGGAAATTTCCCCAAGTCTCTGATTCGGGGTTCATTTTATAAGCAAGCCAAGGTGCATCCCTTATCGCCAGGCATTTTCGAGTCCTGCTCCTTAGAATTGAAGTCATTTTCACGGGACGAAGCGGCTTGGTCTCTGATGTTCTGTTGACAATGTCGCTGAGTCTATTAACGAACTCTGCCCAAAAGTTGTCAAGGGGACTTTTGTTTAAGAATTCCCAAGCAGCTGCGTCGGCAAGACCTTTCAATACGTGGTAGCGTGGGATTGTATGAGTTCGTTCCGAGTGTTCAGATAGGTACTCTGCATAACGCACATAGTCAAAAGTTATTAATACATGGTTACTGAGACCGAATGGACTATTCATCAATAACTTGTCAACCATGAGCTCTACATTCGTGAGCACAAGGTCCAATATGAACGGTTTGTTTGCTGTCCTGAAACTAGTGGGCGTGGTGACATGAATGTACAAGGGAATATTGGCGATGAGTTCATGCAAGTCTGCTTTGAACTGCTCACTGGACGATGCCGAAACCTCCAGATCGTGTAGACTGATGTCCCCGGAGATGAAAATGTGGCTGTACCTAGTGCGTGTTACTCTGTTTAGGCCACGGGTCAGGCAGGAAACCATTTTCGGTGTGGACGTTGGGAGGCGGTAAACGATACCTATGAGACATGCGTCGTTGTGTCTTAGTCGGAGACGGCACAAGATTGAGTCGGTAATGTGTGTTTCCAGATCATCTACTATCGTACGTTGTAGATCGCTGCGGTAGTAGACTAGGACCCCACCACCCCTGCTGGGGCGGTGGTTCCGGATGAGTGACATTCCGGCTATCTCCACCTCAGCATCAGTCACCTCTTGGTGGAACCCAGAATGTGCAAAACTATTTTTTAGTTTAATTGCTCAACCCAAAATTGAAAGTTGATAAGCTTTTGACAACCACTGATACATTGTGTTACATAATGAGAACGAAAGGCGCTTGATCATAAAAGTTACTGCGTTAGTGATAACTCCCCTGCTTGAATAGTATATTCATCAGCAAAATGACAACAGCATTATCCATAATGTAACCATTTAGAATGAATAAATTCAGAAGGATATATCGATCTATCAAATTATTTACCGAAATATGTCGTGAATGTGATTTTTGGATACGTGTTCAGTCGTCGGAATTTGTTTGACCCATGGTCTCACGCATTTTTGTAAAGGCAATACAGTACACATGTCTATGTTTTTTTATAAATTCTAGGCGAATTGATAAAGAATCCACGCGTAAAAATTATAGGCTGGAATGAATACCCGAACGATACAATTATTATGCTTGACACCAAAAACTGGCGTCAATATACCCCGGATGACCAACTCGTTCTAGAGCGTAAGGGAAATTATTATTCAATACAACAAAATTTCCCAGTTGGAACTTCTTACAGACTGGCAAGTTACATTATTTTCTATAGTTCGAGTGTAGATAAAATTTTCTAGATTTGTGTACACACAGTTAGGGCACGCAGGAGTAGCTCAGTATCCAACAAATTCCACAATTTTCAACAGAGCTATACAAATGATTTGGTAATATAAATTTGTTATCCTGCTTTGAACAGAACAGAGTAAACACATAAATACCAATGCCGGGCACCCAATGTATATTGTATACTCGATAATACTTAGAGTCACTTGGATCCCTAAAGCGCCAAACTCAAAGTTAGGTCGAAATTTATTCGTATGGATTACCCTAAATAATCTTCCATTTACCTCCGTTTTTTCAGGGAAAGTTGAGAGTTCAATGGACGCTGTATGATGGGGACGAGATTATCGCCTGTCATATAGTCAATTATACTGTTACGAGAAAACGTTCCCATGCTGTACGTTGATGACTACCTGTTGTTAGCGCTAACAGAAACTGTAATTCAAATTACACTTTTGGAATGCTATACGATTTATCTTGCTAAATTACTTTTAATTTTTAGTGGCAAAATACAATTGAGCTTTACCTGGAATCGCTTCCAGGTAATACCACAGAGCAAAGTACAATACATGGCATCTAATCCTCAGCTTTTCCAATGTTCTTCAAGAGTACCCATCAGATAGCATATTCTAAGTTAAAGTGGTTCATTTTAAGGACAAGTTGCAATAATGGGCTTATTGTGCTTCCGCTTAATTGATGACATGAACGCCATCGTTGCTTGATCTTTCTCAGGCGAATAGAAAGACAAATTTTAACCACGAAAGAGAAAGGATACTAATTGCGTGGCGCAAATTGTGGCTGTTACCTTCAAAACTCACCTTCCCGCAGGTCACGGATGGGCGATTTGACAGCAAGATAGTACATTGCACAGCACTGCACTGATGATGCTACCCCGCATAGTGGCGAAACCTATGCAGCCATTTTATCAAGCTCGGTGAACCGATTAACAGGCGATAAGCCAACCTGGGCTACCAATGCTTTAAATTATTACGACTATAGTTGTGTTGCTAAATCGATATAGTATCGAGTAAGTAGGCGGTGAAGGTATTTACTGCCGCCTTTTGACAACACATTTTGATTCTGCAATGATCTATTCTAGTCAAATGCGCTCTATACATTAGTAATCCGCAAGGTGGGTGTCCAAGGATTTCTTAAATTCCGATACCGATTTCGCCTCGACTGTTGTCCTGAGCAACGGTTACATTATGTCACCACTGCGCGCTCGTAGCAAATTAACTGAGCTATCCACTTCCGATTTGGTTCCACAACCTTGCACCGGGGTCTGCGAGTGCCGCTTACAGCACGCATGTTCAGAAGATAAATAAATAAATTGTATATTCCTCGACTATGCGAGAAGCTGTTCTCTGTAAGGAACAGATCAAATAATGGTACAACTTTTCCATGACATTTCATCAATACATTTTCAGAGATAAACATGGATGCGATTGCAAATTATGTTACACAGAGCCCAGATGTAATATCCAGTGCGCGATTATTGGGCCCGCTTGAAACCGAGGATACGACAGAGTGTACAGCTCCGGGCTTCTGTATGGATCTTCTTAGGACTCACTCCTAAAATGGCGATGAACCTGGTAGCCACTGATGAAGACTACAATTTTTGTCTTTCGCCATGGGTGACTGGAAATTAGGCAGGTGTGCCGTACTCGAACATTTGTCGCATGGTGGTAGGGAAAACGCGAGTGACAATCTCTTCACTCCAAATGCAGGAACTGCGTTTGAACATGCAAAGCATACGCAGTCAATTGTCATATAGCTTGTTCGTGTTATCTACCGACTACGAAGCACAGCATAAGCATCCGTCGAGGTTCTTTACGGAAAATGTGGGATGTAGCATTTGGTCGGCCGGTGTGTATACGCCCGTCACCACCCTTCTCCAGGCTCATATATAACCATTTGACCGGGTTGACCAGCAGATCTACTTATGCAGGCGACATGGATAGGCGGTTAAGGTCATGCTGAAGTACGTCAAAGTTGTAAAAGGCATCAATGACTCAAAATATTTAGGTCGCCTGGAGACAACGCAGAAAGCGATCGAAGAATTTGAGGTAGCAAACAAGATACATAGCGACCGCAGTAGCTCATCTCCCGAGGCAAAGCTAACGGATTCTCCCTCGTGTTTTGGGCCACCGCACATCCGTAAAGAAAACAAGACTTTCCTCGATAAGACGACTGGGCAAACGTAGTACACACTGAACGAGATGTTATATACGCGGCACTACGGATGAAAGCTTAACAACTAAAGCTGACGGCAAAGAATGCCAAATATGCACCCGGAACGACCACGTCAACCGCAGAGGCAGGCGTGCTAACGACATGATATGCGAATCAGAGAAATCACTTTTCATGCTCATGTGCTGTTCGAGTAATTGAAACTCGGGGTGACGGATTGTATACCCAAACTAACTGTCACTAACGATACGCATCTCGCCGCACCGCTACCTATTGAGATACTGATGATGTCAACTCGTGTGGCGACTGGAGGTTTTCGGCACAACTCCGGAGTTCCACGAAAACTTCGACCACCAAATTAACAACCATCCCTACCAATATTTGCTTTTTATATCGAGCTAAAATCATAATCATCAACAAAGGTTAGCTGAAGGAGAGAAACATAACAGCTAATATGCAGCAATACAAGGTAAGAGATTAAACATCACAGGTTCTAAACTCAAACTGGTGACATTTCTTAGTACCACCTACGTCTGTTATGTAGCTACCGTTGAAGGGGTGTCTAAAGGTGCGGGTGATGATCAAAGAAACCACAGAAAGGATATCGTAGACGGCTGATTACGATATCAGCAAGTGTGTCCAATCAAACGTGCTCATCAGCATTCGACCCAAGCCCGGCAGTTGGGAGACACCAGCCGACGCCAATATTCTAATCAGATCCTACATTCCTCTTGACCAAATCATCGCTTGGCCTGCCCTCCTTCATTTCCATCCACACCCGGAGCGCCCAAATAACACACGACTCAGGCGTCGGTGTCTTGGCATACGCAACATGTGGCATATGCATTAGAGCCTGATGCGTGAGCTGAGTGGTACACTCGCTTTTCCCGCACAAAATGCACTACGCTGAATACACTCGTTGCTTCTGTAGCGCTCCCAGCAGACATGGGTTAAGTTGCGCAGTCAGTGGTGACCCAAATTAAATAGCTTCCTTCTCGGCTGGCTTGCCGAAAGAAATCATATTGCCAGTTGGGTGGTCGGGGATAACACCGTTCATGTCAGCGGTACAGTGGCAGTGTCCCAGCACGTGGTCGATTTCACTTGACAAAAGATCCCCTAGAAGAAGCCATAACTGTTTGTTGGGGGTCACATTTGAAGTCCAAGTTGTGTGGATGGATGGCGACGCGCAATCTCAATGTTGACTGCGATTGCCATTGAAGGGAACCTTGATCATTCGATCAGGAGGACCATAGCTGATGTAAATAAAACTTAGGTTTTGCCCGCCCAAAAACACTGCAATACTATGACGCGTTTCGCTGTTATTACATCTCATCAGATAGAGTTAGTAGGCATCGAACCCGGGACCATCGGGATGTTAGTTGTGATGGCTACCTAATTTCTAGTTGCATCTGCCAGAGTCATCGTGATCGAAAGACATAGGTTCACTTCAGTGGGCATCGCGGTCAACATTGAGATTGCGCGTCGCAATCTATCCACACAACATGTACTTCAAAATGACCCTTAACATCGTTCATTATACCGTTGTGCCAAGCGTTGCCCGTGACCCCTTGGCTTAGGTGTAGCGGTCACAACTAACATCCAGATGTGCCCAGGTTCGATGCCTACTAACTCTATTTGATGAGATGTCATAACATTGAAACGCGTCATAGTATTGCAGCGTTTTCAGGCGGGCAACACCCAATTTCTATTTCCATAACTGTTTGCTTAAAAACATTGCAACGTGGCGGATGTGATTCAGCAATATATAATGCCACTGCCCCTTTATTCACTTTGGTGGAACATTGAGAATTCAACATCGCGATGTTGTAAATGTGGGGAGAATTGGCCCGTTATTTGGCAAACGTCCAAAAGGAAGGTGGATGATAAAAATAAATAAAATAAATCATCAGCTGTACGCCATAACGGCGCTTCACTGCAGAGATACCACCATCAGTTGCGCTTGTGCTGATTATATTGCGAGGGCGCCCAACCCTACGAGGATAAGAACCGGTGACCTACTGCTTGCAAGCTAGTCACGGATGGCACTCGTTCACCGGCTGGTGTATGAGCTGATTAATCCCTCACCGGCTCCCAATGGGCGCGATTCCCTGAATTCGTTTCGCTACCTTGCATGTAGGCTATCCAGCCAAAAGCTCGGACGGTGTCCTCTAAGACAACATCTTATTTCGGCATGGGCAACTGGGTAGTATATTGCCCGCTGACAGAAGCATGGATCATGCATCTGATTCTACTTTATCTTACGCTCCTAAGCACCTGACTGCTTACGCACCTCCATCACACGCAAATCCTATCTCCTTCAACAATTCCTAAGAACCTACGACAACAGTCGCGCTCATGTTCTGAGAGTCCGAACAGTGGCTCAGCTTCGTCCTCGATGTCTATTTTGGCTGGCGACTTTCAAAGTTAGAACCCTTACGCAGATCTGACAACAAGGTGAACCAACGCGTACATTGGAGTCCCACGCTTTGGATGCCCGTTGCTTTTGTGACTCGGCTACAGGATTCCAACTCCGTAGTTAGTTTTGCGTCCTTTAGTGATCACAGGAACCCCAGCAATTTTGTGGTGAAAAATGGTTATTGCAGATAGTCTGGCTGATGTTAGCATCGAATTGAGCGACAAAGCTGGGCTCTCGCTTCTCAATTGGTTTCCGATTAACTGCCGCTTTTGTGCGGTAGACTGCGAGGCTGATGCAAAATCAACTGTCACCATGTAGAGGGGCCGCTTCCAAGAATGCCTCGAGGGAGCTCTTCGGAGCTGGCTGAGAGCGGATCGAGAAGGATGGCTATCGACGAGCCTGGGCCCGGAACTACAGAGCGGGAATATGTGAACAGCGCAATAAATCAGACAAATACGCCGCTAGCGCAGCCCACAGGACCGAGGCCGAGCCGATTGACACAACCTAGAACAAGCAAGTCGAGAGCTCTCGAACGACTCCTGGCCGATCCAAATCGGGTGCAGAGAAGCGGAGATCGAGGTGAAAACAGGAAGGCGGATCTTCCAAGTCAGAGCTCCCGAGGCGAAAGACTGGCTCGCCTCTAACATCCGTAACTGTGTTGCGTGGTGGGATGGAAATCTAGTCGATATTCGATGGCGCGCGCGAGACCCTGATGTGCCCATTCTCTGTGTGCAATAAACGTCTACCCCACTGTCGTGTCGTTTTCGCTACACTGATGCCGTGACCAGGATGGGGTGGTGGAGTAAGCGAGCAGAGTGCTGACGGGGGCGGAACAGAAGTATTCAACAACGGAGAAAGAATGCTTGGCCATCGTGTGGGCGTTAGAGAAGTGGAGAAATTACTTACTGGCGAATGAATTCCGGGTCGTCACTGACCACAAACCGCTCTCGTGGTTGATGACGGCGAAAGACCCGCGGGGACGGCTTGCGCGATGGGCCTACCGCTTACAATAATTCAACTTCACCATTGAGCAAGTGGATGGAACGCAGAATGTATTGCCAGATATGTTGTCACGCCCGTGTTTGAACGACATCATGCCAGACAATGCCATACCGGTGCGTGCGATCGCGATGGGGGAGAACAACCTGCTGGGAGATCAAAGGACCTATGAATTCGTGAAGGCGTTGTGCTCTCACTTACAGGCTGGCACCAAACCGGAGGCCACATCGGAAGAGGTGGAGGAACTCCTCAAGATCTGGGACAGGCTGAAGGTCGAAAACGATAACGTGGTGGTGGTGATAGACGGAGGGAAAGTGCCTTTTTTTCCACCAAATCAGCGAGAACGTGTGATGCGTATAACTCGTGATGGCGCCCATATGGGATTCGAGCGAGTCTTTGAATTGCTGCGGAGGTGAGTGTTTTGGCCAACCATGAGGAAGGATGTCGCGGCATACATTCGGGGGTGCCCAAACTGCCAAACGAGTCTGGAGATGGAGTCCACGAGACCGCCGATGCGATCGATGGAGGTTGGTGAGCCACTTCAGTGTTGGGGACTGGACGTCTTTGGGCCCTTACCAGTGAGTCGAACAGGAAACAGCTACATTCTAGTGATGATTGACGACTTCACTCGATGGGTTGAAGCCATACCAATCAAGGACCAAACAGGCGAGACAGTGTCGCAAGTATTCGAATTCAATGTGCCTGCAAGGTATGGGATCCCACAGTGTATCATCACGGACCACGGGCCCTGCTTCGAGTCAAGAGTGTTTAAGTCAGTGTTGGACAAGTGGGGCATCCAGAGACGGCGAACTTCACCGTACCACCCACAAACCAACGGGATGACCGAGCGGTTCAACCGGACATTGAAGACGTGGATAAACTGTACGAAGTTGGCATGGGAAGATGCTTTGCCTCAGGTTCTGATCGCTTATCGGACCAGCATGCAATCAACCACCAAGGTCTCGCCATTCGAATTACTTTTCGGCAGAGAACCACGGATTGCGCTCGATACTTGCCTACCGAACCAGGGTGAGTGGAAACATCCAGCTGAGCATCAAGAGCGACTGCGATGGAAAGCTAGAAGCGAAACCAAAGCCCGACAAGTGCGGAATAAGCGAAATTACGACGCCAGGCATGAGGCTCACAAGTGGAGGCCATTCAGGATTGGAGAACGAGTCAAGTTACGAAACAACGATCGGCCAGATCATGACGGGCCGGGCGCAATAAAGTTCAGAGAACGCTGGAAAGGCCCCTACACCATTATCGACCAGAAAGCGGGCAACTTCTTAATCGACTGCGGAGGAATGAAACGTTGGGTGAATGCTGCTCTCGTGCGACCATGGTACGAGAGGAAGAAAGGTCCTGGAGGAGGGGCGGGTGTAGAGGGGCCGCTTCCAAGAATGCCTCGAGGGAGCTCTTCGGAGCTGGCTGAGAGCGGATCGAGAAGGATGGCTATCGACGAGCCTGGGCCCGGAACTACAGAGCGGGAATATGTGAACAGCGCAATAAATCAGACAAATACGCCGCTAGCGCAGCCCACAGGACCGAGGCCGAGCCGATTGACACAACCTAGAACAAGCAAGTCGAGAGCTCTCGAACGACTCCTGGCCGATCCAAATCGGGTGCAGAGAAGCGGAGATCGAGGTGAAAACAGGAAGGCGGATCTTCCAAGTCAGAGCTCCCGAGGCGAAAGACTGGCTCGCCTCTAACATCCGTAACTGTGTTGCGTGGTGGGATGGAAATCTAGTCGATATTCGATGGCGCGCGCGAGACCCTGATGTGCCCATTCTCTGTGTGCAATAAACGTCTACCCTCCTGTCTTGTCGTTTTCGCTACAATCATACAGATTTACACAATTTGTCTTCAGTCTCAGCTAATGCTCGACCCGACTGCAATTGTGCACAGGTCAAAGAAGGAATCTATCGCGGACTCCACCGACTTTGGGGTAAAGCCGATAAATCTGATACTCTGTGTAAACCAGAGGCTTCAACGCACGGTTCGAGCGTCTGCTTCAATGTGAACATCATATTGCTGGCCGTCATGCCCTTGCTGATAGTCATTCTGCTAATGTAAGGACAACCAGCTCTTTTGCGCGAGCATAAACTTCCGGTATACGTAAAACTGTGTCGCTACATGGCGACCCAGGTTGCCAAAACAAACATCTGCATCTTTTCCAGCTCCAAGTCGATATTCAGCCAGAAAACATAACTCGGCACAATCGTTTTCATTCTACTAACGCCAGGGTATGTACAATGAAGCCACCGTATAGTAGTTTGACGAAGCGTACTATGGATATCAACTCTTTCCGCCAAAAGTAAAGAGCCATTCAATATGAATAATTTTCTGTTCCCCTGGACAGGCTTTGCAATTTTTCATCTAGATTGCCTTTCGGCCACCGTAAAGCGTAAAACCTGACCGCTTATTGTAGGACAGGATGCCACATTGACGCAACACGTATCATTTCAAAATTTACCGGAAGATATGTGATCGTTTCCAGCAATACCTAATTCTCGTCCAACTCCAATGATAGATAGCACTTGCTAGCGATTCTGGCTTTCTAATAACCGAGACCTTGCATCAGCTTGAGCAACTTCCTTTGTAGAAATGTGCTTCACCATAAAGTCGTAGCCGAGTTAAGTAGTTTCCCACCGCTGCAACCTGTTTGCCGTATAGACAGGGATGCCCAAGTTGACCCGAAAACTGTCAACAGCGGCTTATGGTCACTAAAACGTGTAAACTTCTTCCATATGGCATTTTGTGTAATTTCTTTACAGCGAAGACTACCGCCAAGGCTTATTCCTCTTTCTGGTCCTAATTTGGCTCTACGGCAGACAGCGACGGAGCTGCATATGCGATTGCCTTTTCTGAACCATCTGCAAACTTGTGGGCTACGACTGCGCCAAAACCATACTTCGAGGCGTCTACGGTTACCAAAACCTCCAAAGTTGGATGGTTATGTGTTAGCAGAAGGTCGGAACATAATAGCCTTTTTACCTCGTTCAATGTGCTCTGGCATTGTTGGGAGCACTTCCAGTGTTTATCCATGGTCAGTAGGTGATTGAGTGGACCCCGCAAACGATGCACATGCAGAAACAACGGGCTGTAATGGCTTATGGGTCCTAGGAAGTACCTTACGTTGCAACATCTTTGGGTAGCGGCATGTCTTTGATTGCCTCCAAGTTCGCTTGGTCTGCGCGTCTGCGGTTCTTGTTGAGTATAAAGCCGAGAAACATACTCGAGCCCACGAAGTTGTACACTTGTTGGTTGGAGCCTGAATACATATTCCTCAACACCGCCAAGAACTCGATTCAACTGTACACATAGGTCATCACCGTTGCCTCCGACAACAATGCTGTCGTCCAGGTATGTGGTTGTTTCATTGACATCTGTCAGCAGTGTGTCCATAACCTGCTGGAGTATGGCTGGTGCAAACTTGACTCTAAACGTGAGACGGTGATCCTGGTACATACGTCGATGAGTATTGATAGTGATTTGTTCTCATGGAGCTTCGTGTACTTTGATCTGCAGGTTTGTATCCGAGTGATTCATCTTTGCAACATTTATCGCCATTCAATTTTGCAAACAAAGCAACTAAGAGTGGTGTAGGGTACCGATGCGCGTTCAATGCAACATTTATACCCGTCGAGGAATCGGCGCATATTCGAATCTGACCGTTTTGCTTTTTGACCACCACAATGGGTGACACCCAAGACGAGTAGTTCACCAGAGTATAACCCCTGCTCTCTCTAAACGATCCTGATCCTGGTCAATTATTTATGTTGCTGCGAAAGGATAGGGCGTCTTGTACAAAACACTGAAACAGTATCCATCTGAAGCGATAGGGTAGCTTGTACTTTAGGACACTAACGGAGGTCTTCCCGAAAAACCGCTGCATATTTCTCCCCTAGACGCTCGATACCTGCAGTTTTAGGAGCTGTAGTCTTGTATCTCTGGACGCTCGCACTGCTCTGGTTGACTGGGACATCAAGGTGGTTGAAACGATCAATCCAGTGCAAACCCAGCAGATTTAAAATCTGATGTCTCGTGATGAAAATCGTCCCCATGCAGCAACGTCGGCATGACAACACACAAAATCGACTTGACTAGTCACTTCAAATCGGCATCTGATGCACTTTTCGCCTAATGACTGATATGTTTGATTTCTGCTGTCCAGACAATTCTCCACAGACTTTCATATAGACCGTAATGTCTGAGGCCGTATGGATCTGCAAATGCACCTGCTTTCCATTGATGTTATTGTTAATGTACTTTTTTTGATCTCTGAAGTCGTCAGTAAAATTGGCGTTCTTGCTCCATGCGAAACCACCTTAGGTATTTTTCATGCATCATGAGACCGTCTGAAAAAAACGGCTTGGAACTGCAATGCGTTTCTCTGTGCCCACGTCTATGACATTTCTGGCAGATATGCTTGTTGAATGGACACCATATAACAAAATGTCAGGCGCCATATTGCCAACATGTAGATGGTGGCTTACCCTGAAGTGTTTCGTTGTGATTAGTGACCGAAAAATTCTTCCTCAACATCTGCTGAACTGCAAATTTATTAGAATGTACCTTGTATTCTCGACCATAGTGTATGGTGTATTATACTGATGATTCTCTGAGCCTCTGCAATAACAGCTTACAGTGTGACATTCGCGTCTCGCTCCAATAACCCAAATATTCTAGTCCTGAACTTGGCATCCTCGGGAGATTGCAAGCTGCATACTATTATCACACACGCAAATTGTTATCCCGTAGGTAATTGCAGCTTGAATTTCTGACATTTGCGCTTCACTATTGCATCATGGGCAATGAGACTGTCGCTGTCCCCTTGCACAGCTTCAGGCAATTGTACCGATTTTGTAAAGCGACGCTTGATCGCCGAACATCGCCCTACGTCTGGAAATCGTTTCAACAAAGCTGAAATTCTGAGCCTTTTTGACCAATTGTAATTGATGTGTCTGTTGTGCTCCACAGTTCCAAGTTTAAGTAGCAGCAGCCGTAATTTTGACGCATCAACAAGATTGGCCAGCTCCGTCATGAAAGATGTTCGGAACCCCTGAACCCTGCATCGAAAATCAGTCCTGAAGCGGAAGCTTAAACAAACTAACAGACACAGTTGATTATTGCATCAACTGTAGACTTCTCAGCATGATGGACTGACGTAAACTGGAGTGATATTGCTCTTGTGTATGTCGCGATTATACGCAACTGTGCCGCCTCGAATTGCTGCTGCTGTTGAAGCAAAATAACTTTCAGTATTTCTGCCGAGATTGAAATATTGCAGAACTCATCTCGCGTCGCCAAAATCGGTTGTGTTTCCCTTCACAGTACGGACAACGGATACAGCCACTTCCTAACTCAAAACCAAAGGCCTCTCGCGGAACTCCTATGGGGCACTCGGGCAACAGAATGTATAGCCAAAATATGGGGCCGAAATAAATAGTTCATGAGAGAAAAGAACTGATTGTAAGTTCTTGACTATAGCAAGACCTTGATGCTCAAATCTCGCTTGTTGGTTGAGCAAATAGCGAGATTACTGGGGGGCTTAAAAGTAGATCATTCTGATTGATCCACCTCAAGGTAAAATGATGCCATTGGTTTACTCCCATTAGCTAGCCAATCGACTGCAGGCGGCATACAACCAATCTTCTGCGGGCTGCTACCTAGATCGAAGGTTATAGAGAGCTAGCTTCGATGGCTGCTGTGCATGTGCTGCGTACTTTTGCATACTCTGCATTTTTCTTTTTAACTGCCACGTCGACGCAGTTATGGAAATCGCCTTCCTTTTTCGCGAATAAAGCTGCTACCAGGTGACCGACGTTTGCTCTTTTAGCACGCGGACAACGCCATTACTTTATCTCCTAACGACCTCTTGATGACCCCATAGAGAATAACAAAAGCATTGAGCTACTCGCAGACAATTTTTTTAACTACTTAGGCTTAAGTAATATCCAGTAATAATCATAAGCGCAATACTAGGTTTCATTCGTTTATAAAATAGAAACAATTGATTGTTTATTTAAAGTAAACAATGTTTTGCGTGACTCGGAGATCCATTGAGCTACGTTGGGTGGTGCTTTTCCCACCTACAGAGGCAATTGTGATGGCGGCTGGAAATGCTGGTGATTGGAAATGCTGTAAGGCCGATGGAACGTCACAGGCCAGACCGATAGGGAGTGAGCATGCTACCGGAAGCAGATTGGTCAGCCGTTCAGCAAATAGTTGGACCGTGATCGCGGCCCGCCTGCAACCATCCACTGAACATGCAAGTGACCAATCAGGCGCCAGCAGGCGAAGGAGCGCATACTCGTGCACCCTCGAGCCAAGGCTTGTGGCATTGGACCGAGGGAAGAAGCGCGCGGGCCCAATCCCGCCAATCGTACATCCACCAAGAAAGTCAACGTGATTTTAGCCAGAGTGAAAGTGGCGAGCAAGCATAAAAAATGGAAAAGGAGCCAGCGACACAATGCAAATAACCGGGATGAGCCATTGAAACGGACTGTTGTAAATAGTGTATATATTCTATAAATATGCAAGCGTAATCTTAAACAATTTTGTTATCGCGGCCCAGTCTTCTTGCTTCCCTGAGGGCATACGACACCACTCAAAACATTTTGTCAATGGTTAGAGGACAGACAAACCCAGCCTCCTGGTCCTCCAGGTTGGGGATTGAAATGAGAGTGGCTCCTTATTCCCTAAAGCGGACTCGTTATAGCCCACCGTCAAACCCGCCGACTTGCGGTCAAAATTTTAAACGGAAAGATTTGGTTAAGAACCCTAATCGTTCTCCTCTCTAGGTCTAGGTTATCTGACAGTATCCTGCCCACGCAATACAATAAATTGCTTTTCAAGCAGTTCCTTGATGCTACGGCCGTCGCACAGGATAATCAACTGCACCCTATTTGCTGCATCGAGCAGCGTAGATAGGGTTCAGATGCTACTGCTTACGCCTTCTCGCCTTCTTATTCATTCTCAAACGCTTTCTTATCCTATTCGTCCCATTCGCATTTCACGTTGCTTACCCAGAATTTTAACCGCAGATTCTTCGCGCTTCTCCAACATGTTTTGATAGGCGTTTAGCTTCTAGTTTCAACTCACATGAAAACGCGGTCACTCCTGTCCTGTCGACAAGTCCATGTCCAACCAAGCGGTTCACCCCAGTTCTTTGGCCTCCATTTGGAGCCCCTGTTTTAATGTAGATTGGCATGCCTCAATGTGCGCACATTGCTACAGGTAAGTAAAAACAGGCATCACTTGCGCGATCAATATCTGCTGCTTATCGGAGACCCGCCCGCAAGACAATATCTGTGCTCACTCAGCGATTCCCTTCAGGTGACACCACCAGCATTTTCTCATTGCGCCTATCTGGCGACGATTCAGCTTCCAGCACCGCCCAAGCCGATGTTGGCATTACCCTAAGTCCCCATGCTGAAGGTGCTCTGGTTGATTGGATCCCAATCAGTAGCTGGATATGCGCGGACCGACTGGCTGGTTCATTCAAAAATTCGCAGTCGCGCGGGACTACTTGGCGTCTATTCGTCAGTGCTGCAAACGCGCCTGGAAACTCTAGTGATGATTTGGTAAAAGTTGGAATTTTTCCATTGAGGAGCTGCGTCTGCGCGGCCAACGTGTTCTTGTCTCCCGTAATGATAACGGTAAGAGGTTACTTTATTTTATGTGCGGTTGTCCGCTTATTTCCTGCGTGTACAAACTTCCGAGACAGCACTGGTTGGGGGGGGGGATGACTTGGCGGCCACCATCCTCGAACTAGACTTGGAAGCAAATCGATCACGTCATAATCAGCTGCCGCTGGAGATGCTGCGTCCAAAACTGTCGCTCGATTTGGAGCACATGTGTGGACACTGACCATGCACTTGTATGGGCTGACATGCGGGTGCGTTTTGGTGGACGCCCACGACGATGCTGTGAGCATATTAACACCAGAAAACTGGCGAAGCCAGCTTTTCTGAATTTGTGTCGAAATACTCTGGCATGCGAGTTGTGTAAGCGCTCACTGGAGACAATCGAAGTTCACTGGTCACATGGGTACCAGACAATAGTTACCAGACGTCCAGTAGTCATAAGCAACATTGGGTCTCTACGCGGTCTCTGAAATTTCCCAATGCTCTCCGGCATATTCCAGCTGGAAGCGAACACATTAAAACTAGCAAAGAGCTCCCGGCAAAACTGTGTGCTAGCTTGAAGAGAGACTGCGAAGCCTGTTGGTCTCATCGTGCGTCAGAGATGGAAGTGGCCGCTGCCCTTGGTAACTATCGGTAGTTATTCCGTCTGATACGGGAAACGAGCAGCAGGAGATCTGGTGTTAGTGAAACTCTACGTGACGAGAGTGGACAGCCTATCCACAACCTGTCTAAACGCTTGGAGCGTTGGGCTGAGTATATTGAAAAGCGAGATAATTGACCGGATTGTTAGATTTCTCACTGGCCATTGATCGCCCTGCTCCCTGGGATGTCCCTTTGGATCTACCCTCTTACTCAGACGTCGAATGTGAGACCGGACTGTTAAAGTTTAACAAAGTATCTGGACCGGATTATCTTCATCCATCCCTCTCCAAATTTAGCTGCCCTGCTCTCCGTGATGATTTGCGCGAATTATTATTGAAACTGTGGGAGCAGGAAATTGTCCCAACCGACTGGATTCGGTCTGTTATTGGTCCATTCTTCAAAGGATGCTCACGTTTGTTTGCTGCAATCATAGATGAATATGTCTGACCGTCATCGCTTCAAACTTACTTGCCTCTGTTATACTTCACAGACTGCCTGGCGCTTTTGAAATCCAGATTCTTGAGGAATAAGCCGGGTTTCCTCGGGGTCGTGGCTTCATTCACCAAACATTCACCTTGCGTCAATTGTTGGAGCACCGTCACACATATTCGCGGCTCACGGTTGTCTTGTTCCTCGACACCAAAGCTGCCTTCGAGTTGGTTGATCGATGTGCACTTTGGGACTCTCTACTCAGGAAGGGTGTGCCCGAGAAATATGTAAATATTATCCGCGCACTATACGCACATAGTACTGGCATATTGCTGGTTTATACCAAGCTATCACCACCATACAGTATCTCCAGCGGTGTGAGACAAGGATGCCTGCGGTCACTTTCTTCCACTTCGCTATTTACGAAGTCTTGTAGTTTGCATACAATGAACACGACTTAGTAGATGTGGAGCTACTCCCAGGTGAAGGACTTCTTGACTTGGAATAGATTGACGATATAGCCGTCATTTTTGACAACTCCCAGACTTGTCAAACTGCACTGGACCGATTAACTCTGGCTGTCAGACTCTTCGCAATTTGGTTTGCACTATCGGAATACAAAGCTTTCATCCTAGATTGGCAGGGATCACCTCATGCACTGACGCTTGGTGGGGATCGGCTGGAAGTTGTTCAGAAATTCAACTACCTGGGAAGCTGTAACAACTACCTTGGGATGGAATGTGAGATCTCGACCCTTATAGCAAAGTTTGGAGTGCTTTTGTTAACCTTCGCCACCTATGGCGCCGGCGCGACATTGCTCTCGGCTTGAAGGTTAGAGTGTGCAATGCAGCCGTAGTTCGACCCTACCGTGCCGTTGTGAAATCTGACCCTTTTGATCAGCCGTCATATAGAGGCCTATCAGGTTGGCAGCCAAATGGGCTAGTCATGTTTGATCCTCAGTTTCTTCGTAACTTAACTCATTCCTAGTGGGAGTATCGCGTGAGAAATGTATGTTTTCGGCGTCGCATATTTGGTGCAAAAAGAGCGAGTGAACGGTTCAGCACCGTTATATCACGTACCAGGATGCGATGGCTGGGCTAAGTGTTGCTCATGCCAGCACGCCGACTCCCATGACGTGCGTTGTCCGTACGAGTAGGATGTGGATTGAAGAAGAAATTGGGAGCAAAAACGATGAGTTAGTCTAGAGGAATGAAAACCCCTACTTTGCACTTGATATAGGTTGGCGTCTCCCCACTACCTGGCTGTCCGTCCCAACGAGACTGTACTTTAACGTGGTGCGACGTTTTGCGTACCTCATTGACCCATTGAGCTATACTGGGTGATGCCTCTGGGCATCTTGAGAGCTATTCCTACCAGGTTGGTGAATGGTGAGATGCCAGACAAACTCAGTCTCCTGGTCCTCCAGGTTGAGTGTTTGAAATGGGATGGCGTTCATTTCAGTAAAACTAAATAATTGCTACATCCCCGCTACCTTGTGGACAAGCTTTTGAGGCAAAGGCTTTGGATAAGGTCACTAATCGTCCTCCTCTCTATGTCTGGACGTCCTTGCAGTATCTCAGCCCACATACAACCATGACAATTTCTTCACATATAAACTTCATCCTGCATCGGCCGTCGCGCAGATTATCAATGGTCGCATTATCTGCTGCATACAACATGGAGGATAAGCGAAAACATGCTACTGCTGGCACCTGCCTTCTCTCTTGTCCACCATTTTCTCTTACTCTTATCCCCACTCCCAGTAATAGCCTTCCTTCTATATTTCCCAGCTTAATTTACAGCAACCGAAGTGCCACTGGAGTAGAATTATCTGCAGCCACCATCCCACGGCACCTATCGGACGCCTATCGGCAAAAGTCCCTCATAACTTCATGCTATCCCGTTTCCATGGTGACATTCAATGTTTACATTCTAAGACAAACAGGTCAACCGGCTGCACTCGCACGCACTTTGAACACACTGGATACGGATGTGTTGTGTGTCCGAAACTAGGATCCATGACCCTAAGGGGTTATTGGGTTAACTGCACTTGGCTTGTCCTCTTGTTATTAGTTGCGCGCATTCGGAGACACCGATGCAGCACTCACGGGTCAAGCTGGTGTAGGTATCATTCTAAGCTCCAAAGCTGAGCCATTTTGGCTGTTTTGCTTCCGGTGAACAGCCGTTTATGTGCAGCCCGTTTGACGACATCAGTTAAGGTGGATTCACGAAGTAATACAAAACGCTGTTTGTGGTTTCCGTTTATGCGCCCACCGACTGCAGTTCATATGCCGTCAAGAACGCATTCTATCATGAACTGAATGCACTATTACGCATTGCTGCTAGTTTAGATATTATAGTAGTTGCAGGGGATATGTACGCACAAGTAGGGCGTCTGAGCTCTTCAAAAGCTCAGCTGGGTGGTAATTAAGGGCTCAACTCCGAACGGACTGACAACGGTGAGCGTCTGCTGCAACTGTGTATGAATCACCAGTTGTTTCTTAGTAGCATTGCTTTGGACACAGTGGGCGCCGAAGTGCCACTCGGCGTCCTCCTGTAGCTGGCCAGCGATGGACCCAAATTGACCACATAGCCATAAGTTACAGGTGGCGCGGTTCCATTCTGGATTACCGCTCGTACTGGAGTACCTGTGTTGACTCTGATCATGCCTTGATGCGCTGTCTTTTCTCCTTGAACTTTACCAGAAGGCAACTGAGAAATGGTCTCAGCCTTTGGTCAGGCGAGCCTATCAAGACGCACTGCATACCGAACTCTCGCTGTCTTGTCCTAATGACACTGAACTTCAGTGGAATAGGATCTCGGCCGCCATGCACGACGCAGGAGCATCTGCTTGTTGCATTGTCCATCGTCACCGCATTAGTCACTGGATATCCGAGAGGTCCGTGAACCTGTTGGAATCTAGAAGACACCTCCCGGCTGGTTCTGAACACAATGTGACCAGACGGGCTATTAGGCGTGAACTAAAGCGGAGCCTACGTACTGACAATGAAGCCTGGTGGACCAGTCAAGCTCAAGAAATGGAGGATGCAGGAGCAGTAGGCAATTACCGCAAACTCTTCCAGCTAATCCGCACCACTGCTCCTAGAAAACCAGGCGTCAGTGAAAAAATCAGATACAGCGCGGGTGCACTGATACACAATATGGGGCGCCGTATGGCTCGTTGGGTGGAACACATTCAAGCTCAGTTCAGCTGGCCTCCTGCTCCCGGATCTCTTCCTACTCAGGTGATGAAGGACGAGACTTGGACGGTTAGTTTAGAGTCACCGTCGGAGGCCGAGGTCCGAAACGCGATCACAGCCCTCAATCGTTTCGTGTCGCTGGCCCGGATTCCCTTCCACCTGCACTATTTAAGGATGGAGCTGAGGTCCTCTGTAGGGCACTGACCTCCTGTTTGAACATATCTGGAAGCAAGAGCGTGTCCCGGTTATTTGGGGCGAATCGATTATAGTGGCAATAGACAAGAAGGTCAGTCGCAGAAAATGTGCTAACCACAGGGGTATTAGCCTAACGCCAGTGGTGACAGAATTACGCGCCTGGATTATCGTTCGTCACCTCCAGCGGAATGGGACTCTTGCATTAAGGAAGAGCAGGCCAGTTTCCCCCAGGGCGTTGCTGTATAGACCATATATTCACTTTGCGGCACGTGCTGGAGCAGCGCCACGCATACCGCAGACCGACAATAGCTGTGTTCCTCGATTTCAAGAGTGCGTTCGATTCAGTCGATTGATCGATGCTGTTTGCAATACTTGCGCGGAAAGGTGTTCCCACGAAATGTGTGAACATCCTTCGTACTCAATAATCGAACACTAAAGGCCGCGTCTGGGTCTATGGTGTCCTATCTGATAGCTTTTCAACTACAAGTGGCGTTCGTCAGGGTTGTCCGATATCCTCATGCCGGTTCAATTTCGTCGTATATTCTATCATGAAGTGTTCCCTTGCGGAAGCTCACGATGTAGGCGTTGAAGTGCTGCCTGCTGAGAGATTAGTTGACTTAGATTATGCGGACGATATCGGCTTGCTTTTCGACGATGTTGTGGCGGCCCAATCAACCCTGAATAGACTGCACAGAGTGGTCTCATTTTTTGGAATTCACTTCGCACTTTTAAAGTGCAATGTGTTGCTGCAGGACCACCAGCCGCTTGATCACCGCTTGACGCTTGCTAACGAGATGTTTGATCAATTAACTTATTTCGGCAGCATCAGCAATGACGGGGGCATAGGAACGGACGTCAGCCCACGCATCGCAACGACCAAAGCCACCTTCTTGAACATGCGGCATCTTTGGCGACAGAAGAGAGATTCCCTCCGTCTGAAAGGCGGGTAAACAAGGCCACATTGTGGGCCGTTCTGCTGTATGGTAGTGAGACCTGGCCCCTTCGGTCTGAAGTTCTGAGGTGCCTTCAAATCTGTGATCATCGTTTGCGAAGCATTGCTGATATCGAATGGCACCAGCGTATCCACAAAAGTGATGTCTTTAGGCTAGTACTAGGTGGTGATAATCATGCTACCTCCCTAGAACAGCAAATAGCACTGAATAAGTTTCGTTGGCTCGGGCACCCGATACTTATGCCTAGTCACTACTTATCTAGGAGGGCCTTGTTTAGTCTGCCAGGTGTAGGATGGCGCAAGGCTCGAGGTGGACAGAAGTTGACTTGGCAGCGGGAAATGAAGTCACTGACAACCAAACTGGGTGCCGTTGGTCCGTCTCGCCTTCCGGGTTGGAGTCCACGTGAATCACCTTGTGCCTGCCTCGAGACTTTACAGGACGTAGCTGGCAGTAGACCCCAGTGGCGCCTCTGCTGCCGTCTCCTAATCGGATTGCCCGTTTAAACTGTGTTTGGTGCTAGGTTATGTACGGGATAATGGCTGGTCATGTCGTGTGGCAGTGAAAGCCGCAAAGAAGCTGTCTCGTCGATGCCGCCTTATCTTTGCATGAGAGCCAGCTGTTTGTGACCGTATGCTGTCTACACAAGATGCAGGCGTCTTGGCCCTGAATGGTTGCTTACGGCACTATGTTTTCAGGTAAGTGTCCCTACAAGCCCTCCTATTATCCTTTATTTCATAGGTCCTCATTGTTGTATGGCAGCGAAGCATCAGTTCAAATGGATGCTGCACTGATGTTGTTGAGGATGATGATGAGGAGGAGGATGATGGTGAGGATGATGATGATAATGATGATGATGATGCTGATGCTGATGATGGCGATGATGATGATGATGATGATGATGACGCTGATGATGATGAAGATGGGGATGAGGATTAAGATGAGGATAATGATGATCATGATCATGATCATCAGGCTGCTGCTGCTGCTGCTGAGGATGATGATGCTGATACTGCTAATGATGATGATGATGATGAGGCGGATGCTGATGATGCTGACGCTGATGATGATGATGATGATGATGTTGTTGTTGTTACTGCTGCTGCTGCTGCTGATGATGATGATGATGCTGATGATGATGATGATGATGAGGATGATGAGGATGATGCGGATGATGATGAGATTGATAATGATGATGATGATGATGATGATGAGGATGATGAGGATGATGATGATGATGATGATGATGATGATGATGAGGATGATGAGGCTGATGAGGCGGATGATGATGACGATGATGATGTTGATGATGAGGATGAAGATGATGAGGATGAGGATGCTGAGGATGCTGATGCTGCTGCTGCTGCTGCTGCTGCTGATGATGATGATGATGATGATGATGATGATGATGATGATCAGGCGGATGATGAGGCGGATGATGATGATGATAATAATGATGATGTTGATGCTGATAATGATGCTGATGTTGATGAGGATGCTGAGGAGGCTGAGGCTGCTGCTGCTGCTGATGATGATGATTATGATGTTAAGGATGACGAGGCGGATGAGGATGATGATGATGCTATTGATGATGATGATGATGATGATGATGATGATGATGATGATGATGATGATGATGATGATGATGATGATTCCTTGGTTAGGTCCGAAGGAAAGTGCACACGTATGGCTGGATACATTTATTGACATGGTGCGTTTTTGTTGTGCTTTAATTTCGCAAACGCCTCTCGCTTATTCTCCACCTGTAATGACGTTCTCACAAGTGTCTTTTATGTCACTTTTTCATATATGCTCCATTTTGTGCTGCGGCGGACTGCCTGAGTTATGTACCTACCCTCATCAAATGTGCAATGTAATGTAACGACGAAGTGGCCCTGCATTCCTCAAGGGTGATACCTTCACTTTGTGCTTCAATCTATGAAATTGATGGTCGAATAACACATGAGCACATGACGTACGCATAAGGGAATACCGAACGTCATTCGATACAGCGATTCGGTGGTGAACTCAGATGTTGCAATCTCCAGCGCGACAGAATGATGGAAACCATAGTGATATTGGAGTCACATGGGTAGATCTTCTAGTGGTGGGTGAGAACGACGTTTTGAGATGCACAGCTCTGATATGGAAGTAAATCTTGGTAGCTAAGGTTGGTGAAGTGTTAGCTGAACGGTTCTCTGAACTTGGCAATTATTTTACAAACGTTTATTCACCAGTCGACGTGATGATACCACCAGAACTGGTGGCGAGACCATTGCAAAATTATTGCTAAGCTCAGGGAACAGTTCATCTAACAAATGAGATGTATAGCTATCCGAATTGTTATTAACAAGTAAGGCATGTATTTCGTTGCTAAAAATGATGTTGGTAGTTGGACGAGACAAGAAGCTTGGCGCTTCATCGGTTAAAATAAAAGACAAAAGTGGATGTAAGGCTGAAGTGTTGTATAAATTAGGGGATTTGGATATTCATACACGTTTGATGTGCCCCATTGCAATTGACATCTTTCGCTTGTCAAATTGAATGGGAGTGTTTAATATATCCACAAATATAGCAGGTTACTGTGCGTATTTCTGATGGTTTGGTCTTAGCGGAGTTAATGGAGTGACGACGATTAGCTGGGAAAGAATTTGTCGATGCACAAAGATTGATTTCGCTTTCATGCACAGCGACTGTCTCAGCGCAACTTCCAAAAACGTTGCCGTGTCATACACCGTGCGAAACTTTAATCAAATGTTCCATGAGCTTTGTTCGAATGCGGTTTGACGGTTACTCTGTGGCTACTACTTGACAAGCATGTGTAGATTATCCGAGTCGACAGATGGAACTCGATTTCCAAAGGCGTCGAACACTCGAAACCCACAGGTCCACTTTCTAGATACATCTGGAGCATTCATACCAGTGTCAAGTTTATCAGGACGGAGATAACGACCCATGGTGTTGTTAGCCCAGTAAGTTGATAAATTGGACAATGAAAACACAGCAAACGAAACAACATTTCTTAGGAAGTATGCACCGTTCTGATCTAAAAACGAAGGTGCATCAGCTAAAGTACAAGAATTGACAATGATACACTACGTGAATAAGGAGAAGGGAATCCATACGAAGCTCCGTCCTTAGGCCACACCGCCTTGTTTCTCTGGTTGCGTTCGTACTCACTCAATCCACTGCACTTGTACAAATGTTGAGCACTTTGAATGCTGACGTGTGTTGCATGTACGATATGAGGCTCAGTGATTCTGACGTTATTGAGCTGATTGCGCCCGGCTTGTCTTTTTGCCACTGGTTATACACGTCTCAAGACATGCATGCGTTAACCACAGGTTAATCTGGAATGTGTGTCGTTCTCAGCTCCAGTGATATATCAGCGTTGGTTAGATTTCCGTGAACTGCCGTTTGTGTTTAGTTCGTTTGTCTGCATTGGTTAAAGTTGGTGCGCGGGATAAAGAGGTAAAGAATGGAGTTAGCGGAACGCCGGCGCACCGTAGCAACGCTCCGCTACCACGCGACCGTCAGCGACGACTACGACTGGGTAGACCGCGAAGTGTCTAGCACCAATGGTGCCTAATCTGAGGTTGTCGCGAGTGTTGCCCGTACTCTGCGCAGATTCAAACTCGGGCCCTCGGCATTACAAAGCTAACATGTTATCGTTCAGGCCACGGTCCTCGCTTTAGGCACACTGCCCTGCGTTGTAATAACATATTGTTCGTCATACGAAATGTATGCGTCCTTGCTCGTGCACTATCAGTCGTCACCGTATCGTCATTGGATCTCCGCGTACTTTAGGAACTTGTTAGGATACCGCAGGAAATTCCCCGTTTGCGTCGAACGCAACATGACTGTGCGAATCATTAACCGCGAACTAAAACGGAGCCCTGCGTACTGAGAAGAAATGTTGGTTGATCTAAAGATGTTGTGGAGGCAGGAGCAGTAGCAAATTGCCACAAATTGTTCTCATTCTTTCCTAACATTAGCCTCGGAAAATTCTACGTAAGTGCGGTAATCCGTGACAGCAACGCAAAGTAAGCATGGTCATCTGGCTGCTTAGGTGGAGCGCTTTCAAGACTACTTTAGATGGACCGCATCCCTGCGAAATCTTCCTGGTCAGGTGGTGCCAGCCAAACCATAATTATGAACTTAGCCATTGAGGACGGCTGCTTGCCATGCCAACTGGTGTACCCAACGAAACGTGTTCATCTTCCTTCGGACGCCAGCCCGGCAGTCAGATAGCACTAAGTGACGTTAAGATCGAAGTGAGGGACAGTTCGAACAAGGCGAGGTTAGTATTAAACTTATTTCGGGAAATGAAGCTAGATTATATACGACAGCTCTTAGTTGCACATTGCACCGACTGTAACTGTTCCACAATTTCAATGGGATATTCGAATCTCTTGATCGAATCGTTTTGTCCAAAATTTTTCCATTTTCGCGGTCTTACAATTGTCGGTAAGAAAGTCAGTTGTTGAGAGAGAATAACACTGAAACCCTTCAGTTCGGATACAGAGTCCTTCGGATTGGATGGTCAAGGTTTACGACAAGTAATGAGCAGTTCCAACGGAGATTGTGTGTCGCAATCTAATCACACGGCCGGTGCCCCGTAGTCAAAATGTCCAGCCGCTACTCATTTATGATGAAAGTATTAATGCTGTTTGTGCGTTGTCAACATGCCTTGTCTTTTAATTGAGTCAATCCATGAACGGAATAATCGTCCTAACCTCCTGTTGTGCTGCACTCCATCCAACTACGTTGGTTTAGCCCCGCCTTGTTGCCATTTGACAACCTCTCAACTGCTTGCGTTATGTAAGGTTGCTGTGCCTAGTTAGGCAGAACCGCAACATGTCAGTTGCATGACAGAAATTTGGTCAGACTCGTAGTTCTTTTCATGGATGAGCGCCACTTGCTTCGGCGGCCTCATTGGTTCGGGACCTTATCCGACAAGGCGCATTTGCGAAGCCCGTGGTGCCTGTGCCTCTGCTCTCTCTCTCTCTCTCCCATTTGCAGTCGGTTATTTTCTTGGCCACTATTCGCAATTGACTGCTAACCTTCCAGCTCGTCATCCGTCCAATCACTATCCGTTATATGTATCTTCTCAGCAAATGAGTGCACCGTATTTTGTGTTCCGATCATAGTTGTTTTACTGAACTAGCAAGTCACAAAACCTTTCTCCTTCGGTTTTCATGGACTGGCCGATCATGTCAGTTGTGTTACAATCATTCCATCTGCAAATATGTGAAACCATCAGCGGTCCACACCGATCACCTCAATTCGTTTGGTGATGAGGTTTTTTACAACCCACTTACCATGGTCGGCGAGCACGTGAGTACCTGAATAATTACCCTGATTTCGTTTAAGCCTTCAAGTTCAATGAACACGTTTGGTTGGATACACCAGTTAACATGGCGAGGAGCCGACGACAAGGGCGTTTGTGTTACGAGCCTGTTTGTGCTTCCCCTCCCCTTTAGCTTTCCCCCTTCCCAACAACGATCTCAAAACCAAAGCATAATGTGATTTTCGCATTCTGTTACCTCACTTGGCTTTTGTAGTCTGTAAAGTTTAATTCCTTATCATTTTGTTATGGCGGCACATTATCTGAGGGGTGTTTCGCACTATTAGTTAATGTTTATTGATGATGATGATGACGTGAAGCCTTCTGCCTGTGATTTGAATTAGATCCTGTTCCTACTTTGCGTTCCGCTTTCAGCTGTGACGTGACCACTATTTTGTGGCTACAATCTATATTCATGTCTGGGTTACCGCAGCGCGTTATCAAATTATGCGTACCTTTGCTATCACTAATCCCATCAAACAGCGAGGCTTGCGGTGGCATAAGTGTATTCTCCAGCGAAGACAATGCCAGATACTTCCTGGTCACCATCAATGGTCCGTCGGATAGCGTTCATGATGGAGGACTGTTTCATGTGGAATTGTCTCCGCCCGAAGATTATCCGATGACAGTCTTGAAGTTCGAGTTACAAACAATTTATACTATCAAGATGTGGAGAAACTCGGTAGAATATGTCTGGATATCTTAAAAGGCGAATTTCTGCTCGATTATTTTTATCTCTGTAAAACTTTTCCTACAATATCCGGTCAATATGGATAGATCTATGCTTTCCGCAGCTGTGTGATAAATCTATCACATCTCCCACACATTGTTGCACAGATTCCAGTGATTTCGATGGTGACCAGTGGGACAACTTTTCCACGGTTTTCACTCCCAGCCTTCTTTCGAAACACTATGACTAGGCGTGAGTGGTTGATCTCACCATATTCTTATCACTGGTAATGTGTCCCTAGACCGTTGCTTACCGACTGCTGAATGTATTTGCAAATTGTGACGCCATGCATTTGAGAAATGCTGCGTCCGACGTGCTCGGGCTATTCGCACGTCGTCGACTTACCGATCCATGTGGCTTGAATCAGAGAATAGAGTGTGGCCACTTTCCTGGTCGGCGTTCGTCTTTCCGTACGCCTTATACAATGACCAACTGTGAATGCTCTGCTGATCTGGTTATCTCATAATTAGCACATCGCAACTTTTCTGTCTCATTTTAGTTTCTAATTCCATTTGGTAGGTTTATCAATGTTTCTTTCTTTCCTGTAGTAAAAGTTAAATTTATATTCCTAAGCGGCTGATTGGAATAAACTGCTGTATACGGCACGTGGAATTTCTATGACGCACTCAGTGTTTGACCAAACATCGTTCGAGTAACTTTTCTCAAGTTGGCACCTTTCCCTTTTATAGTGGTTCAGTACGGTCTTTGTACTGATGTGCGCTATTCAGAGATGAGGAAGGCGTGATCATTTGGAGTCCGTGCCAGCGTATCAATCGATAGTACCAATTGACTCTTCTTGTGTGCTTGTTCCGCACGTAGTATTTGTCTAAAGGGTGCTGTTGGTATGTGAACGGAAGATGTGCTCACCACTGCCAATCGGGTAAACATCCATTCGGAGACATCTTTTATCACGTTGTTTGTTCTCCGAAATTGACCCACTCGAACGTCCACTTCACTTGCTAATACGAATTATCTACCGCTTTCAATGCAACATTCGATGAGCAGTTATTTTGAACAAGTCAAGAATGTACGGCGTCCTCTGATGCTGCCGACTTGCCTGGATCGTTTCGGTGAACAGGGTCCACTCGACGCCTCACTGACATCCATGCGAGTAGTGCGTCTTCAACAGCCCATTTGAGCACTATGCAGAAATCGATCGCACTGCGTGCATTATGTCATCATCGCCTAGGCTTGACGGCGCGCTTAGTAGGATCGAACGACACACACGTGCGCTACCCGACCACATCCCTGTCAACCAAACCAAAGAGAATGACGACAAGCCGTCGGAAAATTGTTTTTGCGACCCTACAAAGTCGAATACAAAGCTATAAACCCCGGATTAGATACCGAGGCTGGCGACGTATGTCAACTTCTACATAGCACAGTCAAATGTGAGAACGTTGGAGTGTATTAGAACACTTGAGTTCATGTGCGTCAAAAACGAGTAAACAGAGGTGGCGTTATAGTTAACGACGGTCCGCCGCCGTCACTAGTGGATAGTAGCCCAAGCCGCTAATGTCGAAAAATCGTGGGTTTGTTTGCGGATGGAACTGATGGATACACACTATGGAAAAGTCTCAATTAGATAAGAGATAGTTTCTGTTTTTGGCTGAGAAGCCATGGTCAGAAAACCTCATTCCATAAAAGACACGGTCGCTCTTTGTGTTTCCGTGTTCTTTTCTCTGTTGCACAAATGTTTCTCACTCCATTATCGCCATGGTTCTGATGGCCCGCTTTAAACTGGTGTAAAAATACATTGTGTTTTTGTATAATATATATATATATATATCTGCGTAACCCGTAGCCTTATAGGTTACAAGCTTACCCTGTAATCCGAGGGCGCGGGTTCGAGCCTGCATAATAACCGAGAGACCTTCACATTATCCTTAGCCAACGTGCGACTGGTGGTGGTTGCGCGGCAGCTAAGCGTCGGTATTGCTTGCCGATGTACTGCTGATGCCCGTCACGAGTTCGATACTACAAGTGCGCTTACTTTAAAACACATTGACCGTGCCCCAGCACATATCCCATCCACACACGGTTGACTAGCAACAAGGCGTCGTTATAATGTGTTATGGTTCTAAGCATATCCGTCACCCTTATAACCGATGTTGCTTGAGTTTGTACATGCTTCTTGCAGGCGGGCTTTGTTTACGAGCTCGCGTACGTTCTACGAGCTATTTTTGTTGTCTGTTTTCTTTGCCGTCCTCGAATTCCCACATTGGAGTCCATTTTGTGAGACATGGTTTTATACGGGGTGTGGTGTTACCGACGCGCTGCCCGTTTGGTTTTGGCCACGCTTTTTAATGTTTTGCATTTGGTGCCTCCGCTCACACTGTGCTGTCTTTATCACAAGCATCCGAAACATGGAAAGTTATAAAAAGCACCTAGATCCTTCTTTCTTGTATCATAAAATCACATTACTCTGTTATTAACCAATTAATGCATCTCTACACCACTCGCTTATTCTTCATAGATAAGTGGAGTCCCGCACTTCAGATCCGAACCGTTCTGGTACCGATTCAGGTTCTGTTAAGCGCTCCAAATCCAGTTGATCCCTTGGACAACGACCTAGCTTCTCAGTGGAAGCAGAACGAACACAAAGCTCTCTATGAAGGTAGACTCAAGTATCGGTATTGCCGTTTCATCATGTCTTACTGCTCTTGTTCCGGTCCATTATCGAGGTACTTTTTATATATTGACTGGTTAATGGTTTCTAATCATCAACCCCCTTATCTGTTCTCGTACTTGCCAACATCATTCGGAGGCTTCCCGTGCATATTCGGACTGACACGGTAGGTTAGTGACAGCCCATCACCACTGCCTCTACCAATTTCTCCTCTGTCATTGAACGGCCTCTGGTATGTGTGAATAGTCGCTTCCGATAGTGATTTACTTGATGCCGTCGAATCGCGATTGACACATGATGGAGAGTATACGACTGCGTAATTGGCGTCGGAAACTGAGGTTTCTGATCACTGGACTGTGTGATCTTGATCCGTTGATTAATCATGGTCAAGATTCTTTTTATTAATGATTTATATGACCTAGGACTCTACGGGAAATGAAATTTGCGTTGTCATCGGCATCAGTACAAGTTAGCTGTGGATGGGAAACATCTCCACTAGAGTGCCGCAATACAAAAACTCCATATTAAACCTTATAGATAAAACTTAAAGTATTAATATAATTTTGGATGTAGTTAGTCACAGAAATGTTCGATATTAAACTTAAAAGACAAAACTGAAATAATGGTGAAGTTTTGGAATTAGTTAGTCGCTGCCCCCTCTTGTCCAGACAGGCTCCCACATGTCTGTGGAGTCACCAGTCGTCTGTTTCGACCTTTGGAGTCTCGTCAATTGTGCGCATTCCCAGGACCCCTGCCGACTGTAGACCCCGGGACTTCCGGATGCCAGCAGTTTGTGCCATTAAGCTATGGGTGACAGCAGCGGATTTTCATGACTGACAGTTGACTACGATGCAGCGTGGCTCATACTCCATGAACTGTGCAGAGGACAGTGGTCGGCCCAAGAGCCACGGCTTTCTGCGTGGCGATTGTGTACGGCACAACACTTAAAAGCTATGTGGACGGATTTTGGTTACTAAGGGGAATTGGGGATTTTCGTGTAATTTAGGATGTAGTTTGGGAGCCTGCCTGACCAAGTGGAGACTGCAACAAACTACAACAAAACTTACTCCAACTCCACACTACCCATCAGTAAAGTAAATTAATGCTAAATAGAAACTGCTTCGGGTATGAGGTCGTTCTTGTATTGGGAAGGTAACTGGTAGAGGAGGGTCATAGAAACTCACAACACAGACCCCATTGAAGTCGGCTCTTCCTCATCCCGTAGAGACTTGACCTAAACATGGCGCAATGTTTTGTGAATTTGTAAGTAGTAGGGGGATTTATTAGGTTTTTCTGTAGGTTCGTCGGAGTGCCTCAATGATCCATTAAATCATGTTGGGTGATATTTTTGCATATTTGGAACCACTCATACCAGATTGGTTAATGGTAAAGGCCAAGCAAAATCAGTCTTCTGGCCGTCCAGTCTGGGGTTGGAGTGGGGTTGGCTCCTTAGCCCATAAAAGAGCCTCTTAGTAACCCAGTGCCAAAACCCCGCTACCTAGCTGTCAGTTGTTTTGGTGGAGAACTCTACTCGTTCTCTTGTCTGAGCCAAGGCAACCTGATAGCATCCCGATCCTGCAATACAACACAATGAACTTCGCTAAAAATTTTGCATTATTCTCCGGGTTTACCGATTGGTTTGCAGACATTTTGGTGTCAGACTAGGCAACATCATCAGGGCGGTTTAAAGAGCACGGTTCACAGAACCTCGTAAGCAACTTCGAGATCCAAGTGCTCATTCCTCGAAGTTTGCTTTGAATGCAGTGGCTTCAATGAACTCGTATGCTTGCCAGGTTTTTGCTCTTTCGAGAATGCTAGTGTGCTTCATGACAGATTGGTTGTTTTCAAAGGAGCTCTAGTGGCGTAGACGGATAGTTGGGCTGCGTTCATGTCGTGTACTGCCTAGCCTACTTCCTGTCTGTTCCGCACGTGGTATTTGTCGCAGTTCGGACAACAGATCTCGTAGATCACAGCAGTTGTTTCTGTCTTGATAAGTTTGTGCTTCATTTTAAAATATGTACTCTGAATTATATCCCTTGATTGGTAAGCAACTTTGGCTCTAATAGGCAAGCAATTTCCTTCGCCATTTCAAAGATTCCTTTTATATGTAGTAAAGCGGGTCTCTTTTCAACCTCTGCACAGATTGAAGACTTTTGTGTTTGGGATCTTCTTCAACAGACTGTTGAGATGGTCTTCCTCCGCCTGTCTCATCTTTGAATTGATGGCTTCTGTCCGTACTCGTTTGAAAAGGGGTTTTGCACGCAAGAACGCTTGGTGACTGCCGGATGATTGCTGCTGTAGTTGAAGATTCTGTCCGCATGCGTTGTTTTGCTGGACTGTCATTTCCAATGGTATAGCTCCCGTCCTTCCTATGAGCAAGCCTAGCAATTTTTCCTGCTCGCCGTTCTCCCTTTCCGTGGTGAATTGGATCCCATCGAACACGTTGATTAGCTCATGCGTTGCGAATGACGATGGTTCCGTCTACGTAGCGTATTCAAAGTTTTGGCTTTGTTGTTGGGAGCGCGCTATTTCCCAACACCTACATCCCTGTCTCAGCTACCAATCAAGGAACCGGCAATCATATTGGCAAAGTTGCTGCAATTAGTTCCCTTTAGATATTCAATAAAAGTGCGAAAACTGGACGAACTCTGGTAGATGCAAGCATTTCGTATTGTCTTCTCAGTACTATTAACAATAACCGTTTGTTGACGAACAACTAAGAAGAGGAAGCAATTGCTCGTGATCCAAGTAAGTACGTGGTGAATATATCCAATGTAACATTTGATGCGTTGCAATTGGATGCGTTATCATTTGGACGTGATTACAAATTCCCTCCTAGCAAGTTAAACAGCTTGTTCATAGAAGCCCAATTTAAGAACATTTTTGATCAGTTTAAGTATCTTCATCCTGTCAGTCATGATTAGCTTATTTGGTTAGGAAACAAGTTAACCTATATCACCCACGATGTTAAAACGTTGCAAATTAGGGAAAAACGTGCTCTCACACCTGGACATTTTCAAGCCGTACGTAAACTACGAGCTAAGCATGAAGTCGTAATGAAAGCAGAAATATATTCCGGCCTGGTGACCATGAGATATGCCGAATATGATCAGCAAATAGGACACGTACTCAACGGTGCGAATAAATTCGAACTACCTATCAAAGTGGGGGACATAACTGATGTGGGAACGCGTAAATTAGATCATCTGGAATTGCATCTTCTTCATCGTGTGATAGAATGTGCACGTTCAATCGTTTGAAGTCAGATGGTGGCACTACTCCACAGTTGTATGGATCGCCGAACTCCCATAATAGTGGATTGCCACAGGCAGACTTTTTCAATAATGAACGCTCGGCAGCATAGATATGCACATTTGCGAAACTTGGCATTTGGCCAAATGTGGATTTGTCAGAGGAAGTTCCTATAAGCATTTGAATACTTGTTACCTTCTGTACAACAAGGCAGATCAGGATCTGCTCCAACATGATCTAGCTTGCGTTTACGAATGGTCAAAGAGGAACAAGCTTCAATTGAAC
>OX104065.1:6080421-6107325 GCA_944474145.2 Dicrocoelium dendriticum | reverse complement strand
GTCATTAAAAATATAAACTTCTCTAAAACCTAAGTCAGATAGAATAACAGTCTACTAAATCTCTCCTTAACTTCACATGAGGTTAAGATACGCGCAATCGGGTGTCGGAGAACTTGCCCAGTATAATAGATAGACTGATTCAAATATTGTGGTTTCTGTGCTGTCCAAATCTCCTAACTAGTGGGCTAAAACTTGGATCTTAGCGTTCAGTGAAGCCCCCAAGATATATGGAATTACTTACGGTCACGTTGACTTTGGCCATATGTCTGACAGATGACCAAGATGAATGACAGTTCCTGCGGAACATTTAGAAATAGTTCAAGCACTCTTGTTCGCTAGCTACTGTATTAGCGATTTAAACCGAGCTCACTTCGAGGGAGCAATTGTCGTGAAAATAGGTTTAATCACCTTTATCAGTCACATCCATTATTGCATCATTCTCTGAAATGAAAGCAGTATTTCCTTGTTGGTCCCAGTTGCAGTTCGATGATGACTTCCGTACAAGATAATTTCAACAGCATGGTTGCAAGATAGCCTCCTCTGAATAAGCCATGACCGTCCCATCCGTGTGATCATCTGTGTTTGGTTTCATATCGAAAGAAAGGCAACACAGCCGTACGTCGTCGCTGAGACTCGACCACCACCAGTCGTGCGCTGACGTCTCTCTCACTTACCTAGATACGTACTGATGACCTTTGGGTTATGAGGCAGACTCCTTACACCAATCGGTCACCGGAAGTGAAATTTAAATTGTACAGTAACAGAAAAGGAAAAATCGAAAAACCTACTGATTCCAAGTAGAAACTGAAATGATACAGAAAAGTTGAGATATGCTAAGTATGAGATGGCTAGACCAGCAGAGAATTCCCGGTTGGTCATTGTTTAAGGCGTAGGTAGGGACCAACGCTGTTCAGGAAAGTGGCCACACTCCATTCGCTGATTCAACTCACGCGCACCGGTAAGTCGACGACGTGCGAAGAACCTGGGCAGGTTAAACACGGCATTTCTCAGACGCATGACGTCACAGTTTTCAAATGACGTTCGGCAGTCGGCAAGTAACGGTCTAGGGACACATTAACATTGATAAAGAATTTGGTGAGATCAACCACTCACGTTTAGACACAGAATTTGAAAAAATTGAGGAAAAGTAATTACATTTAAGCAGGGTGATGTACCTTAGACCAGCAAGTCAGGTGAATGGAGTGGAGTCATGGATGTGCACCGCCCCCAGAAGATAGGAGGGAAAACCATGGAAAAACAGCCTCACTATTCGCCATCAAAACCACTGGAATGCGTGCAACAGTTTTGGATAAGCGATAGATCACACAGCTGCGAAAATCGTACAGTTAGTCGTGTTGAGCGACTATTGTAGGAACAAGGATTACAGAAATAAAGCTAAATGAGCAGAAAGATGCCCTTTAAAATATCTAGGCATATACAACTTGAAATAACTTGACCGTACATCGAACTTTAGGAGCAGTCATCGGATAATTCCCGGGCAGATACAATTCCAAATGAAACAGTCCTTCATCGAAAGCGCTATCCAACAGACCCTCGATAGTGTCCGGGAAGTATCTGGAATTGTCTTCGCTGGGGAAGGCTGTTATACGATCGCAAGGCTCATGGAGATGTTTCTGGGTTTCCTATGTGATGGGATTAGTGGGACACTAGTTACGTATACTTTGATATTGCGCTTCGGTAATCCAGACGTGAATAAAGATTGCAGCCACAAAATAGTGGTCCCGTCAGAGCTGAAAGCGGTGGCAAATGTAGGAACTGGATCTAATTCAAATAACAGGCGGAAGGCTTAAAGTCATCAATATCTTCACAAAATGATGTAAATAAGCGTGGAAATACACCTCTGATAATGCGCCGCAATACAAAGGTAGATGAAAAAGTGACCTAAATTCTGCGTGTGAGAACGTGGTTAGATGTGGAGGAAAAGCGGGAGGCCATGGACAATTTAACTCATAACGAAAAACCCCTGGTGGTCGGCTCTTCGCCATCTCAACAAATGCATCCAGCTAAAAGTATACATAGTCCTTCAGACCCAAGGCAAGTGTTAGGGAGAAAGCAAATGACGCCAAATATTAAGTGGTTTTCATTCCTCTCGCCCAACTTGTTGTTTGGTCCCCTAATTTCTTATCCCACACACCTCCTGGTCGCACAGACAACGCGCGTCGCGGGAGTCGGTGTGGTGACATGCGCTACACGTAGCCGAGCCATCGGGGCCCACTACGTGATACAATGTGCTGAGCGGTTCACTAGCGCTTCCTGCACCCAATATGCGACGCCGAATACCTTCATTGAGCACCCGATGCTTCCACCAGACATGATTGTAGCTGCGAAGACACTGATGACGATATAAGACTAGCTCCTATGTCTTTCGACATGATGAGCCTTGTTTCACAATCGCGTAAGTGGGTTGAACAGATGAATGCATTATAAACTCTGCTCTTCAGAGCAAGAGTGATGTTGTGTCTGCGTCACAGGTGGCGGAGTTTGGTAAAAGCACCTTTAGCTTTGCTCTAAGGTCCAAAACCACATCTTCAATCCCACGGACGCTAATATAGTTGTTTAGGAACTTGAATTTCTGAACGACTTCTAGCTGATTACCACCAAGGGTCAATGCAGGGATGGGTTCTTGTCCGTCTTAGAGAGGGAGTTTGCATTTGGATAGAGCAAAGCATAATCCAAAGGACTGATGGCCAGTGCCAATTGGCTCACTGATTCTTGGCAAGTTTAGCGGCTGTACAGAATTAGGGCAATTTCGTTCGCATGCCCAAAGTTAATAAGTTGCTCACCAGGAAGTAGCTCCACAATTAAGTCGTGTCCAGCGAACGTTGTTTCCATGAATTCCTCAATGGCGAAGTGAAAATGCAAGGTGACAGCGGGTAACCCTGTCTCACACCACTAGAGATATTGAATGGAAACGGCAGTTTGCCATAAACCCACACTCTGCCGGACTATGTGGGTATAGCACCCTGAGAATGTTTACGTATTTATCGGCACACATTTCTCAGCAGATAGGTCCAAATTAGAAATTTTTGCCAATTCACCTATCCTAGCACCTCTAGTTACAACGATGGTCTTGTGGCGGCCATCTATTCTGCCTTATCTTTTCACGATAACCAGTTGTTTGTGATGAAATACTGTTATCAAAGTATATGAGCCTAAACTCTGAATATTTTCCTGGGGCATTACCATTTTCCAATGGGTCCCCATATTGTTCTTCATATTATTCTTCATTCCGTAGGCCGTCATGGCTGCATGGCAGCGAAGCATCAGTTCAAACGGCTGATGTACTGCTGTAGATGATGATGAAAGCGCATGCAAATATTCGCGCAGACAGGAGAGTGATCTGACTCGAGGTAGGTTAACCAAATTGATCTACCGTCGGTCGCCGCTTCCTGTGAGTGACACTAAGGTGACACGTATCCTCGCGGCTCTCGCCTTTTTGTGGATCATTCATCACCATTTCACTGCATATCACCTAGCGTGCATTCATTCTACTCGGAATCATCTTCTCTACACGGTGGATCCATTCCACCCGGATTATTCCCATTGCTTCAACCTCTAGCTTGTGTCTGTGTTTTTCGCGGTGTTTGCCGGGGAATTCACACGCAAAACCTCGCCAGTCGCAGCTTTTCGCGGATTTTTTACAACCCTTCGGATTTTTACATCATTCGATAGAGAAATCTTTCCACTTGCTAACAAGCCTTCAGTCGCTTCACAGCACCACGGTGCATAACAGTTACAGAATAAATTCATTTTTAACTTGCGCACTCAAGCGCCAAGCAAACTTCACGATCGCCATCACATCTCGGTCAGATTTTTTCACTCACTCAGACGAACCAAGCACGTCCTACACGGCCTATTCAAACGTGACTGCAGGATGCACAGGCCCATCACGCGTAAGTCGATCAACGTGTCCTCCGACCACAAGCGAACAAGACGGCGAAGCACACCTACCACACACGACACCGAACTAGCCCGTGAACCGGGCCGTGACCGCATGACGCACAGGCCCATCACGCGTAAGTCGATCAACCTGTCCTCGGACCACAAGCGGACAAGACGGCGAAGCACACCTACCACGCACGACACCAAACTAGCCCGTGAACCGCTGCAACCGACCATGACCAATGTAACACGGAGAGAAGTTACAAGTGGAGCTGAGTCACATGCCCAGACAGTGGAATCGGGCCAGCATTGCGCGTTGTGTTCCGTTAATCATAGTCCGAATACTGAGGCTAACAAGCACAACCATCTGTCCGAGTCTGTTTCGTTCTGTCTTAACTGCACAACGGTTCCCATAGTAAAATGCGTAATTGCTTTGTCGAAAGATTACGACCGTCGGATTGCAGAAGTAGAATTACGTCTAAATGAAAGAATTATTTCCTTAGAGGCTATTATAGCAAGGTTTGTATCTCCACCATCTCCCGTACTCACCGCCACTAAACCGAAGAAAAGAGCCAGACGTTCTCGCGAAATCACAGCGGCGAATATCTTGGGAACCCCGAACCAATCTGGCATCACGTACGAACAAAACATCCTCAGTTCCTCAGCCATTCCGCCCTTATCCAAAGCCTCAGTAAGAACCAGACTTCCGACTGACCAACAAAGTCTGAGTATCTCTAAAGGGCAATCAACTTACGCAGCGACTATTGCTAGAGACACTGTAAACAAGACTTTAAGCACAATATCTGCGACATGTGTAAAAGACCAAGCACGAAATTTAGAGACTTGTTTTAGTCCATCCATCACGACGTCTCCCACATTACCGAACACCAGGAGGAACTAGGGTGCTCTAACACTCATATGCACCAACGTTCCTGAATCCAAAGCACATTCTCTGAGAGGTAAGCAACAGGACGATCTGAACCAGTGGAATCTCGTTTGCGATCGCATAGGTGCTAGGGTCAAGCCGACTAACATCACGCGTGTGACGAGACATCCAAACTCCGCTCACTATGGTGAGCCCAGAATTCTGCGGATAACACTGGCATCCACTGACGATGTAGAGGCGGTGCTCTTATCGGCATATCACCTCCGAGGTGAAGACAGTAAGATCCGCATCTTTCCGGATGTTCCATGGAGCGAACGTCAGCGAGAAAAAAACAATTTAGACGATCGCAACACGGCCAGCTGGCGAAAAACCATTTTAGTTCATGGTGTGCCCGAGCTACCAACAGCTAGGGACGAGGAGGCTCATGCTCACGATCTGGAAGAATGGCGGTATATCCGTGAAACTCTATCTGCAGGTGACGTCATCCTTCAGTCGACTTCTAGACTGCCCGTTTCACCTCATTACAAAGGTAATGGTCCAAGGATACTGAAACTTGTGGTTCAGTCCCAGCAGATGGCGGCGAACTTAATGCGTAACTGGCATAAAATGCACAATGCACTGCCATCGGAACTACGATTTCAGGTACCATTTATGGAATCAAAGCCACCGGAGGATGTGACACCATCTGTGGCTCAATGTGATAAAATAAACGGAGCCGAAGACACTGCATCAAGATTATCAACCACTGAAAACGACGCTATTGAAGAGCGTTCCGCGTGTGCAGGAACGACGTTAGGTGGGCTGCAGGCCCGTGCAAAGTGTTCATCGATAAACTGCGCAAAAAACGATCAGGTGCCGGCCTTTCATCGGCCGGCTTAAATCCAATTTCGTGCAATCCTCCACAAACCCTTTTGGTGCTGAAGCAGCTGTCCTGTATGTACACTAATGCTCAAAGTCTACTTAACAAAATACCCGAACTGCGACTACGTCAAAGGTCCAAATCCTGTGACCTCGTCGCTATAACGGAGACGTGGTTGCGCCCGGATATCACAGACACGGAGGTCGAGCTACCAGCCATGTCCGTCGTTCGGCGCGATCGATCCAGTAAAGGGGGCGGGGTGGCTCTGTACTACCGCAGTGACCTCCAATGTGAGCCCATAGAAGACGTGTACAGTAACGTGCAGGATACTCTTTGGTGTCGGCTGCGTTTAACAGGCAACGACGTCTGTCTGGTGGCGGTCGTTTATCGACCTCCATCCTCTACACCCGAGATGGACTTCAACCTCGCATCTGCGTTGAGGCTTGTGATCAGCAGGAGATACAGCCATATTCTTATCGCTGGTGACTTCAATATCCACGCTCTGGATGCCCAAGCAACACCTACGGAACAGTTCAAAGCGGATCTACAAAACCTTGTCTCCAGTTTTCCGCTTTATGGCCATATCGACAATCCCACCAGATTCAGAGCAGCAGAAAGGCCGTCCATCCTGGACCGCATATTTACCAACGAAGAACTCATGGTCGAGAAAGTAATCATAGACGCTCCTTTGGGTTGCAGCGATCATGCAGTTTTACTGTTCGATTATGCATGCTACGCACAATACCCTGCGGATACTACACGGGAAAGCCGAGTTATCATACGGTACGATGAGCTGGCTCGACTTGCAGAGACAGCCAACTGGAACTTTCTGACAGACGAAGTACTGACAGTCGCATGGCCACATTTCGTCAACCAATTTAGCACTCTGGTCAAAGAGGCATCCGAAACTAAGGTTGTCCACTCGAAGAAGACTGTTTCATTTGTGCGAAGTAGGACACGGAAATGTATGGCAGTGAGGAACTCGGCCTGGCGTATTTATAAGGAACACCCGAGCACGGAGAGCTAGACGGCCTATGCAATTCAACGTAATCATTGCACTCAACTCGTTCGTGAGGATAAACTGACATACCAGCAGCATCTGACGGAGCACATGGTTTCGAATCATAAGCTGCTCTACCAACATGTAAACAACCTGCGCAAGGTGAAACGGGGAATCCCTCCTCTTCAAACGCCAGATGGCATGACGCTGACTACGGAGGATGCGGCGAACGCCTTGCGGCTGCAATATGCTTCGAACTTTCAATGCATTCCTTGGTCATCTGTTCCTTTGTCAGCAGCTGTTATACAACCAAAACTTACGCACGTAACTTTCACGGCGGGGATGGTATTAAAGAAGTTGTTGTGTATGCGTAAGCACAGCTCTCCTGGAATCGACAACATTCACCCTAAGTCCCTTGCGGTAATGGGAGAAAGTTTAGCAGAGCCTCTGGCACGATTCTTCCAACGCTGCTTCCATCAGATGTATGTACCCGAGATGTGGAAATGTGGGATCATAACCCCAATTCACAAGGGCGGTAGCCGTTCTGATCCAGCCAACTACCGTCCTGTAACCCTTCTCCCGGTCCTGTCGAATGTTATGGAAGCTATTGTTGCTGACGTATTAACAGCCTATCTAGAAGAGTCTGCCTTCCTTGCACATGAACAGCATGGTTTTCGACGGAATCGATCGTGCACCACAAACCTGATGCTAGCAAGATCGAGTTGGACCAAATTAATTGACAGCGGTGCAGGAGTGGACGTGGTGTACCTAGATTTCTCAAAAGCCTTCGATCGACTAGACCACGGAATCCTGATCTGCAAACTTCAGAGCTTTGGCATTGGTGATCCGCTCCTAGGATGGATCACAAGCTTTCTTCTCCACCGGAGCTTAGAGGTAAAAGTGCGTGGGTCCCTGTCCCACCCAATCCAACTCGAATGTGGTGTACCACAAGGATCGGTACTGGGGCCACGATTGTTTTTGATGTATATTGACGGTATAGCGGCCCTCATTCTTTCCAACTGCCTACTCTACGCCGACGACATCAAGGTCTGGAGAGCGATCAATACACCAGACGACTCCGCAATACTTCAAGAGGACCTGGATAAGGTGTATGCCTGGTCAGTTCAGAACCAACTCCCATTCAACACAGAAAAAGGCAGAGTATTACACTTACGTCACCAATCAGCATTTTTCTATAAACTGGGTGACCATGTGCTTCACACAACTGCTGAGGAAAAGGATTTGGTAGTCTTGATTCAGTCCGACCTTGGTTGTTCAACCCAGGCAAAGAAAGCATCGAACGCGAGCATTCGAAATTTGGGCCTTCTCAGGCGCACATTTGGACGCTTCGATCCATCCGTTTTTCACCAACTTCTAGGTGCATACATACGACCACACGTGGAGTATGCAATACAAGTCTGGCAGCCGTGGCTGAGGAAAGACCTCTCTGATTTAGAGAAACCTCAACGACGCGCAACGAAGAACGTGAAAGGTTTAGGCCAGTTACGCTACGAAGACAGACTGAGATCGCTCGGGATATTTAGTGGTCAATATCGAAGACTACGGGGAGATTTGATTTTGGCTTATCAGATTATGACAGACCCCAATCATACCTGCCGCCATCTGCCGGAGCTCAGTAACAACAACAAAAACAATCTGAGAGGCCATCATCTGAAGCTGGCAGTGCAGTACAGCCGTTCGGAATGTCGACGGAATTTCTTTTCCGTGCGTGTTTGCCAAGCCTGGAATGCTCTCCCAGAATCTGTAGTCAGTGCACCAAACCTGATCGAGTTCAATAATCGAGTTGATAGTGCACTCACTTCATTGCACTCTCTCCCATAGTACAGTCTAATTTTGAGAGATCCAAAATCCATACTTTAAAAATAATTTTCCCCCACGATTATCTCAATAGTGGATTCATATTTTGACGCTTCAAACTCAAACACGTTGCCCCATGCGAATTTCAAGGGGCGGTGACCCTTTTAACCAAATACTCTCCATATTTCATGATCCCCTCCGGAGTTATAGTGGATTATTATTTTGACACTTCAAACTCGGTGAGTCCACAAGCTTGTAGTGACTCGTTGTTAAACGATTTTACTGAATTGGTTTCCATTGAATTTTTCACACTTCTGTGATTTTCGCACTGATCACCCTACGGGATTTGTCAAGCTTTAGCTTTTATACCCGCATAAATCCATTGTTCCATTGTTCCATTGTATAGCCACAGTGGGCGACTTGTGGCACCACATTCGCGACCAGGTGACAGCTGCTGCCGAGGAGACCATCGGGCGCGCAAACTGTAAGCGGCCTGATTGGTTTGATGACAACAATGTGACGATTGACGCATTGGTGTCAGAGAAGAATGCAGCATTTGCTGCACATGTTGCAGATCCCAGTGACTTGGTGAAGATTAGTCAGTTTCGCAAACTTCGACGGCGACTGACCCGAGAGCTCCGTCGCATTAAAAATGCATGGTGGACGGAGAAGGCGAAGCAGATGGAATGCTACGCCGAACGCCGTCAACACAAGGAATTCTTTGACTCCTTGAAGGCGGTGTATGGACCGAGATTGGAGCCGCTGAGGACACTGATCGATGGTAGTTCAGGCGCTACCTGCACCCAGACTGCAGATATAATGCGGATCTGGCGGAAACACTTTGACTGTCTCTTGAACAACCGTTCAGAGATCGACTGGCCTACATTGAATGGCCTGAAGCAGCACGATGTGAAGGCGGATCTGGCGGATACGCCGAGACTGGATGAGACGCAGAGAGCACTTGCTCAGCTGCGAAACGGCAAATGTGCCGGAGGTGACGGGATCCCACCTGAAGTATTGAAACACGGTGGACCCGCGTTGTTGACTGCGCTGCACCACTTGGTGCAACGCGTGTGGATTGAGGAGGAAGTGCCTTCTGAGTTGAAGGATGCCCTTGTGCTACCACTGTACAAGGGCAAAGGTAGCAAGCAATGTTGCACGAATTATCGTGGCATCAACTTGCTGAGTTGTGTGGGCAAGGTGATTGCCCGAATCCTGCTCAATCGCCTCGTGAGTCAGATTGTGGAACCAAAGGTGGCGGAAGAGCAATGTGGATTCCGTTCGGGTCGCAGCACTATAGATATGGTGTTTGCGGCTCGTCAGTTGCAAGAGAAGTGCAGAGAACGACACCAGCCTTTGTACTCACTTTTTGTTGATTTCACCAAGGCATTTGATACGGTGAACCGCGAGGCACTGTGGCTGGTGTTGGGTAAGTTTGGTTGCCCGCGTAAGTTTGTAAGTTTAATTGAATGTCTGCACAGTGGTATGCGAGCGAGGGTGCAGCTGAGTGGAGAGACCTCTGATGACTTTACAGTTGTCTCTGGTGTGAAGCAAGGCTATGTCTTAGCTCCTGCCCTGTTTAGTATATATCTTCATGCAATGTTGTATTGTGCTTTTGATGCGGCTTGTGCTTACGGTGTTCGTGTGGAGCACCGTATTGATGGTGGGTTGCTGAACATCCGTCGTTTCGGTGCGAGAACTCCAGTCTGTGAGACAACTATCCGTATGTTGCTGTTTGCTGACGACTGTGCGTTGTTTTCACACAGCGCGGATGAGTTGCAGCACATGACTAGTGCTCTGGCTTAGACAGCGGCAAAATTTGGGCTCACCATCAACACAAGCAAAACTGTCTGTCTCTTTCAGCCTTCACCGGAGATGCAATCTTCAATATTGCCGCGAATCAGCATTGGTGCTGAAGTATTGGAAACCACCTCCCGCTTCTGCTACCTTGGGAGTGTGATGTCGACTGATCAGCAGCTACACTTTGAGTTGCGTACTCGCGTGTCGAAGGCAGCAGCGGCATTCGGGAAGCTTGAGTACCGAGTGTGGAACAACCATCAGCTTAGCATTGGCACGAAGCTGATGATGTACAAATCCATGGTACTGTCCGTTCTTCTATACGGCAGTGAAACGTGGACGATGTACCGTCGGGATGTGCAATATCTCGAGCGGTTCCATCAGCAGTGTCTGCGACGAATTTTGGGGATCGGCTGGGGCGCCAGAGTTGCAGACACGGAAGTGTTGCGCCGAAGTGGGATGTATGCAGTGGACGGCATACTTTTACTGCGACACCTGAGATGGCTCGGTCATGTGAGCCGTATGGATTCGACGCGAATACCGAAACAACTTTTATACGGTCAGCTGAGTATTGGGAAGCGGCACGTGGGGAAACCAAAGTTACGTTACCAGGACATGATTAAAGTGAGCCTCACACGTCCTAATCTTGATTGCAGATCATGGGAATCGAAGGCGGTTGATCGTGGTTCATGGCGCGATCTAATCACGAAGGCAGTTGCTGAAGTGCGGGAGAAATCCCTCATGCATGCAGAGAAGAAGCGGCAGTTGCGGAAGCGGCAAGCACCGATGAATTGTGCTCCATCGACATCGAGCGCATTGTGCTGTAGAACATGCGGTCGCGAGTGCCTTAGTCAGGCAGGCCTAGTGAGCCATGAGAGAGGTCACTCGGGACCAATGCCGAAGCGACGACGGGTCCCGCAGTGAACGTATGCAGCACCGGCGCAGCGTTTGTAGGCACGCTGAATTCGATTTACTAACCGCGTGCTTGCATGCTAAGTCTCTTTATTTCAGGTGGTGGGTTTTCGGATCTCTCCTAATGCCTTTCTTTCTCATATAAATGTCTAGTGGGCCATGCGCTGTGCCATTTGGGGCCAGTACAGAAGCGACGACGGGTCCTGCAGAGAATTACGACGAGCCGGCGCAGCGTTTGTAGGCACGCTGAATTCCATTTACTAACCGCGTGCTTGCATGCTAAGTCTCTTTATTTCAGGTGGTGGGTTTACAGTTTTTACCTTAATGCTTTTCTTTCTCATATAAATATCTCCCTGTACTCTATTCCATTAACCTGCACACATCGCTTCAGCTAATTGTATTCGATTTCCATAACATTTTTGTGTTCGTGGCATACCGTGAACTATATTTCCTGACCTAGTGCACTTAGCTAGGATTTGTTTGTAAACAACTTATTACGTATGCTATTTAATTAAGGTTTATGTCACCGTTTCCTTATGCATTAATCGAGTTTTTCTCTTTTTCTTTCTCTCTCCCTCTCTCAAGTGATTGGCTGTTGTTTGATATCCCCGGTGTGGCTGCGCTTGATGTGCATGTTGACAAGGTGCCTACCTGTCTATTACCCACTACGTCGTCCATACTGGCTCCAGGAGACAGTTGGTCGTTGCTGGAGGGGACGGGGTGCACGGTCCTTGTGGCCGTGTTAGGCTCGAAGAGTGGTTCCATGCACTCAGTGTGGAGCGGACTACGGTCCAGCCACCGCCTTGTGTGCGCTTGATTCCCCAAATACAGCGTGCTTGTGTTTGCCTGTGAAGGAGTGTGGGCCGGCTCCGTTGATGAAACGTGGTCCCATCCGCATGCCTCCCGGTCTTATTCCTTCGGGTTTACACTGGATATGGGGTGTGTGGTTGGAGCTGTGGGTGGTGCAGCGCAAGCCATCCATGGTCCCTCTGTAGGCGCAGGCGTCCTGTGGCTTGCCACAGTGACAGGCAAATCCGAAACCGGATGCCGCCAACCATGTATGTATGTGTGCCCCATGCTGAGGCTGATGTTGCATTCTTGATGCTTCTTCACCGCAGTTGGGCTAAACCAACTTACACTTAAACTAGGTCTTTTTAAGCTGGATAAATTTCATTCCGCTTTATTTGGTTTGTTCTGCCTCCCTGAATAATGTTCTATTAACTGGCCACGTTGCATACACTAATTGCGCTTATCTTCGGTAATTTTGTTGCGTTTTGTAGCATTTTAAGTAACTTGTGGACATTTCTTACTTATCACGGATTTGTTGCTAACCAACTTACTTCATATGGTAATTTAGCGAAGAGTTATGCCACCGTATCTGTATGCATTATTGGATTTATTTTATTTCAGCTTGTCGTTTAAAGTGAATGGCTGTTGTTTGATATCCCTGGTGTGGTTGCGCTTGATGTGTATGTTGACAAGGTGCCTACCTGTCTATTACCCACTACATCGTTCATACTGGCTCCAGGAGACAGTTGGTCGTTGCTGGAGGGGACGGGGTGCACGGTTCTTGTGGCCGTGCTAGGCTCAAAGAGCGGTTCCATGCACTCAGTGTGGAGCGGACTACGGTCCAGCCACCGCCTTGTGTGCGCTTGATTCCCCAAATACAGCGTGCTTGTGTTTGCCTGTGAAGGAGTGTGGGCCGGCTCCGTTGATGAAACGTGGTTCCCATCCGCATGCCTCCCGGTCTTATTCCTTCGGGTTTACACTGGATATGGGGTATGTGGTTGGAGCTGTGGGTGGTGCAGCGCAAGCCATCCATGGTCCCTCTGTAGGCGCAGGCGTCCTGTGGCTTGCCACAGTGACAGGCAAATCCGAAACCGGATGCCGCCAACCAATCGCCGTATTTACACGAGCACTAACGCTCCAGTATACGTCAGTCCATAATGCTGAGAAGCCTACAGTTGATGCAATAATCAACAGTGTCCGTGAGTTTGTTTCAGCTTCCGCTTCAGGACTGATTTTCGATGCATAGTTCAGGCGTTCCCAACATCTTTCATGACGGAGCTGTCAAATCTTGTTAATGCGTCAAAATTACGGCTGCTGCTACGTAAACTTGGAACTGTGGAGCACAACAGAAACATCAATTATATTTGGTCAAAAGTGCTCAAGCTTTCAGATTTGCTGAAACCATTTCCAGACTTAGGGTGATGTTCGGCTATCAAGGGTTGCTTTTCAAATTCGGTACAATTGCCTGAAGCTGTGCAAAGGGGACAGCGATAGTCTCATTGCCTATGATGCAATCGTGAAGCATAAGTGCCAAAAATTCAAGCTGAAATTACTTACGGGATACCAATTTGCTTGTCTGATAATAGTATGCAGCTTGCAATCTCCCGAGGATACCGAGTTCCGAACCAGAATATTTGGGTTATTGGAGCGAGACCCGGATGTCACACTGTAAGCTGTTATTGCAGAGGCTCAGAGAATCATCAGTTTAATACACCATACACTATGGTCGAGAATACATTCCAACAAATCTGCAGTTCAGCAGATGTTGAAGAAGCATTTTCCGGCCACTAATCACAAGGAAACCCTTCAAGGAAAGCATGTTGGCAATGTGGCGACTGGCATTTTGTTAGATGGTGTCCATTCAACAAGCATATCTTCCAGAAATGTCGTAGACATGGGCGCAGAGAAACGCATTGCAGATCCAAGCCATTTTTCAGACGGTCTCATGATGCACGAAAAATACCTACGGTGGTTTCGCGTGGAGAATGAACGCCAATTTTACTGACGACTTCAGAGATCATAGAAAGTACATTAACAATAACATCAATGGAAAGCATGTGCGTTTGCAGATCGATACGGCCTCAGACATTACGGTCATATAAGAAAGGCTGTGGAGAATTGTCGGGTCAGCAGAAATCAAGTATATCAGTCAGTAAGCGAAAAGTGCATCAGGTGACGATTTGAAAGTGACTGGTCAAGTCGATTGCGTGTGTCGTTATGCCGACTTTACCCTATGCGGAACGATTTTCGTCACGATCCATCCGAAGTTGAACTTGCTGGGTTTGCACTGGATCGACCGCTTGAACCTTCTTGATTCTCCTGTCAACCTGATTTGTGCAAGCGTCCGGAGATACAAGACAACAGCTCTTAACCTCAGGTATCGACCGCCTACGGGAGAAATATTCAGCGGTTTTGCGGGAAAGCCTCGGTTAGTGGACTAATGTACAAGCTTCACTATCCAATAAGCCGGATACTGTTTCAGTGTTTTGTACGAGACGTCCTGTCCTTACGCAGCAAAATCAATGATTGACCAGGAGCCGGATCATTTAAAGAGAGAGCAGGGGTTATCCTCCGTTGAATCACTCGTCTTGGGTGTCACCCATTGTGTTGGTCAAAAGCAAAACGGTCAGATTCGAATATGCGCCGATTCCTCGACGGGTCTAAATGTTGGATTGAACGGACATCAGTAACCTCCAACACTCCCAGTGGTTTTGTTTCTAAAATTGAATGGTGATAAATGTTGCAAAACTAGATCTCTCGGATACATACCTGCAGATCGAAGTTCATGAAGCTTCACGAGAATAACTCACTATCAATACGCATCGACTCATGTACCAGTATCACCGTCTCCCGCTTTGAGTCAAGTCTGCACTAGCCATACTCCAGCAGATCATGGACACAATGCTGACAGATGTCAACGGAACAGCCACAGATACCTGGATGAGAGCATTGTTTTCGGGGGCAATGCTGATGATCTATTTGAAAAGTTGAATCGAGTTCTTGGCGGTGTTGAGGAATATGGATTCGTGCACTCGAGTATGTTTCTCGGCTTTATACTCGACGGGAACCGTAGGCGTCCAGACCCAGCGGACTTCGAGGCAATCAAAAAGATGCCGCCCCAAAGATATTGCAACGTTAAGACACTCCCTAGGACCCATAAGCCATTACAGCCCGTTGTTACTGCACGTGTGTCGCTTGCGTAGTCCACTCAATGTCCTGCTGACCAAGGATAAACACAAGAACTGGTCCTCAGGAAGCCAGAGCTCATTGGACGAGGTAAAAAGGCCACTATGTTCCGAACTTCTGCCAACACATAATGATCCAACTTTGGAGATTTTAGTAACTGCAGACACCTCGAACTATGGCATTGGCGCAGTCGTAGCCAACAAGTTCGCAGATAGTTCAGAAAAGGCAATCGCACATGCATCTCCGTCGCTGTCTGCCGCAGAGCGAAATTAAGGTTAGATAGAGAAAGAAGCCTTGGCGGTAGTCTTCGCTGTAAAGGAATTACACAAAATGCTGTATGAAAGAAGCTTACACTTCTTACTGACCATAAGTCGCTGTTGGCACTTTTCGGGTCAACTCGGGCATCCCTGTCTATACGGCCAACAGGTTGCAGCGGTGGACTACAACTTAACTGGGTTACGACTTTACGGTGAAGCACATTTCTACAAAGGACATTGGTCAAGCTGATGCACGTTCCCGGTTATTGGAAAGCCAGAAGCGCAAGCAAGAGGAATCTATCATTGCAGCGATATTCGTAGAGTTGGAATTGAATCAGGCGTTGTTGGACAAGCTCAAAGAACTTCCAGCAACTTTTGAAATGATACGTGATGCATCAATGTGGGATCTTGTCCTACAACAAGCGGTCAGCTTTTGTGCTATATAGTGGCCGAAAGACAATCTAAATAGGAAATTGCAAAGCTTTGCCGGAGTAAATACAAATTATTCATCGTCAATTACCGTTTACGTTTGGCACAATAAAGCTGTTATCCATAGTAAGTTCTGTCAAATTATTCCACGGTGGTTTGATCGTAGACAACCTGGTATTAACAGAATGAAAATGATTGCACGGAGTTATATTTAACTGGCCGAATATCGACTCGGAGCTGGAACAGCTAGCGAAATCATGTCCGAAATGTGCGTTTGTACTCAAGGTACTCGGGAAAGCGAAATTGTCCATCTTGCGGCTGTCAATGAAACCATGGCAGCGAATACACGCGGATTTCTTTGGTCCCGTGAATAGACAACCGTATCTCATCGTTGTTGATTACACCAGTAAGTGGTCGGAAGTGTTCTGCATGGAACGCATAACAAGTGGCCCAAACATTCGCATACTGAGAAGCGGTTTCGCCCAACGTGGATTAACAGAGACCCTAGTACTGACAATGGTCCACAGTTCGCATCTTTGCAATTCGCTGAATACTGTACCGAGAGCGGTATCGCACCCATAATCTCGCCTCGGTTTTACCCGCAGTCCAATGGGAAAGCTGGACGCTTTGTTGATACCATTACACGGACGTTGCTGAAGATGGGGAGGAACTATTCAAGATATATTAGATGTTTTCCTTCTACTGTACTGAACATCCCTGAACCCCAGGTGCCAATTCAACTGTCTCCAGCAGGAACACCCTTGGGCACGAAACTCCGTACTCTGAATTCTTTCTGCTTCCAAAGCGCATTGCTCGGCAAGAAAGGATGGTGAGAATAGAAAATTTGTTCATTCCATGGCGCCGGTCGCATGTATGTCAATTTCACTCAGGTCAGAGTGTTTCAGTCAGAAACTATCGCCCTGAAACACCACAGTGGACCATACGCTCGATCGACTGCAGACTTGGACAAGTGCTGTTTACAGTGCGAGTGGGCTCTATGATTTGGACCAGACATGCAACCAGCTGTGGCCTACCAGCATACAGATAACTATCAGTGTACGATCACTGGACAATTCCGATATACACCCTGAAACTCAGGAGCCATCTAATGAACCTTTACCGGTGACCACAGAAGAAACAAGGTCGCAGACACGACGATGGACAGATCGGACACGGTGTTCCGTGATCAGAATGCAGCTAGAACCCAGGAGGAATTCGTACCTCACTTTCCGCGAGAGAGGAGTTACCGGTGTTCGTCTATAGCAACCAACGGAGCTAACTCTTTCTCAGTCTGGAGCAGCCGGAAGAAGACGAGATTTTTGCCGCCTGCAGTCGATTGGCTGGCCAATGAGAGTAAACCAATGCCATCGTTTAGAATTGAGAGGGATCAAGCAGAATACCCTACTTTGAAGCCCTCCATTAAGTACATTACTTGCTCAAACAACAAGCGAGATGTGCCCATCTAGATCTTGCTATATTTAGGATATTTCAATGAGGTCCTTTTTCTTGGACTATTTATTTCGGCCCCATATTTTTGCTGTACATTCTGTCGCCGGAGTGCTCCATACTAGTTCCGCCAGAGACCCTTGTTTTCTAATTTGGAAGAGACTGCATAGTGACCAGAGTGGCTGCATCTGTTAGCCTTACTGTCAAAGGAAACACAACCAACCACGTCCCAAACCGTTGGATGTACTGAAAAGCGGCAACCGCTTGCCGTACTGAACAATATGCTCAGAATACGCTCGTAAAGCGCACCGAAAATGTTTTAGTATTTCTCTGGTTGACATATCTTGTGAAGAAAATCACCAAGATAGATTGATTGACCGATTCGGAGGCACATCTGGTGTCCAGGTACGCGACTATTGTGGATCGTCAATAGATATGGCGGTGGTGGTAATTCTGTTGCCTTACAATTTAAACCCATACCTGGTTTCGCTCTGGTATGGACTACTTAAATAGAGAGCCGGAGCTGTGCTGGAACTTAGGGCCTAGTGGTTCACGACGGATGACTTGCAAAATTTGCCAGTAAGATCCGTGAGAAACGCTTAGCACCGAGGTAAGGAATGCATGTTTGAATTTGGCATAGTAACCGTGGTTTTGAATTGTGACACGCAATCTCTATTGAGATGTCGGTTCAATTTAAAGTGGACCTTGCTCATTACAATCTCAAGTACCGCATTAGAAAAAGTCCTTGAAAGAAAAATAAATGAAAGGCATCAAATGTACCCCGGTACGCTGTACCAACGCTTCGCCGCCGTGCAATCACCGGTCGCATGTGGACTAAGGATACTGCAAGGTTCGCTCTGTCCCTAAGCAGGCTTAAAAACACGCCGCCAGCAAACAAGACATGCTCGTTACCTTTAGGTAACAGGTCTTGTGATCGCAATGATCAAGGTCTACTACAAAGTGAACCGAGGACTAAAAAGTGATTGAGTGTCGCAATTCATCCACACGGTGGTTAACTCTAATCCAAGTTTGCAGACATGGCGGTGCTGCAACAATTGACGTGGTGTGAAGGGTTGATCAGTACAGTCGCGGCTTCGCGGAAACCCGGCTTACGAGGGCATTTCAACTTTCCCAATTTACGTTCGGTTCTTTTGAGGACCACGACGTAGAGCGTTCCTCTACAGTATCTCAAAGTGTAGGCATTGAATTTCAAGCGGATGGAAGATCGGTTGCTTGAGGTTATGTGCAGGTTATCGCCTTACTTATAGAAAATGGCATGACCGCATGGCGAACCATGGACAAGCTTGCTGTGGTTGTTGCTTACTTTGGTATGCACCCTACATGTACAAACTGCATTCCTTTCCTCTACCTGCTGCCGTCTGGTAACCTCTTGATTTCTGTTAATGAGAAATTGGACATATTTACCAATTCGTCTATCCTCGCCCCTCAATTTGCAGCGATTGTCTTGTGGTGGCCATCGATTCTGCCTTATCTTTGGACGAAAGACAGCTGTTTGCGATGGCAATTTGTTAAAATGATGTATGCGACTTGAAACTGAACGATTCCCTAAGGCATTAAATTTATCCGGTGAGTCCCCCTTCTGTCCTTCATATTATTCTTCTTTCCGTAGCTCGTTTTGTCTGTATGGCAGCGAACCATCAGTTCAAACGGCTGATGTACTGTTGTAGATGATGATGAAAGCGCATGCGAATGTCTGCGCAGACCGGAGAGTGATCTGACTCGAGGTAGGTTGATTAAATTAATCTACAATCCCGTACACTATACTGGCATCTAAAACTGATTGCAACATGTTCATTTTGTGACAAAGCTTATGTTGGCAACGTGCGTCGTCAAGCCTCAGCGCGTCTCCTCGTATAACGGAAGTCCCTGCACTCGCAGAAGAGCTGGTTGTACTTGCATTATCAAAATGACTAGCAGAAAGGGCATGACGGACACCAATATGACGTTCACATCGCAGCAGACGCTCGAACCGTGCTTTGACGTCTTCGGTAAGTTCGACGACATCAGGTTTCTCGGTTTTACTCGTAAGTCGGTGGAGTCCGCGATAGATTCCTTCCTTGACCGGTGCACAATTGCAGTCGGCTCGAAAATTGCCTGAGACCAAGGAAAAATTGCGTATCTCTGTATGATACCTGCTGTTTTTGCACCAACCGTGCACTCGACCGTAGAAAAACGGCTGTAAAATGGAAACCAGTTGCGGAGCGAGACCTCAGCTTTGTCACTTCCTGCGATGCCAACATCAGCCGGACTAGCTGCAATAACCTTTGTGTCACGACAAAAATGTGGCGGTTCCTGAGATCATTAAAGGACTCCAAACTAACTACGGAGTTGGAATCCTGTAACCGAGTCACACAAGACAACAGGCATTCATAGCGAGACTCCAATGTACGCGTTGGTTCAGCTTTTTGTCAGATCTGCGTAAGGGTTCTAACCCTAAAGACCGCCAGTCGAAATAGAGATCGAGGATAAAGGAGAGCCACAGGTCGTACTATTTGAACATGGGCGCTGCTGTTGTACTAGATTCATAGAATTGGCGTGTGATGGTTGTGCAGTCAGGTGCTTGGAGAGTAAGATATAGCAGAAGCAGATGCAAGCTCCATGCTTCTGTCAGCGGGCAACGTACTACCGGTTGCCCATGCCGAAGCAAGGAGTTGTCTTAGGGGACACCGCCCAGAGTCTTTAACTGAATAGCCTACATGCAAGGCAGCGAAACGAATTCATGGAATCGTGCCCACTGGGAGTCGGTGACGGATTAATCAGTTCATACACCAGCCGGTGGCCGAGTGATATGCATGACTAGCTTGCAAACAGAAGATCACCGGTTCATATCCTCGTAGGGTTGGGCGTCCTCTCAATATAATCACTCCAAGCGCAATTGATGGTGGTATCGCTGCAGTGAAGCGCCATTACAGCGTGCAGCTGATGATTTAATTTAATTTATTTTTATAATCCGACTTCCGTTTGGACGGTTGCCAAACAGGAAGCGAATTCTCCCAACATTTACAACATCACAATGCTAGATTTACAATGCTCCACTAAAGTGAATAAAGGGGCAGTGGCAATGTTTATTGGTGAGTCGCATCTGCCACGTCGCAATGTTGTTAAGCAAACACTTATGGAAATGGAAATTGGGTGTTGCCCGTCCGAAAACACTGCAATACTATGAAGCGTTTCGATGTTATTACATCTCATCAAATAGGGTTAGTAGGCATCGAACCCGGGACCATCGGTGGCCGCTACACCTAAGCCACGGTCACGGGCAACGCTTGGCACAACGGTATAGTGAACGATGTTGAGGGTCATTTTTTAAGTACACGTTGTGTGGATGGATTGCGACACGCACTCTCAATGTTGACCGCGATTCCCATTGAAGTGAACCTTGGTCTTTCGATCACGAGGACCCTAGCAGATGCAAATAGAAATTAGGTAGCGGTCACAACTAACATACCGATGGTCCCGGGTTCGATGCCTACTAACTCTATCTGATGAGATGTAATAATATCGAAACGCGTCATAGTACTGCAGGATGTTCTGGTGAGCAACATCCAATTTATATTTGCATCAGCTACGGTCCTCGTGATCGAAAGACCAAGGTTCACTTCAATGGGAATCGCGGTCAACATTGAGATTGCGCGTCGCAATCCATCCACACAACTTGGACTTCAAAATGACCCTCAACAAACAGTTAAGGCTTCTTCTAGAGAGATCATTTGTCAAGCGAGATCAACCACGTGCCGGGACACTGCCGCTGTACCGTTGACATGAACGGTATTATCCCCGACCAACCCAACTGGCAACATGTCTTCTTTCGGCAATCCAGCCGAGAAGGAAGCTATTTACTTTGGCTCACCAATGACTGCGCAACTTAACCCATGTCTGTTGGGAGCGCTACGGAAGCAACGAGTGTATTCAGCGTAGTGCATTTGGTGCGAGAAAAGCGAGTGAACCGCTCAGCTCACGCATCAGGCTCTAATGCATATGCCACATGTTGCGTATGCCAACACACCGATGCCTGAGTCGTGTGTTACTTGTGCGCTCCGTGGTGGATGGAAATGGAGGAGAGCAGGCCAAGCGATGATTTGGTCAAAAGGAATGTAGGATCTGATTAGAATATTGGCGTCGACTGGTGTCTCCCGACTGCCGGGTTTGGGTCCGAAGGACGATGATCGCTTTTGATTGAACACATTTGCTGATATCGTAATCAGCCGTCTCCAGTGACCTTTCTGTTGTAAATATTTTTTGTCCATCCCCAGCACCTTTAGATGCCCCTTCAACGGTAGCTACAAAACAGATGTTTGTGATACTAAGAAATGTCACCAGTTTGAGTTTAGAACCTGTGATGTTCAATCTCTTACTTTGTATTGCCGTATATCAGCTGTTATGTTTCTCTCCTACAGCTAAACTATATTGATGATTATGATTTTAGCTCGATATAAAAGCAAATATTGGTAGGGCAGGTTGTTCATTTAGTGGTCGAAGTTTTCGCGGAACTCAGCAGTTGTGCTGAAAACGTCCAGTCGCCACACGAGTTGACATCATCAGTGCCTCAGTAGGTAGCGGAGCGGCGCGATGCGTAGCGTTAGTGGCAGTTTGGGTATACAACTGTCACTGAGTTTTAATTGCTCGAACAGCACATGAGCATGAAAAGTGATTTCTTTGATTCGTATATCATGACGTTAGCACGCGTGCCTCTGCGGTTGACCTCGTCGTCCGGGGTGCATTTGTGGCGTTCTTTGCCGTCAGATTTAGTTGTTAATCTTTCATCCGTAGTGCCGCGTATATAACATCTCGTTCAGCGTGTACTACGTTTGCCCAGTCGTCTCATCGAGCAAAGTCTTGTTTTCTTTACAAATGTGCGGTGGCCCAAAACCCGAGGGAGAATCCGTTAGCTTTGCCTCGGGAGATGAGCTTCTCCGGTCGCTGTGTATCTTGTTTGCTACCTCAAATTCTTCGATCGCTTTCTGTGTTGTCTGCAGGCGACCTGAATATTTTGTGTCATTGATGCCCTCTACAAGTTTGACGTATTTCAGCATGACCTTAACCGCCTATTCATGTAGCCTGCATTGGTAGATCTGCTGGTCAACCCGGTCAAATGGTTATATATGAGCCTAGAGAAGGGTGGTGACGGGAGTATACACACTGGCCGACCAAACGCTACATCCAACATTTTCCGTAAAGGGCCTCGACTTATTCTTATGCTGTGCTTTGTAGTCCGTAGATAACACGAACAAGCTATGTGACAATTGACTGCGTATGCTTTACACGTTCAAACGCAGTTTCTGCATTTGGAGTGAAGAGATTGTCACTCGCGTTTTCCCAACCACCTTTCGACAAATGTTCGAGTACGGCACACCTGCCTAATTTCCAGTCAACCATGGCGAAAGACAAAAATTGAAAAGTGTTCAACGTGTGGCTACCAGGTTCATCGCCAGTTTAGGAGTAAGTCCTAAGAAGACTTATACGGAAGCGCGGCGCTGTACACACTGTCGTATCCTCGGTTTCAAGCGGGCCCAATAATCGCGCACCGGATATTACATCTGGGCTCTTCTGAACGTGCGTACTGCAAGCGGCACTCGCAGACACCGGTGCAAGGTTGTGGAACCAGATCGGAAGTGGATAGCTCATTTAATTTGCTTCGAGCGCGCAGTGGTGAAATACTTTAACCGTTGCTCAAGACAGCAGTCGAGACGAAATCGGTATCGAAATTTAAGAAATCCTTGGACACCCACCTTGCGGATTACTAATGTATAGAGCGCATTTGACTAGAATAGATCATTGCAGAATCAAAATGTGTTATCAAAAGGCGGCAGTAAATACCTTCACCGCCTACTTGCCCGATACTATATCGATTTAGCAACACAACTATAGTCGTAATAATTTAAAACATTGGTAGCCCAGGTTAGCTTATCGCCTGTTAATCGGTTCACCGAGCTTGATAAAATGGCTGCATATGTTTCGCCACCATGCGGGGTGGCATCGTCAGTTCAGTGCTGTGCAGTGTACTATCTTGCTGTCAAATCGCCCATCCGTGACCGACGGGAAGGTGAGTTTTGAAGGTAACAGCCACAATTTGCTCCACGCAATCTATATCCATTCTCTTTCGCGGTTAAACTTCGTCTTTCTATTCGCCTTAGAAAGATCAAGCAACGATGGCATTAATGTCATCAGTTAAGCGGGAGCACAATTAGCCCATTATTGCAGCTTGCCTTAAAATGAACCACTTTAACTTAGAATATGCTATCTGATGGGTACTCTTCAAGAACATTGGAAAGGCTGAGGATTAGATGTCTTATAATGTACTTTGCTATGTGGTATTACCTGGAAGCGATTCCAGGTAGAGCTCAATTGTATTTTGCTACTAAAAATCAATAGTAATTTGGGTAGTAAGTCGTGTAGCATTCCAAAAGTTTAATTCGAATTAAAGTTTCTGTTATCGCTAACGACAGCCAGTCATCAGCGTACAGCATGCGAACGGTTTCTCGTAACAGTATAATTGACTATATGACAGGCGATAATCTCGTCCCCATCATAGAGCGTCCATTGTACTCTCAACTTTCCCTGAAAAAACGGAGGTAAATAGAAGCGTAGTTAGCGTAATCGATACGAATAATTTTCCACTGAAGTGGGTGTTTCGCGCTCGCTTAGCACTTTATTGATCCAGATGACTCCAAGTATTATAGAGTAAACAATATAAATTGAGTGTAGGGCAGTGATGTTTCTATGTTTACTCTGTTCCGTTCAAAGTAGGATAGAAAAGTTATATTACCAAAATATGTGTAGAACTCTGTTGAAAATTGCGTGCCCAAACTGTGTCTACTCAAATCCATAAAACAGTTACCTGCACTCTAACTATAGAAAATAATGTAACTTGCCAGTCTGTAAGAAATTCCAACTGGGAAATTTTGTTGTATTGAATAATAATTTCCCTTATGCTCTAGAACGAGTTGGTCATCCGGGGTATATTGATGCCAGTTTTTGGTGTCAAGCATAATAATTGGATCGTTCGGGTATTCATACCAGCCTATAATTTCTACGCGGGGATTCCGTATCAATTTGCCTAGAATTTATAAAAAAACATAGACATGCGTACTGTACTGTTGCCTTTACGAAAATGCGTGCGACCATGGGTAAAACGAATTCCGACGACTGAACACGTATCCAAAACTCATATTCACGATCTATTTCGGTAAATAATGGGATAGATCGATATGTCCTTCTGAATTTATTCATTCTAAATGGTTACATTATGGATAATGCTATTGTCATTTTGCTGATGAATATACTATTCAAGCAGGGGAGTTATCACTAACGCAGTATCTTTTATGATCAAGCGCTTTTCGTTCTCATTATGTAACACAATGTATCAGTGGTTGTCAAAAGCTTATCAACTTTCAATTTTTGGTTGAGCAATTAAGCTAAAAAATAGTTTTGCACATTCTGGGTTCCACCAAGAGGTGACTGATGCTGAGGTGGAGATAGCCGGAATGTCACTCATCCGGAACCACCGCCCCAGCAGGGGAGGTGGGGTCCTAGTCTACTACCGCAGCGATCTACAATGTACGATAGTAGATGATCTGGAAACACACATTACCGACTCAATCTTGTGCCGTCTCCGACTAAGACACAACGACGCATGTCTCATAGGTATCGTTTACCGCCTCCCAACGTCCACTACGGAAATGAATTCTTGCTTGATCCGTGGCCTAAACAGAGTAACACGCACTAGGTACAGCCACATTCTCATCTCCGGGGACATCAATCTACACGATCTGGAGGTTTCGGCATCTTCCAATGAGCAGTTCAAGGCAGACTTGCATGAACTCATCGCCAATATTCCCTTGTACATTCATGTCACCACGCCCAATAGTTTCAGGACAACAAACCAACCGTCCATATTGGACATTGTGCACACAAATGAAGAGCTCATGTTTGATAAGTTATTGATGGATAGTCCAATAGGTCTCAGTAACCATGTATTAATAACTTTTGACTGTGTGCGTTATGCAGAGTACCCATCTGAACACTCGGAAAGAACTCATACAAGCACACGGTACCACGTATTGAAAGAAATCGCCGACGCAGCCGCTTGGGAATTCTCAAACAACAGTCCCCTTGACAACGTTTGGGCGAATTCGTTAATAGACTCAGCGACATTGTCAACAGAGCATCAGAGACCAAGCCCCTTCGTCCCGTGAAAATGACTTCAATTCTAAGGAGCAGGACTCGAAAATGCCCAGCGATAAGGGATGCAGCATGGCTTGCTTACAAAATGAACCCCGACTCAGAGATTTGGTGAAATTTTCTGACCCATCGCAACCATTGCATTGCACTTGTCCGTGAGGACAAAGTAACTTATCAACAGTGCCTAGACACAAAATTCATGGCAAACAACAAACTGCTACATAGGCATGTCGGTAAGCTTCGTAATGTGAAGCATGGAATCGCTCCACTGTTCACGACAGGCGGTAGATTACAAAGTGCCGAAGAAGCAGCTAATACCCCGCGGCTACAATACGCCCCAATTTTCGAACTCGCAATCTCTACCTGTCCTATAATATGAAGCACATTACCGCTTCCACTGTTTACTAAGGTAATTTTCAACCCATCAGTTGTGCTAAGGTAATTACTCTCACTGCGTGAGCATAGTTCTCCAGGAGCAGACAATATCCGCCCGAAGCCATTGAAGGCTGTGGTCAACAAGCTAACTGAACCACTGTCACAGTTCTTCCAAATGTGCTTAGGTGAACAACAAGTCCCCACTATGTGGAAGTGTAGCATTATTACCCCCATTTTTAAAGGCGGTAGTCGCTCAGATCCTGCAAACTATCATCCAGTGACTCTCCTCCCTGTACTCGCGAAGATGCTAGAAGCAGTCGTCGCTGAGGCTTTAATGGACTACCTGGAAAAATGCAACCTCTTGGTACTGGAACAGCGTGGCTTCCGCCAACACAGGTTATGCACCACCAACCTACTTATTGCACGAGGTAGTTGGACGGAAGTGGCTGATGATGTGGTCGGAGTTGACGTCATCTATCTGGACTACTCCAAAGGTTTCGACCGCCTTGATCCCCGCAATTATACTTCAACAGCTGCAGAGTTACGGAATCGGAGATGCTGTACTTGGTTGGATTGGCAGCTTCCTTCACCAACGGAAGCTTCAAGTACGTGTTAGGGGATCACTCTCTAACCCAATTGAGGTGGAATGTGGTGTCCCACATGGCTCAGTGCTGGGACCGCGCTTATTTCTGGTGTTTATCAACGACCTAGCATCAGTTACCTCCACAAATTTCCTGTTTTTCTCCGGTGATGTTAAGATATGGTGGGCGATTAGTAACAAGCCAGATCACGATCTGCTCCAACATAACTTAGATTGCATTTACGAATGGTCAAAGAGGAACATGCTTCAATTGAACATAGCTAAGGGCAAAGTGATACATCTGCGTTACCAGCCGGTGAGCGCTTACAAGATTGGAGATCACACATTGAAGTAGGTTTCTCAGGAGCGTGACCTGGCTGTATTAGTACAGGATGATATTGGATGTTCAAAACAAGCAGAGAAGGCGACGACACTTCGACCTTCTTCGCAGAGCCTTCGGTCAGT
>OX104065.1:6054900-6080134 GCA_944474145.2 Dicrocoelium dendriticum | reverse complement strand
CAATCAACAAGTATATCTGCCATAAATGTCGTAGACATGGACACAGAGAAACTGATTGCGTATTCAAACCATACTTCAGACGGTCTCAAGATGCATGAAAGCAAACCTTCGTTGGTTTTACGGGGAGAATGAACGCTAATTTTACTGACGACGTCAGAAATCGCAGAAAATACATTAACAATTACATCAATGGAAGGCGGGTGCGTTTGCAGATCGATACGGCCTCAGACATTACGGTTATATAAGAAACGCTGTGGAGATTTGTTGGGTCACCGGAAATCAAACCTACCAGTCAGTAGGCGAAAAGTGCATCAGGTGGGGGGTTGAAATTGGCTGGTCAAGTCGATTGTGTGTGCCGTTTTGTCGACATTACCGCATGGGGAACTATTTTCGTCACCAGCCATCAGAATTTGAATCTGCCGAGTTTACACTGGATCGAGCCTTCCAACTTTCTTGATGTTTCGATCAAACAGATTTGTGCAAGTGTCCAGGGACACAAGACAACAGTTCTTAAAACTGTAGCTATCGAGTGTCTATGGGAGAAATATGCAGCGGATTTTCCGGAAGGCCTCGGTTACTGTACTAAAGTACAAGCTTCCCTATCGCTTAAGCTCGATACTGTTCCAGTGTTTTGTACGAGACGCCCTGTACTTACGCAGCAACATCAATGAGTGACCAGCAGCCGGATCATTTAGAGAGAGCAGGGGTTATACTCTGGTGAACCACTCGTCTTGGGTGTCACCCATTGTGTTGGTCAAAAAGAAAAACGGTCAGATTCGATTATGCGCCGATTCCTCGACGGGTCTAAATGTTGCATTAAATGCTTATCAATACCCTAGACGGCTCACAGATGTTTTGTTTTAAACTTGAATGTTTAGCAAAGCTAAATCCCTCTGAGGCAAATCTGCAGATCGATGTACATGAAGATTCACGAGAATAACTCACTATCAATATTCATCGAGGCAAGTACCAGTATCACCGTCTCCCGCATTGAGTCAACTCTGCACCAGCCATATTCCAGCAGATCGTGGACACAATGCTGGCAGATATCGATGGAAAAGACACATACCTGGACTAGAGCATTGTTGTCGGGGGCAATGCTGATAACCCATTTGAACAGCTGAATCGAGTTCTTCTCGGTGTTGTGGAATATGGATTCAGGCTCCGACCTGCAAGTGTACCTTCTTCAAGGACGAGTATGTTTCTCGGCTTTATACTCGACGGGAACCGCAGGCATCCAGAAGTAGCGAACTTCAAGACAATCAAGTAGATGCCTCCGTAACACTAAGGCCCTTCCTAGGACTCATAAGCCATCACAGCCCGTTGTTACTGCACGTGTATCACTTGCGTTGTCCACTCAATGACTTTCTGACCAAGGATAAACACTGGAAATGGTCCTCAGGAAGCCAGAGCACCTCTGACGACATAAAAAGGCTACAATCAGCCGACCTTCTGCTAACACATTAAGATCCAACTTTGGAGATTTGGGTAACCGCAGACGCCTCGAACTATGACATTAGCGAATATGGTTTAGAAAAGGCAATCGCACATGCAGCCCGGTCGCTGTCTGCCGCAGATCGAAATTTATGGCCAGATAGAAAAAGAAGCCTTGACGGTAGTCTACGCTGTAAAGAAATTACACGAAATGCTCTATGGAAGAAGCTTACACTTCTTACTGATCATAAGCCACTGTTGGAAGTTTTCGGGTCAACTTGGGACTCCTGTCTATATGGCAAACATTTAGCAGCAGTGGACTGCAACTTATCTGGGCTGTGACGTTATGATGAAGCACATTTCTACAAAGGACATTGGTCAAGCTGATGCACGTTCCCGGTTATTGGCAAGCTAGGATCGCAAGCAAGAGGAATCTATCATTGCAGCGATCTCCCTGGCGTTGGAATTGAGTCGTGTTGTTGGACACGCTCAGAGAACTTCCGGTAACTTTTGAAATGATACAAGATGCATCAATATGGCGTCCTGTCCTAAAAAAAGAGGTCAGCTTTTATACTACACAGTGGCCGAAACACAATCTAAATGAGGGATTGCAAAGCCAGTCTCGGAGAAAACGCAATGTTTTCATCGAATACGGGCGTTTACTTTTGGCGACAAGAGTTGTTATCCATAGTAAGTTTCCTCAAAGTATTCTACTGCAGTTTCATCGTAGACACCCTGGCATTAACAGAATGCAAATGCTTGCGCGGAGTTACGTTTACTGGCCGAATATCGACTCGGAGCTGGAACAGCCATCGAACTCTTGTCGGAAATATGCGTTTGCAAGCAAGGCGTCCGGGAAAGCGGAACCGTCTTCTTTGCCGCTGTCAACGAAACCATGGCACCGAGTGAACGGGGATTTCTTTGGTAACGTGAATGGACAACAATATCTCATCGTTATCGATCACTCCAGTAAGTGGTCGGAAGTGTTATGCAAGGAACACATAACAATTGGCCGAAACTTTGAGGTACTGCGAAGAGTTTTCTCCCAAAATGTAACAGCAGGGACCATGGTATTTATAATGGTTCACAGTTCGCATCTTTGCATTTCGCTAAATACTGTACTCAGTACGGTATCACACCCACACGCTCGAATCCGGTACACACGCAGTCTAATGGGCAAGTTGGACGCTTGGTTGATGCAGTTCTACTGATGTTGCTGAGGACGAGGTGGAAGGAACTACCCAAGAGAGATTGGATGCTTTTCTTCTACTGTACAGAACAACCCTGAACCCTCAGGTGCCAAAGCAAATGTCGCCAGCATAAACGCTTATGGACAGGAAAAATCGTACTCTGAATTCTTTCTGCTTCCAAAGCGCATCGCTCCGCTCGAAAGGATGGTGAGAATAGAAAATCAGTTCAATCAGCGGCCCGAGTCGAGTATGTCAATTTCACCCAGGTCAGAGTGTTTAGTCAGAGACTATCGCCCTGGAACACCACAGTGGACTACAGGCTCGATCGATTGCAGACTTGGACAAGGGCTGTTTAAGGTGCCAGTAGGCTTCATGATTTGGACCAGACATGCAAACCAGCTGGGACCTACCAGCATACAAATAGCTACCAGTGTACGATCACTGGACAATTTCGACATACACCCTGAAACTCACGAGCTACCTAATGAGACTTAACCGGTGACCACAGAAGAAAAGAGTTTACAGACACGACGATGGACAGATCGGACACAGGGGTCCGTGGTCAGAATGCAGCTGAAACTCAGGAGGAAGTCGTAACTCACTTTTTGCGAGAGAGGAGTTACCGGAGCCCGTCTGTAGCAGCCATCGAAGCTAGCTCTCTCTCTTTCTCTGTCTGGAGCAGCTCGGAGATGATTGGTTCTATGCCGCTTGTAGCCGATTAGCTAGCCAATGGGAGTAAACCAATTGTATGGTTTAGCCTTGAGGGCGATCAAGCAGAATGTCCTACCTTGAAATCCTCCAGTAAGCACCCTACTTGCTCAACCAACAAGAGAGATTTGCGCATCTAGAACTTGCTATAGTCAGGACATTTCAGTTACATCCTTTTCTTCAAGAACTATTTATTTCGGCCCCATATTTTGGTTGTACATTCTGTCGCCCGTGTGTTCCATACAAGTTCCGCCAGAGGCCCTTGTTTTCTGATTTGGAAAGTGACTGCATCGTAACCGGAGTGGCTGCATCTGTTAGCTATAGTGTCAAAGGAAACAACAAACAACGTCTCAAACCGTTGGATGCATTGAAAAGCGGCGACGGCTTGCCGTAAGGAGAAATATGCTCAAAATATGCTCGTGAAGCACACCGAAATTTTTAAGTATTTCTCTGGTTCACATTTCTTGAGTAGACAGTCCCAAAGGTAGATTGATTGACCGATTCGGAGGCACATTCGGTGTTCAAGAATACGACTATTGTAAGTCGTCAATGGATATGGCGGTGGTGGTAATTCTGTGTTGCCGTAACATTTAAACCCATAAATGGTTACGCCTTGATATGGACTCCTTAGATGTAGAGCCGGAGAGTTGATGAAACTCAGGGCCTAGTTGTTCACGGCTGATGTCTTGAAACATTTGCCACTAAGATCCGTGAGAAACGCTTAGCACAGCGGTAAGATACTCATATTTGAATTTGGCATAGTAACCGTGGTTTTGGATTGTGACACGCAATCTCTACTGAGACGTCGGTTCACATTAAAGTGGACCTCGTCAATTACAATCTCAAGTACCGCATCCGAAAAATTCCTTGAAAGAAAAAGAAATGAAAGAAATCAAAGTACGCCGGTACTTATTGCCGAGGCTTCGCAGCCGTGAAATCACCGGTCGCACGTGGACACAGGTTGCTGCAAGGGTCGCGTTCTCTCTCCATGCCGGCTTGAACACACGTCGCCAGATTACTAGACAAACTCGTTACATTTAGGTAACGGACCTTGTGGTCGGAATGACCAAGGTCTACTTCAAAGTGTACCGAGATCTCAATAGAGATTGCTGCCGCAATCGAACCACAGGGCGGGTAAATCGAATCCAGATTTGCAGACATAGCGGTGCTGCAACAATTGACGTGGTGTGAAGTGGTGATCAGTACAGTCGCAGCTTCGGGGAAAACTGGCTTGCGAGGCCAGTTCAACTTTCCCCATTTACGTTCGGTTTATTTGAGGACCACTACATGGAGCATTCCTCTTTAATGTCTCAAAGTTTAGGCATTGCAATTCAAGCGGAGGGAAGGTCGTTTGCTGGAGGTTATGTGCAGGATATCGCCTTACTTATTGAAAATCGCGTGGTTGCATAACTAACCGTGGACAAGCTTGCTGTGGTTGTTACTTAATTTGGCATGCGCTTAGCAGATGCAAATAGAAATTGGGTAGTGGTCGCAACTAACATCCCGATGGTCCTGGGTTCGATGCCTGCTAACTCTATCAGATGTGACGTAATAACATCGAAACGAGTCATAGTAGTGCAGTGTTTTTGGGCAAGCAACACCTAATTTCTATTTACATCAGCTATGGTCCTCCTGGTCGAATGGTGAAAGTTCACTTCAATGGGAATCGCGGTCAACACGGAGATTGCGCGTCGCCATCCATCCATACAACTTGGACTTCAAAAATGACCCTCAACAAACAGTTTTGGCTTCTTCTAGGGGATCATTTGTCAAGCGAAATCGAGCAAGTGCTGGGACACTGCCACTGTACCTTTGATTGAACGGTGTTATCCCCGACCACCCAACTGGCAACATGATTCCTTTCGGCAAGCCAGCCGAGAAGGAAGCTATTTAATTTGGCTCACCACTGACTGCGAATCTTAACCCATGTCTGTTGGGAGCGCTACGGAAGCAACGAGTGTATTCAGCGTAGTGCATTCGGTGCAGGAAAAGCTAGTGAACCGCTTAGCTCACGCATCAGGCTACAATGCATGTGCCACGTGTTACACACGCCAACACACCGTGATTTACTTGTGTTTTCCGTGTGTGGATGGAAATGGTGGAGGGCAGGCCAAGCGATTACTTGGTCAAGAGGGATGTAGGGTCTCATTAGAATATTGGCGTCGGCTGGTGTCTACCGACTGCCGCGCTTGGGTCCGAAGGTCAATGACCGCGTTTGATTGGGCACACTTGCTGATAACGTTAATAACCGTCTCTAATGTCCTTTGCGTTGTGAGTTTCTTTGTAAATCCCCTTCACCTTTAGATACCACTTCAACAGTAGCTACAAAACAAATGTGTGACACTAAGAAATGTCACCAGTTTGAGTTTAGAATCTGTGATGTTTAATCTCTTACCTTGTATTGCTGCATATTAGCTGTTATGTTTCTCTCCTACAGCTTACCTGTATTGATGGTTATGATTTTAGCTCGATATAAAAAGCAAATATTGGTAGGGCAGGTTGTTCAATTGGTGGTCGAAGTTTTCGTGGAACTCAGCAGTTGTGCTGAAAACGTCCAGTCGCCACACGAGTTGACATCATCAGTGCCTCAGTAGGTAGCGGAGCGGCGCGATGCGTAGCGTTAGTGACAGTTAGTTTGGGTATACAAGCCGTCATTCTGAGTTTTAATTGCTCGAACAGCACATGAGCATGAAAAGTGATTTCTCTGATTCGTATATCATGACGTTAGCACGCGTGCCTCTGCGGTTGACCTGGTCGTCCGGGGTGCATTTTTGGCGTTCTTTGCCGTCAGATTTAGTTGTTAATCTTTCATCCGTAGTGCCGCGTATATAACATCTCGTTCACCGTGTACTACGTTTGCCCAGTCGTCTCATCGAGGAAAGCCTTGTTTTATTTACAAATGTGCGGTGGCCCAAAACCCGAGGGAGAATCCGTTAGCTTTGCTTCGGGAGATGAGCTTCTTCGGTCGCTGTGTATCTTGTTTGCTACCTCAAATTCGTTGATCGCTTTCTGCGTTGTCTGCAGGCGACCTGAATATTCTGTGTCATTGATGCCCTCTACAACTTTGACGTACTTCAGCATGACCTTAACCGCCTATCCATGTGGCTTGCATAGGTAGATCTGCTGGTCAACCCGGTCAAATGGTTATATATGAGACTGGAGAAGGGTGGTGACGGGCGTATACACACTGGCCGACCAAACGCTACATCCCACATTTTCCGTAAAGGGCCTCGACGTATTCTTATGCTGTGCTTTGTAGTCCGTAGATAACACGAACTAGCTATATGACAATTGACTGCGTATGCTTTGCACGTTCAAACGCAGTTTCTGCATTTGGAGTGAAGAGATTGTCACTCGCGTTTTCCCTACCACCATGCGACAAATGTTCGAGTACGGCACACCTGCCTAATTTCCAGTCACCCATGGCGAAAGACAAAAATTGAAAAGTGTTCAACGTGTGGCTACCAGGTTCATCGCCAGTTTAGGAGTAAGTCCTAAGAAGACCTTTACAGAAGCCCGGCGCTGTACACTCTGTCGTATCCTCGGTTTCAAGCGGGCCCAATAATCGCGCACCGGATATTACATCTGGGCACTTCTGAACGTGCGTGCTGCAAGCGGCACTCGCAGACCCCGGTGCAAGTTTGTGGAACCAGATCGGAAGTGGATAGCTCATTTAATTTGCTTCGAGCGCGCAGTGGTGAAATAATTTAACCGTTGCTCAAGACAGCAGTCGAGGCGAAATCGGTATCGGAATTTAAGAAATTCTTGGACACCCACCTTGCGGATTACTAATATATAGAGCGCATTTGACTTGAATGGATCATTGCAGAATCAAAATGTGTTGTCAAAAGGCGGTAGTAAATACCTTCACCGCCTACTTGCCCGATACTATATCGATTTAGCAACACAACTATAGTCGTAATAATTTAAAACATTGGTAGCCCAGGTTAGTTGATCGCCTGTTATTTGGTTCACCGAGCTTGATAAAATGGCTGCATATGTTTCGCCACCATGCGGGGTAGCATCGTCAGTGCAGTGCTGTGCAGTGTACTATCTTGCTGTCAAATCGCCCATCCGTGACCGACGGGAAGGTGAGTTTTGAAGGTAACAGCCACAATTTGCGCCACGCAATCTACATCCATTCTCTTTCGCGGTTAAACTTCGTCTTTCTATTCGCCTGAGAAAGATCAAGCAACGATGGCGTTAATGTCATCAGTTAAGCGGAAGCACAATAAGCCCATTATTGCAGCTTGTCTTAAAATGAACCACTTTAACTTAGAATATGCTATCTGATGGGTACTCTTCAAGAACATTGGAAAAGCTGAGGATTAGATGCCATATAATGTACTTTGCTATGTGGTATTACCTGGAAGCGATTCCAGGTAGAGCTCAATTGTATTTTGCCACTAAAAATCAACAGTAATTTGGCAAGGTAAATCGTGTAGCATTCCAAAAGTGTAATTCGAATTAAAGTTTCTGTTAGCGCTAACAACAGCTAGTCATCAGCGTACAGCATGCGAACGTTTTCTCGTAACAGTATAATTGACTATATGACAGGCGATAATCTCGTCCCCATCATAGAGCGTCCATTGAACTCTCAACTTTCCCTGAAAAACGGAGGTAAATGGAAGCGTATTTAGGGTAATCGATACGAATAAATTTCCACCGAAGTGGGAGTTTCGCGCTCGCTTAGCGCTTTAGTGATCCAGATGACTCCAAGTATTATCGAGTATGCACTATACATTGGGTGTAGGACAGTGGTGTTTCTATGTTTACTCTGTTCCGTTCAAAGTAGGATAGAAAATTTATATTACCAAAACATTTGTAGAACTCTGTTGAAAATTGTGGAATTTGTTGTATACTGAGCCACTCCTGCGTGCCCAAACTGTGTCTACTCAAATCCATAAAAACAGTTACCTGCACTCTAACTATAGAAAATAATGTAACTTGCCAGTCTGTAAGAAGTTCCAACTGGGAAATTTTGTTGTATTGAATAATAATTTCCCTTACGCTCTAGAACGAGTTGGTCATCCGGGGTATAATGACGCCAGTTTTTGGTGTCAAGCATAATAATTGGATCTTTCGGGTATTCATACCAGCCTATAATTTCTACGCGGGGATTCTTTATCAATTCGCCTAGAATTTATAAAAAAACATAGACATGCGTACTGTATTGTTGCCTTTACGAAAATGCGTGAGACCATGGGTCAAACGAATTCCGACGACTGAACACGTATCCAAAACTCACATTCACGATCTATTTCGGTAAATAATGGGAAAGACCGATATGTCCTTCTGAATTTATTCATTCTAAATGGTTACATTCTGGATAATGCTGTTGTCTTTATGCCGGTGAATATACTATTCAAGCAGGGGAGTTATCACTAACGCAGTATCTTTATGATCAATGCTTTTCATTCCCATTATGTAACACACTGTATTAGTGGTGGTCAAAAGCTTATCAACTTTCAATTTTTGGTTGAGCAATTAAGCTAAAAAATAGTTTTGCACCTTCTTGGTTCCACCAAGAGGTGACTGATGCTGAGGTGGAGGTAGCCGGAATGTCACTCATCCGGAACGACCGCCCCAGCAGGGGAGGTGGGGTCCTACTCTACTACCGCAGCGATCTACAATGTACAATAGTTGATGATCTGGAAACACACATTACCGACTCACTCTGGTGCCGTCTCCGACTAAGACACAACGACGCATGTCTCATAGGTATCGTTTACCACCCCCCAACGTCCACTCCGGAAATGGATTCTTGCTTGATCCGTGGCCTAAACAGAGTAACACGCACTAGGTACAGCCACATTCTCATCTCCGGGGTCTTCAATCTACACAATCTGGAGGTTTCGGCATCGCCCAGTGAGCAGTTCAAAGCAGACTTGCATGAACTGATCGCTAATATTCCTTTGTACAATCATGTCACCACGCCCACTAGATTCAGGACAGCAAACAAACCGTCCATATTGGACCTTGTGCTCACAAATGAAGAGCTCATGATTGACAAGTTATTGATGGATAGTCCATTAGGTCTCAGTAACCATGTATTAATAACTTTTGACTATGTGCGTTATGCAGAGTACCCATCTGAACACTCGGAAAGAACTCATACAAGCACACGGTACCACGTATTGAAAGAAATCGCCGACGCAGCCGCTTGGGAATTCTCAAACAAAAGTCCCCTTGACAACGTTTGGGCAGAGTTCGTTAATAGACTCAGCGACATTGTCAACAGAGCATCAGAGACCAAGCCCCTTCGTCCCGTGAAAATGACTTCAATTCTAAGGAGCAGGACTCGAAAATGCCTAGCGATAAGGGATGCAGCATGGCTTGCTTACAAAATGAACCCCGACTCAGAGATTTGGTGAAATTTTCTGACCCATCGCAACCATTGCATTGCACTTGTCCGTGAGGACAAAGTAACTTATCAACAGTGCCTAGACACAAAATTCATGGCAAACAACAAACTGCTATATAGGCATGTCGGTAAGCTTCGTAAAGTGAAGCATGGAATCCCTCCACTGTTCACGACAGGCGGTAGAGTACAAAGTGCCGAAGAAGCAGCTAATACCCTGCGGCTACAATACGCCCCAATTTTCGAACTCGCAAACTCTACCTGTCCCATAATATCATGCACATTACCGACTCCACTGTTTACAAAGGTAATTTTCAACCCATCAGTTGTGCTAAGGTAATTACTCTCACTGCGTGAGCATAGTTCTCCAGGAGCAGACAATATCCGCCCGAAGGCATTGAAGGCTGTGGCCAACAAGCTAACTGAACCACTGTCACAGTTCTTCCAAAGGTGCTTAGATGAACAACAAGTCCCCACTATGTGGAAGTGTGGCATTATTACCCCTATTTTTAAAGGCGGTAGCCGTTCAGATCCTGCAAACTATCGTCCAGTGACTCTCCTCCCTGTGCTCGCGAAGATGATGGAAGCAGTCGTCGCTGAGGCTTTAATGGACTACCTGGAAAAATGCAACATCTTGGTACTGGAACAGCGTGGCTTCCGCCAACACAGGTTATGCACCACCAACCTACTTATTGCACGAGGTAGTTGGACGGAAGTGGCTGATGATGGGGTCGGAGTTGACGTCATCTATCTGGACTTCTCCAAAGGTTTCGACCGCCTTGATCCCCGCATTATACTTCAACAGCTGCAGAGTTACGGAATCGGAGATGCTGTACTTGGTTGGATTGGCAGCTTCCTTCACCAACGGAAGCTTCAAGTACGTGTTAGGGGATCACTCTCTAACCCAATTGAGGTGGAATGTGGTGTCCCACAAGGCTCAGTGCTGGGACCGCGCTTATTTCTGGTGTTTATCAACGACCTAGCATCAGTTACCTCCTCAAATTTCCTGTTTTTCGCCGATGATGTTAAGATATGGTGGGCGATTAGTAACAAGCCAGATCACGATCTGCTCCAACATGACTTAGATTGCATTTACGAATGGTCAAAGAGGAACATGCTTCAATTGAACATAGCTAAGTGCAAAGTGATACATCTGCGTCACCAGCCGGTGAGCGCTTACAAGATTGGAGATCACACATTGAAGAAGGTTTCTCAGGAGCGTGACCTGGGTGTATTGGTACAGGATGATATTGGGTGTTCAAAACAAGCAGAGAAGGCGACGACACTTCGACCTTCTTCGCAGAGCCTTCGGTCAGTTTGAACCCTCAATCTTTCCACAAATGCTTAACGCCTACGTGCGACCGCACGTGGAATACGATATTCAGGTGTGGCAGCCGTCGCAGAAACAGGACCTCGTTGCTTTCGAGACTCCTCAACGAAGGGAAACCAAGTATGTCAGGGGCCTCTTTCATCTGCCCTATCAGCTTAGACTGAAATCTCTAAGAATGTACAGCAGTCGAAATCGGCTTTTGCGGGGGGATCACATAATGATTCACCAGATTCTGAAGAACCCAAACCACATTTGCCGTCCGCTGCTGGAATTGAACCACAACACTAAACTAAGAGGTCACCCTCTGAAACTGACAATACAGTATAGCCGGCTTGAATGCCGTAGAAATTTCTTTTCTCTCCTCGTGTGCCAGCCTTAGAAAGCCCTCCCTAATTATGTCGTCTCTGCTCCCAATCTGGCGATATTTAAGAAACGTGTTGACGATGCATTGTCTCACTTACATTTCATTTTATGACTTGTTAGCCAGGGGCTACAAAACGCAATCAAACGGTGTTTTGCCAAACGCCTAACCAATGGATTTATGGATTTATACGTTTAATACGCGAACATCTCCGCTATTCCACATAAGTCTATGGTAAGTCCACCACAACGCTTTTCACTTTATCATGCAATTGATTTTCGCAATAATTTCCATCCCACTGCACTTGATAAGCAATGCTTTTTTACCCGTAAAAAACCATTGTTCCATTGTTTACTCACGTTGGAAGATTTTGACATCCAGTTTAACAACATGTCCTTTGTAGATCACACATTCTTCCTTTGTACAGCCATCCGTAGAAAAACGTTGTATATTTGTTGATACTGGGTGGAACGTAAGTAGCATTTGGCAAAAAAAGCAAAAGTGTCCGCCTCATTATTCATGAAACGTATTTTTAATTATATATATGTTGTTAAACAAGTCGAAAATTTGCTTTTTTCAAAAACAGCAGCGAAAATTCTAACCAAATGTTTTTGTCAACAGAATACTGGTCATCCCTAACTAGTTAAAATTAGTTATAACAATCACGATTATAGCTCGTTTAGTTGTTGGAATTTCGAAGAACAGTTCAAAGTAATTTCCGTCCAAAACAGCGGTTTATTACACACTTTGTTCTTCCGAACAATATTCTATATATTACATTAGAGTAACATGTGCGTATCCTGTTTCTAACACTGTCTATTTAAGCAGTAATCTTGTACGATCTTTATACGCCTCTGGTTTTGAAGAATTTTTAGTGGGAAAGTGAATGAAATATTTGCCAAATTTTGTTTTAGTGTAGATGCATTGTGAATGCCATGAATTTCGTTTAGTTAATACTGCAAACGGAAAACAAACATATTGGCTTACCACCAACGGGACTTTTTGCAGCGGAGACTATTGTCAATGGCACAAGGAGAATAATCACGAATAGTGTGATTTGACTTCCGATTGACATTTCCAGGCAGGCGACTGTACTCAATCTCCTAATGCGTTGGAGAGTGTGGCAATATATAGCATCCGGTGTTCACCTCTGAAAATTAACATATAGTCAAAACAGTGAAGTGCCTCGTCAATTATTCAGAATACAAAGATTAGCGGTTTAATGGTTCGTGTTCTTGTGCCCACTTGTGTATAACAGAACAAAGTGTGTTTTGGTTAGACAAACACGAATAACTTACCCATATTTGACAAATATGTTAACTACATTTTCATAAATGTCGCAAAAATCGGGACCACCACTACAAACTCTTACATAATAACTTCAGTTCAGTACAGTTGATTAACTATTATCCTAGCACCGGATTGCAGTGGATCCAGGTGCTTCGACTCACATGGTAAGAATAACAGTCAATAACCTCGGCAAGATGTGGTTAGAGTCAAATGAAATGTAAATATAATGGTTGCATAAGAGAGTGTGTTATGCCAATCAGCACGGAACGAAAATTAGCCACCAGATGCAAAAACGCCACTGACTGCGTGGTGGTGACATGTCTGATACGGTCTCCAACCATCGATGTAGACCCGCACGAGGAGCCTATCTGCAAAGACGGCAATCACTAGCCTGGCGAAGTCTCTTAGTCTGTTTCGTCTTGCCTATCTGACACCATGCAATGGTCACCTCGCGGATTCGCCCAACAGGATACAGCCACGGCTCATAATGAACGCCGAGGAAGCCGGTCAACGGTTATATGAAGCACATGGCCTAGCCAGCGTAAGTGATGGAGATTCAGTAAACACTCGAATGAGGCACCAGAACGCTTGTTGCCAAAACCCACTAGTGGACCTCAGCATTGCTTACCTGGTGTTTCCACTAGAAATGAGAAGTACTCAGCAAGCACTGGTGGTCAAACGTGGTCATACGTTTAATGTCTTTGTAGCGAACTGGCCAAGTCTCCAATCCATACTATAAGGCCGGTCGTACCGCAACTTTATACACCGTAGTAATTTGACAGGCTGATATGCCGCCGTCTCCACAGGTGCTTGAGACTCTGGAAAGCCACAAGGGCCTTGTTGATACGCTAACTACCTCAATGATGTAACCGCAAGAGATGACTCAGCTACCAAGGTAAGTGAACCGATCCACCACTTCGAGTTGCTGTTCGGAAATAACTAAAACCGGAGGTGTGTCAGCCCAGTCCTGGAGCATTAATTTTCAGTTTAAATTTGCGAAGCACATGCCGAAACGTGTAGTGCTATGCGTCAGTTTGTGCTGTAGTGTTTGCATATTCAAAGCATCAGAGACAACGAGAATTATGTCGTCCGTATATTCAACCTATTTTAATCTGTCGTTTAGCAGAACTTCCACTCCGGTAGAGTCTGAAAGAACTGAACCAATCATGATCCTTTTGATCGCAAACTTGAAGAGGAATGAGAATATAGGACAATTCTGATCAACCCCAGTTGTCTTGGAGAACTCGGCAAACATTTTCCCGTAAACCCTTAACTGACCTCAAGGAACATGGTTGTGTGGTTGGAGCTGTGGGTGGTGCAGCGCAAGCCACCCATGGTCCCTCTATAGGCCCAGGCGTCCTGTGGCTGGCCACGGTGACAGACAAATGCGAAACCGGATGCCGCCCACCATGGGCGCCTATTGCTACACACTTCGGCATGTGTTTGCACCTTGAAATTGCAAAGTGCTGCTGCAGGACTAGACCAATGAGTTTCCACCGCTTTTAGCTTTCAGAGAACAGTCACTGGAAGTGGTGGATCGGCTAACTTAACTTAGTAGCTGTGTCACCTCTAGTGGTCACATCACTAGGTCAGTTACTTCGCATATCAGAAAGGCCCATGCGGTTTTCCAGAGACTCAAGCATCTGTGAAAACAGCGGCACATCAGCCTGTCAGTGAAAGGTAAGGTGTATAACGTTGCGGTACGGCCATTCACATCGTATGCATGGGAGACTTCGCTAGTTCGCAACAAATACCGTAAACGCGCGAACGTGTTTGAGCAGTGGTGATTGCGGAGTGTTGCTCACGTCTGGTGGGAACACCGGGTGAACAGTGCGGAGGTTCACCAGTTGGTTTCTGGCAAGAAGCGTTCTTGTGCTTCACAGGAGTGTTTACGGAATCTCAATCACTTTGTTTGACTAGACCATGTCGTCTGTGCACCCGTTGACCGGCTTCCTCGGCGTGCATTATACGCCGTGGCTGCGTCAACTTTCGCAAAAGACGGGGTGGCGACAGGCTGGTGATTGCCGTCTTCGCAGATGGGGTCCTCGGGATCGTCCACTTCAACAGCTGCAGACCCCATCAGACAGCGGCACAATGCAGTCAGTCGGTTTCCTGCCTCCGGTGGCTAATCATCGTTCCATTCTGATTAGTTTAACACACTCTCTTATGCAACCATTATATTTCCATTTTATTTACCTCTAACTCTATCTTGCCATTGTTAGTGATTGTTACTCTTGCAATGTGGGTTGAGGCAACTGGATCCACCGCCCTCCGGTGCTCGGACCATCGTTGCTCAACTGTACTGAACTGAATTTAGCAAGGAATTATCTGTAGTGGTGGTCTTGATTTTTTCGACATTTATTAAAATGTAGTTGATATCCTCGAGGAAAATGCGTAAATCATTAGCGTTTAGCTAACAAAAGCACACTGAGTTCTGTTATACACAAGTGCGCACAATAACACGATCCATTAAATTGCCGAACTTTGCATACTAAATAATGAACGAGTCACTTGACTGTATTGTGCATATGTAAATGATCAGAGGCAAACACCCGATATTATTTATAGCCACCGTCTCCGATGCATTAGCTGTTTGAGTAAAGTCGCCTGTCTGGAAATGTCAATCGGAAGTCAAATTGTACTATTCGTGATTTTTCTCCTTGTGTTAACGAAAATAGTCTCCGCTGAAAAACGTTTTGCTTGTGGTAAGAAAATGTATTAGTTTTCTTTTCGCAGTGATAATTAAGCAAAAATCATGGCATTCACAGTGTATTCTCACTAAAGCAAAATTTGCCAAATATTTTAATCACTTTTACTATGTACACCTTCAACGTGCAAACTTCGTCAATAGCAGGAGCATATAAAGATGATCGCACGAATTTACTATTTAACTAGACAGAGTGCTAGAAACTGGAAACGTACAGGTTACACTTATGTAATATATAGATCCTTCGTCAGAGCCAAAGTCAGTAATATTTTTACGTTCCTTCTATTATTTATGTAACTGTCGTTTTGGACAGAAATTACACTGAACAATTTCATTATTATTCCCTAAAATTTTGTCGAAAATCTAAGGGCTATATGAGCTTTAACCTTTATCGTTGCAACAAATTTTAACCAGTTGTGGATGACCAGTTTTCTACTTACAAGAATACTTGGTTAGACTTTTGGCTGCAGTTTTGAGGGACACTAGAAAACATTCCACTTGTGTACTAAGATATATACCATCTTTAATATTTACGTTTCATGAATAATGTGGTGGACACATTTGTTTTCCACCAAATACAACTTGCGTTTTACCCAGTATCAACAAATATCCGACGTTTTGATACGGATGGATGCACAAGGAATGATTGTGTTCTCTACAAAGGACATGTTGCTAAATTAAACGTCAAAATCTCCCAGCGTGAGTAAACGTGCGTAGTTAGAATCTGCAAAACTAATTTTTAAATAGTTAAAAAGCTCAATCTAAAAAGGAAAGATGATAACCTTTTGACCACTACTAATACAGTGCGTTACACAACGGGAATTAAGTGATTGATCATACCAAAATACTGCGTTCGTGATAACGTCCCTGCTAGAACAGTAGATTCACTGGCATAAAGGCTTCAAGGTTATCGCAAAGATAATCATTTGGATTGAATAAAATCAGAAGGGTAGATCGGTCTTTCCCAGAATTTACAGAAATGGATTTTTATTGTGACTGCTTTAGATTCGAATTAGGTCGTAGGAAGTCGTTTGTCCCATGGTCTCACGCACGTTCGTAAATGCAACAATACAATACGATGTGTATTTTTTCTAAAAATTATAGGCGAATCGATACGATATCCCCGAGTGGAAATTATAGGCTGGTATGAATACCCGAACGATCCAATTATTATGCTTGACACTAAATACTGGCGTCATTATACGCCAGATGATCGATTGGTTCTAGGGCGTTATGGAAAATATTATACAATACAACAAAATTTCCCAGTTGAAACATCCTTTAGACTGGTAAGTCACTTTATTTTCCCCAGTTAGAGCGTAGATAACTAATTTTCAGTATTAGTATAGATACATTTCGGGCACACAGAAGTGGCTGAGTATTCACCATATTCCACAATTTCAACAGAGCCATACAAATGTTCTGATAATATAAATTTTCTATCCTAATTTTAACAGAACACAGTAAACTTATAAACACTCTGTCCTACACTCAATATATAGTGTATACTCGATAATACTTGGAGTCCTCTGATTCACTAAAGCGTTAAGCGAGCACGCATCTCCCACTTCGGTGGAAATTTATACGTATCCATTATCCTAAATATGCTGCCATTTCCCTCCACCTTTTCAGGGAAAGTTGAGAGTGCAATGGACGCTCTATGATGGGGATGAGATTATCGCTTGCCATATAGTCAATTATACTGTATCGAGAACCCGTTTCTATGATGTCCGTTAATGACTAGCTGTTGTTGCCGACAACAGAAACATTAATGTTAATTAAACTATTGGAATGTTACGCCTTTTACCTTGCCAAATTAGTCCATTGCTTTTTAGTGGTAAAATACAGTTGAGCTCTACCTGGCATCGCTTACAGGCAAAATCACATAGCAAACCACATTAAATGGAATGCAATCCTCAGCTTTTCCAATGTTCTTGAAGAGTCTCCGTCGGATAGCGTATTCTAAGTTAAAGTGATTCATTTTAAGACAAGTTGAAAAATATGAGCTACTTGTGGTTCCGCGTAGCCATTGTTGTTTGATCACTCTTCGGCGAGTAGAAAGAAGAATTTTAGTCAAGAAAGAGAATAGACAAAGATCGCGTGGCGCAAATTGAAGATGTTACCTTCAAAACCCACCTGCTCATTGATCACGGATGGACGATTTGACAACCAAGATTGCAAGCTGCACAGTACCGCACTGACGATGCCAGCCCGCATGTTGGCGAAACGTATGCAACCACTTTACCAAGCTCGACGAACCCATGAATAGTCGAGCAACTAACCTAAGCTACCAGTGTTTTAAATTATTTCGAACACAGCTGTGTTGCCCAATCGATACAGTTTCGGGCATGTACGCGGTGTAACGTTATTTTCTACCGCGTATTGTCAACTCATTTTGGCTCTGCAACGTTCTGTTCAGGTGCAATGCGTGCTACAAATTCGTAATCCGCAAGGCGGGCGTCCAAGAATTCCGATACCGATTTAGCCTCGAATGTTGTCTCGAGCAAGTGTTCCAATATTTCACTGCTCGGTCCGGTACCACAATATTACACTGGTGTCTGGGAGTGCTGCATGGTGCAAGCACATTCAGAATTGACCAAATGTAATATCCGGTGTGTAATTATTGGGCCTGATTGAAACCGAGGAGACGACAGAGTGCACAGCGCCGGTTTTTTGTATAGGTCTTCCTACGACACACTCCGGAAACTGGCGATGAGCCTGGTAGTCACATCTTGAACACTTTTCAATTTTTGCCTTTCGTCATGGGTGACTGAAAAGCTCTAGCTAAAGTGCATAATGATGAATGATGGTGTATGAGCCGGGGGCGAAGTGGGATAAATACATCTCACTCACGCGAAAAGGCGACTCGAAGGGCCAATGCCAGATCCCTCAGAATGTTTTGTTCGTTGGTTCCAAACTATGCACGTTTTCTAACTGTACGAAATTTGGCCAATCAAGACTGGAGGAGTGGATTACTTCAGTCACTTCGAGTTTGTCAACGTCATTGATATTGTAATATTTGTAATAACAATATAATATTCTTTGCGATATTTTTACTTTAGTTATCCAGGTCAATAGCGTGTGCGCTACAGCTGAATAGTCACCCCTCGTGGGTGTACAACGCACATGCCTGATTTGAAATCAAACTGGGCACTGTAGAAGTAACATGGAAAAATTGAGGTGATGAGGAGTGTAGCAGAAGTGCAAAAAAACAAAGGAGATTGCATAACAAGTGGCATGTTTCCGCTAACTCGTCCTGCTGTGTGCAGAAAATAATGCGACCCCTTTGAAACCGCGCGACGGCCGATGTGGCATGTGTGAGGTGGGGGGGGGGGGCGGTTACAGGCCCTCGGACAGTGCCAAAGTTCGCAGTCTAAGAATCAGACGAAGGTCAACTAATGTCACAAGTATCTGAAACCTGACAATAAGGCAGCGACAAAATGCAATGGTTAACGCTTATCGAAGTAGGCAGCAACTCAATTTCAACACGTAACATAGAGGACCAAGCATTAACCAATTTGATGGGAGTATAGCTCAAGAGGTAGATATAATGCGTCGCACCAGTTTAAACTCTGTTTTCGTATCCTTATGCCAAGGGTACCATGAAACCTGGAACACATGAACGTTATTCCCCAAGAGGTAGCGCGCAAAAGTGGTTGATGAAGCAATTGGCAGCATTGTTTCGCATTCGTACTGGGTCGGATAGGCCAACGTAAGGCATACACTGTATCTGAGTATATTGCTTACTTGCAGAACGAGACCAGTTCACTGCGAAATCCGAATGCGCAAGCTGGATTCGCTGTTCCGACCAAGATAGCAATGCAGCCAGAATTTCCGATTCCGGAGCCTACATACATTTCAGAAATGAATGAGTACAAGTGTTGAAATCACCGTCAAACTGTGAGGATCGCAAGGTTGTTGGTTAGAACGGGCTCAATATTCATTGTTGGATTTGCATGAAGTAAATGGCGATGAAGTAAAGTTTATGGCAATACAATGGGCGCTATTTTGGGGTATAACAATCGTTGCAGCAGTTCAGTTAAACAAGCACCGAAGTGCGGTGGATCTAGTTGCCATAAGTTACATCGCAAGAATAACAATCAATAACAAAGTCAAGATAGTGGGGTTGAATGCAAATACAATGTAAAGTATGGAAGCAAGAAGGAAGTGCATTCAATTAATCAGAATGGAACGAAAACTAACAACCAGATTCAAGAAACCTTCATTCATTCAGTATACACATTAGCTGTAGGTGGAAAAAACACCTCAGCTATTGTGCCGCAATACAAAAGAAAAAAAAGAAAGTGGCACGCCGACTGAGTCAACAGTAACATCGTTCCGGAGAGCTAACAGCCGGCTATTGGTCAGCAAAAGGGTCGTATTATGCCTAATGATTGTGATCATGGGTAGAGGGGGAGGGACAAAGCAACTCACAACACAAACGCCACTGATGTCGACTCCCAGCCATGTCAACAACTGTATCCAGCCAAACATGTTCATCGTCCTTCGGTCCCCAACCAGGGAGCCGAGAAGCTCCAACCGAGGCCAACTTCGAAGTAAGGGACTTCATTCCTCTTGACCAAGTCATCGCTTGGCCCCTCTCCTCTTTTACCTTCTGCAGCCCTGGCGCGTAAACGCATGCATTAAATCTTAATCCTTGCGTGGCGTACAAACATTAACAGATGGTCTTACTTCAATTCCTAAATGTAAGAAAGTCCAGTCACATATGGCTTTGGTCCACTAGGCACAAAGCGGATGGAGGTTCCGGGGGTTTTAGAACGAAGAAACTTGTTTTCTGTAAATCATAATTATGGATCCAAGTTTGTTCGCAATTAAGCGCTACTACTGGCTCGATGAAAATTACGTGATCGGTCTTTAGCTACAGTGAAAAGGAACACCAAATACTAGATGGACCGGACAAGAATCCATTATCAGTTCAAACTGGGCGCTGCATATCATGATTGGGAGTCTGTCAACTGGGATTTGGCCTAGGAGAGATGAATGCATGAACAAGCGTAACCCGTTCAAGCAATTCTGATAACGATCTTCTGAGTATATTGGTGACTTAGGCTTTTATAAACAGACGCAGTTTGAGCACCTTTGAATCCGATTCGCTAGGTCGCGAAACACTTTTGTTGAACATGATCAATATGGCAGGTTGCTATTTTGGATCACATAATTGCGTGACGAAAGATGGAATGGAGGGAATCAGATGGAAATCTGTAAATCACACTCGCAATTTTGCACATGACCAATATAATGGGAACCATGGTACCGAGGGGAAACCATGTCTTAAGCAAAGTGAGGAGCCTCGCTATATTACATTTAGCTCAAATCACGTCGGTATGCCGCTGTCGCCCAAGGCACATTGCCATAAGCTGTTGGAATGGAGGTCACGAGTTCGGTGCCTGATCGAATCGAGTCCCCGATTGGATGGAACGGCCGTCTAGTGCTTTGCAGACGCTTTGGATGCTAGGTTGCTTGAAGCTGCTTCAAAGATTCCTCGATTAAGTATTTCGTATATTCGGTAAGCACAAGCAATTCAGAAGATTTCGTTATAGGAATGTTGCTGATATGTGAAGGTAGTAATAACTTGTTGTTTCCGGTAATACAACTTTTAGGCGCTGCAATGCAGCTTCCAGAGGCGGCACAGAACGTCATGTGGCCTATTCTCTCGGGTTTATGTGTAGCCAGGCCGATCAGTAACCGAAAGATCAATACTTTAGAGTGACATCCATTGAAGTGCACAGGTGGAAACACAGTTGGATCATTAGAAGAGCATGAGTTGTCGCGTCTACAGAGAGTGCTATAATTTGAAAAACACAGTGAGAAGACGAAGTTCGGCAGGTGCACACATTTCGTATCGTCACTTCAGTGCCGAAAACGATAACTGGAAGTGAAATACAACTCGTGAGGCAAACGTGCAAATAAATGAAAGGAAAAAACGAGAAGCACGTCTCTATGCCCAATTCAACCTGAGACCGGAGGATAGTTGCTTTTGAACACAAAGTTCCGGTTTGATCCGGTTTATTGCAACAGCCTCAACGGAGCGGAGGAGAAGGGAATTGGTGTGCCGCAGTAGACGTTTGAACGATGTGCTGACCTCGACCTGGTGACCTGAGATCAATAAATGCCTGCCGATCGAAGATGACGGCGGCCTGTGTGAATGCGTAGCCTGAGCCGGGCATGCCTGTTGAGTTGGCTCGTGTTGGAGCCACTTCGGAACGCGCTCTTTCTTCCGGATACTCAAGATCCTGTCGGTGCTGCCTACACAGTTACATATGAAGTTTTCGCTGAGTGCTGAATGTGTGATGTTCCTAAATGCGGAGTCCACCTCAGTAACAACTTTTCCTGTGTGATGTCTATCTTGTCAACTTGGCATTCAAGGCGATCAGGAGTGCCTTATACGCGAAATGTTGATTCGAGTGAACCACAGGGTTTTGTGTTGCCTACAGCTGTGAATGTTGAGACCGCTGTTACCAGAGCACCTTTTCAATTGAGCCCATTAGGTCGATTAGGTCGAAACTTTCATGCCATCGTCGCCGCCTAGCTGGGTAAACCGAAAGGATGGCCAGCCGAGCGAATGGCAGAAAAGCAGAGATGAACAAAGCTGCATTGGTGGGCAGTCATGCAAGTTTGTGACCGACTGTATCAATTGTCAATGACCTAGTGTTAGATGGCGTACCTAGGCATTCTATCGTCCATCTAACTCTTACCGATCCAATTCGATCATTTTGGTTTTTCTATTTGCTCAGGGCAGGTACAGCCCTGCCAAACTCACCCGGGTTTCACCGGCTATAGTACATTAGCGGGTGCGAACAACACGGTCGCTATGCAGAGGCCTAAACAACTCAGTTCAGAGCGGAGCTCCCCCTACGGGAACTGTCACTCATCCGCGCAGATCACAATGGAGTTGTCCTCAGTGAGAACGCGGACAACGTATCCCGCAAATCTTCCAGTGAGCTTGCCCCAGTCTCACTATTGTATCTGTCGGACTCTCCTCAAGTCAGCCGTCTATTTTTGAGCCGTGTTCATGCCAATGCCTTAGCCACCGAGCACACTCACTAACTCTGCTGAGCCCAAGGTTTCAACAGCATCGAAGCCGCTCATCTCTGCCCGAAGATAGGACCACTACATGGAAACTCACGTACCAACAAACATACACTTCCCCTATAGTTTATACAATTACTACTGTTTTAGTGAAGGTGTAGGAAGCATGATGGCCTTGGTTGAGTCAGTAAACACACTCTTACTTCTGATCAATCGGCTTTCTGAGGATCTCGATACAGTTGTGCGGTGTTTACTCGTACCGCCTTACCAGTCACGAGTTCACCTCGGTCAGCTAAGCCCACTAGCTGTTCCAACACGAATTGTCTAAGCTAATCTCTGAGTGGCAACCAACGAGTGAAGGCGTTTGGCCGTTCTGATTAGGACAGTCGAAACTCCACCAGGTTTGTAAAAATTTTCCTAACCAGTCGCGAAATAGCTGCTTATTTCTAACATCCCCTAAACTTTTGGCCGGCTTTGACTAGAGAACTAGCATGTCATGATGGTTCAGTCAACCACATTTGAATACTCGGATCGTACTGCAAATGATTTCGAAAGCTGTCGTGAATTACTGTGTTGCTGGGGGGAGCGACACCTAATAAAAGTTGGATGGCGGTTGTTTAACTGAAACCAACCAAAGCGGACAACCCGAATCAAAGACGCAGTCAGGGGGCAATGAACAGCAGCGGGTGATGAATTCTACGAGTCAGTGACAAAGACACAAACAAGTTTCCATGCAGTAGTTCGCCTATTTCGCAGAAGGTCACTGATACACGTCACATTTATCTCTAGAATCGATCGCATGCTACTAAATCCATTAACTGCAAGTAGTAGCTGGTGACAGAACGAGAGTCGATGTCATGTGTCTGGACTTCTCAAGAACGTTTGATTGCTTAGATCAGGGATGTCCAAAGTCCGATCTGCACGATAAATGCGGTCCTCGTTAACGTTTCAACTGGTCCGCAGCCTTCTCATAAATAATAAGTGAAGGTTTGGAATATGTTAGTACATGTGTACTTTTTATTATTATCTTAATGTTAGAATGAAAATGACCCGACATAATTTTACTACATAAAATGTGACCCTCCTTGCAGATGTTTGGACACCCCTGGCGTAGACCATCAAGTTCTCTTTCACAAACTCCAGAATTATGGTGACAATCTTTCTGATGATGCACGAATCCTAAGTGCGTTCTCACTTCGCTTGAAGCAAGACGTGGAAATACTATAGACACCACAATGCAGGGTAACAAGATCGAGGATCTATGCAACCTCTATTACCAAGAAATGCTATCGTTACTGGGAGTTTTCATCGGATGTTACTGATGGCTACGCGGGGATCTCATATGGATTGACCACAAATCACGTATGCCGCCATTTGCCGAAATGCAACCACAACACGAGCCTCGGAGATAACCGCCTGAAATTGATCCAACAATACAGCCGAGTAATTCTCTCCTTAGGTTTGCCACCCTTGAGAATCTTTAAACACTAATTTATCTCCTTCCCAAGTCTGGATATTTTCAAAAAAATGATTAGTGATTACCTGTAGCTGTCAACACTTCGTTACCTGAACTCGTAGCGAAGCTATTGTCATGTCCTCAAACGAGATTTATGTGTCACATGAGCCTAAGGAGACAATACATGAGTGAGCGTTTGCGTATGTATGGATCTCACCGCATACATTAAGTACTTCTACATCCGATGATGTTCTGTATGTTCGTATTCCATTTCCAGTTTATACCATCGTGATGTGGTAGCGCATTTGAATCGGTAGACGCTTGAACTGATGAGATACATATCTTACGAGCCTTGTAAAGCATTTGGGTTGTGCACTGTTCAAGTGAGAAGCAGATATAATGGAATGCTGTCATCCTTTCACTGCATAGAGGAGAGCGAGATCAACAGCTTCGCAAGTAATGTCCGGTATTCAACATCGATAACGAAAGGTTACACTCTTCCACATCAGTAAAGTACTTAGGTGCCACGTTGAGCTACGATTTACTTCGATCAGACTGCATAAAGGAAAGAATCACTGCGAGTTAATTTTGTCCCCCATGATTTTATACTTCGCTTTGTCACTGCCTTTGTTCTCCCACACTACACGTAATGCACACACCAGTGAATTTTCCTGGTTTATTGGGCAAGGAGTTTAGCTTAATCCCCAGGTCGTTGAAACAACTTTCGCGATGTGGCGGTGTATCAAACCTGACGTTTGTCGATATACTTTTATCCACTCATGTTGAGGCTTGTAAGAGACTAACATCTAGAGTACTTGATGAAACAAATCACCCCTTCATTGTGTATTATCGGAAGGTGTCAATCGCTTCAACAAGACAGAAGGGCAAATCCATATATGCTTCTTATAGTTCAACTGGCAGTACGGAAAGCGACACAGCCACTTGAGTCAGGATTCAGCCACTTCCACAAATCAGCAGACAAAAGCCTGTGATAGAAATTTGTATCGAGTACCCGGAAGACAGTAGATATAGCCAAATGATGAGGTAAAAATGAAGAGTTCATGAGGGAATGACCTAAGCGAAAGTTTCCATGCTTTAGCAACTACCATATGTTTTCTCAGCCAATTGGATCCATAGCAAATTTGCGAAGAATATTCTTTTCGATAATCTCATTGGGCGTATACAATTAGGAAACAAAATGCTGGAGGGAATAAAGCTCGTAGAGGCTTGTCTAGCTTGGGCAAAAGGCTATAAAGAAACCAACCAGGTGGACTTGGTGTCCAGTGAGAACCAAGCGTTGTAAAACGGAACTGTTGATGGACTTTGTCGTATTTTTTCGTAGTGACG
>OX104065.1:6012039-6054401 GCA_944474145.2 Dicrocoelium dendriticum | reverse complement strand
CCAACTGAACAAACTGCGCTCCAATATTTCCTTTTTCTATCTAAATAAAATCATAATCATCAATACGGGTTAGCTGTAGGAGAGAAACATAACAGCTAATATGCAGAAATACAAGGTAAGAGATTAAACATTACAGGTTCTAGACTCAAACTAGTGACATTTCTTAGTATCACATACATCTGTTTTGTAGTTACTGTTAAAGGGTATCTAAAGGTGAATGGGATGTACAAAGAAACTCACAACGGAAAGGAAAATAGAGACGGCTACCTACGATATCAACAACTGTGTCTAATCAAACGTGCTCTTCGTCCTTCCGACCGAAACGCAGCAGTCGTGAGACACCAGCCGACGCCAATATTCTAATGAGACCCTACATTCCTCTTGACCAAATCATGGCTTGGCCTGCCCTACACCATTTACATCTGCACACGGAAAGCACAAGTAAAACATGTTGTGTTGGCATGTATAACACGTGGCGCCTGCATCGTAGCCTGATGCGTGAGCTAAGCGGTTCACTCGCTTTTCCGCACCAAATGCACTACGCTGAATACACTCGTTGCTTCCGTAGCGATCCCAACAGACCTAGGTTAAGTTGCGCAGTCAGCGGTGAGCCAAAGTAAATAGCTTCCTTCTCGGCTGGCTTGCCGAAAGAAAGCATGTTGCCAGTTGGGTGGTCGGGGATAACACCGTTCATGTCAACGGTACAGCTGCAGTGTCCCAGCACGTGGTCGATTTCGCTTGGCAAGAGATCTCCCTAGAAGAAGCCATAACTGTTTGTTGAGGGTCATTTTTGAAGTCCAATTTGTGTGGATGGATGTTGACGCGCAATGTTAATGTTGACCGCGATTCCCATTGAAGTGAACTTTGGTATTTCGATCAGGATGACCGTAGCTGATGTAAATATAAATTGGGTGTTGCCCGCCCAAAAACGCTGCACTACTATGAAGCATTTCGATGTTATTACATCTCATCAGATAGAGTTAGTAGGCATCGAACCCGGGACCATCGGGATGTTAGTTGTGACCGCTACCCAATTTCTATTTGCATCTGTTAGGCGCATGCCAACTTAAGCAACAACCACAGCAAGCTTTTCCATGGCTCGCCATGCAGTCACGCCATTTTCTATAAGTAAGGCGATAACGTGCACTTAACCTCAAGCAACCGATCTTGCATCCGCTTGAATTTCAATGCCTACACTTTGAGATACTGTAGCGGGACGCTCCATGTCGTAGTCCTCAAAAGAACCGAACGTAAAGGGGGAAAGTTGAAATGTCCTCGTAAGCCGGGATTCCGCGAAGCCGCGACTCTAATCATCAACCCTTCACACCACGTCAATTGTTGCAGCACCGCCATGTCTGCAAAGTTGGATTTGAATTACCCGCCATGTGGATGGATTGCGACACTCAATCACTTTTGAGATCTCGGTACACTTTGTAGTAGACCTTGGTCATTGGGATCACAAGACATGTTGCCTAAATGTAACGAGCTTGTTTTGTAAGCTGGCGACTTCATTCCAAGCCTGCTTAGGCATAGGACGACCCTTGCAGTGTCCTTAGTCCACGTGCGACCGGTGATTACACGGCGGCGAAGCGTCGGTACAGCGTACCGGCGTACATTTGATGCCTTTCATTGCCTTTTCTTACAAGGACTTTTTCAGACGCAGTCCTTGAGATTTCAGGGCGAGTTCTACCTTAATGTGAATCGCCGTCTCAGTAGAGATTGCGTGCCGTAAACCAACTCCAAGTTTACTATGTTAAATTCAAATATGAACACCTTACCGCTGTACTAAGCGCTTCTCACGGATCTTGGTGGCAAATGTTTCAAGACATCAGCCGTGAACTACTAGGCCCTGAATTCCATCACAGCTCCGGCTCTCCATCGAAGGAGTCCATACCAGGACGAAACTATTTATGGGTTTAAATTTTAAGGCAACACAGAATTACAACCGACTTACAACAGTCGTAATTCTGAACACCGAATCGGCCTCCGAATCGGTCGATCAATCTACCTTTGTGACTGTCTACTCAAGAAATAGGAACCAGAGAAATACCTAGACAATTCGGTGCGCTTTACGATCGTATTTTGCGCATATTGTTCCTTACGGCAAACGGCCGCCGCTTTTCAATACATCCAACGCTTTGAGACGTGGTTTGTTGTTTCCTATGGCACTAAGGCTAACGGATGCAGCAACTCCGGTTACGATGCACTCACTTTACAAATCAGAAAACAAGGGCCTCTTGCGGAAATTGTATGGAGCATTCGGGCGACAGAATGGATAGCCAAAATATGGGGCCGAAATAAATAGTTCATGAAGAAAAGGACGTAATTGAAATGTCCTGCCTATAGCAAGTTCTAGTTGCGCAAATCTCGCTTGTTGGTTGAGCAAGTAGGGTGCTTACTGGAGGATTTCAAGGTAGGTCATTCTGCTTGATCGCCCTCAAGGCTAAACGATACCATTGGTTTACTCCCATTGAATAGCCAAGCGGTTACAAGCGGCATACAACCAATCATCTCCGGGCTGCTCCAGATACAGAGAGAGCGAGAGAGAGATAGCTTCGATGGCCGCTACAGATGGGCTCCGTTAACTCCTCTCTCGTGAAATGCTAGCTACGACTTCCTCCTGAGTTCCAGCTGCATTGTGACCACGGACCTCCGTGTCCGATCTGTCCATCGTCGTGTCTGTAAACTCTTTTCTTCTGTGGTCACCGGTTAAATCTCATTAGGTGGCTCGTGAATTTCAGGGTGTATGTCGAAATTATCCAGTGATCGTACACTGGTAGCTATCTGTATGCTGGTATGTCCCAGCTGGTTTGCATGTCTGGTCCAAATCATGGAGCTTACTGACACCTTAAACAGCCCCTGTCTAAGTCTGCAATCGATCGAGCCTGTAGTCCACTGGGGTGTTCCAGGGCGATAGTCTCTGACTGAAACACTCTGACCTGGGTGAAATTGACGTACTTGTGACTCCTGCCGCTGATTTAACTGATTTTCTATTCTCAACATCCTTTCATGCGGAGCGATGCGCTTTGGAAGCAGTAAGAATTCAGAGTACGATGTTTCCTGTCCATAAGCGTTTATGCTGGGGACAGTTGATTTTGCACCTGGGGGTTCAGGGTTGTTCTGTACAGTAGAAGAAAAACATCCAATCTCTCTTGGGTAGTTTCTTCCTCCTCGTCTTCAGCAACGTCCGTGTAACGGTATCAACAAAGCGTCCAACTAGCCCATTAGGCCGCGCGTGTAACGGAGGCGAGTGTGTGGGTGTGATACCGTACTGAGTACAGTATTTAGCGAATTGCAAAGATACGAACTGTGGATCATTGTCAATACCAGGGTCCCTGCTGTTCCATGTTGGGAGAAAACTATTCGCAGGACGCCAAAGTTTGGCCGATTGTTATGTGTTCCTTTCAGAACACTTCCGACCACTTACTGGAGTGATCGATAACGATGATATATTGTTGTCCATTCACGTTACCAAAGAAATCCGCGTTCACTCGCTGCCATGGTTTCGTTGACAGCGGCAAAGAAGACGGTTCCGCTTTCCCGGGCGCCTTGCTTGCAAACGCACATTTCGGACACGATTTCGTTAGCTGTTCCAGCTCCGAGTCGATATTCGGCCAGTAAACGTAACTCCGCGCAAGCATTTGCATTCTGTTAATGCCAGGGTGTCTACGATGAAACTGCCGTAGAATTCTTTGAGGAAGCTTACTATGGATAACAACTCTTGTCGCCAAAAGTAAACGCCCATTTTCGATGAATAAATTGTCTTTTCTCCGGGACTGGCTTTGCAATCCCTCATTTAGATTGTGTTTCGGTCACTATGTAGTATAAAAGCTGACCGCTTGTTGTAGGACAGGATCCCACATTGATGCATCTCGTATCATTTCAAAAGTTACCGGAAGTTCTCTGAGCGTGTCCAACAACACGACTCAATTCCAACTCCAGGGAGATCGCTGCAATGATAGATTCCTCTTGCTTGCGATCCTGGCTTGCCAATAACCGGGAACGTGCATCAGCTTGACCAATGTCCTTTGTAGAAATGTGCTTCATCATAACGTCACAGCCCAGATAAGTTGCAGTCCACTGCTGCTAAATGTTTTCCATATAGACAGGAGGCCCAAGTTGACCCGAAAACTTCCAACAGTGGCTTATGATCAGTAAGAAGTGTAAGCTTCTTCCATAGAGCATTTCGTGTAATTTCTTTACAGCGAAGACTACCGTCAAGGCTTCTTTCTCTATCTTGGCATAATTTCGATCTGCGGCAGACAGCGACCGGGCTGCATGTGCGATTGCCTTTTCTAAACCATCTTTGCTAATGTCCTAGTTCGAGGCGTCTGCGGTTACCGAAATCTCCAAAGTGGATCCTAATGTGTTAGCAGAAAGTCGGCCCATAGTAGCCGTTTTATGTCGTAAGAGGTGCTCTGGCTTCCTGAGGACCATTTCCAGTATTTATCCTTGGTCAGCAGGTCATTGAGTGGACAACGCAAGTGATGCAGGTGCAGTAACAACGGGGTGTGATGGCTTATGAGTCTTAGGAAGGGCCTTAGTTTTACAGAGGCATCTACTTGATTGTCTCGAAGTTCGCTACTTCTGGACGCCTGCGGTTCCCGTCAAGTATAAAGCCGAGAAACATACTCGTCCTTAAAGAAGGTACACTTGCAGGTCGGAGCCTGAATCCATATTCCTCGACACCGCCAAGAACTCGATTCAGCTGTTCAAATGGGTCATCAGCATCGCCCCCGACAACAATGCAGTAGTCCAGGTATGTGGCTGTTCCATCGACATCTGCCAGAATTTTTTTATATGATCTGCTGGAATATGGATGGTGCAGAGTTGACTCAAAGCGGGAGACGGTGATACTGGTACTTGCCTCGATGAGTATTGATAGTGAGTTATTCTCGTGAAGCTTCTTGTACTTCGATGTGCAGGTATGCCTCAGAGAGATCTAGCTTTCCTGAACATTGATCACCATTCAATTTTGCAAACAAAACGGCTGTGAGCAGCGGAGATTACAGATGGGCGTTCAGTGCAAAAGTTAGACCCGTCGAGGAATCGACGCATTTTGGAATCCGAGATTTCGCTTTCTGAAAAAACTATGGGTGACACTGAAGACGAGTAGTTTACCAGAGTATAGCCCCTGCTCTCTTTAAACGATCCAGCTCTTGGTAATCATTGATGTTGCTGCGTAAGGACAGGGCGTCTCGTACAAAACACTGGAACAGTATCGAGCTTAAGCGATAGGGAAGCTTGTACTTTAGTACAGTAACCGAGGCCTTCCGGAAAATCCGCTGCATATTTCTCCCTTAGACACTCGATCGCTACAGTTTTAAGAACTGTTGTCTTGTGTCCCTGGACACTTGCACAAATCTGGTTGATCGAAACATCAAGAAAGTTGGAACGCTCGATCCAATGGACACTCGGCAGATTCAAATTATGATGGCTGGTGACGAAAATAGTTCCCCATGCGGTAATGTCGGCAAAACGACACACACAATCGACTTGACCAGCCAATTTCAACCCCGCACCTGATGCACTTTTCGCCTACTGACTGGTATGTTTGATTGCTGGTGACCCGGAAATTCTCCACAGCCTTCCTTATATGACCCTAATGTCTGAGGCCGTATCGATCTGCAAACGCACCCGCCTTCCATTGATGTTATTGTTAATGTACTTTCTGCGATCTCTGACGTCGTCAGTAAAATTAGCGTTCATTCTCCCCGTAAAACCAACGTAGGTTTGCTTTCATGCATCTTGAGACCGTCTGAAGAATGGTTTGGATACGCAATCAGTTTCCCTGTGCCCATATCTACGACACTTCTGGTAGATATACTTGCTGAATGGACACCATCTAACAAAATGCCAGTCCCCGCATTGCCAACATGCAGTTGCTGGCTTACCTTGAAGGGTTTCCCTGTGATCAGTGGCCGGAAAATTTTTCCACTAACTCTGCTGAAATGCGCAATCATTGGAATGCACCTTCGTATCCTCGACAATAGTTGTAACCTGTTTTAAATCGATGATTCTCTGAGCCTCTGCAATGACAAATTACAGTGTGACATCCGGGTTTGTTCCAACAACCAGAGTATTCTGGTCCGGAACTCGACATCCTTGGGAGATTGCAAGCTGCATACTATTATCAGACACTCAAATCGGTATTCCGTAAATGATTTTAGCTTGAATTTCCGAAACTTTTACTCTACTGTTGCTGCATGGGCAATGAAACTGAGACGGTCTCTCTTGCACAGCTTCAGGCAATTGTACCGATTCTTGAACAGCGATGCCTGATCGCCGAACATCGTCTTAAGTCTGGAAATGGTTTCATCAAAGCTGAAATCTTGAGCAATTTTTGTCAAAATGTACTCGATATTTATGTCCTGCTCCACAGTTTCGGGTTTATGTTGCAGCAGATCTACTTTTAACGCATCAACAAGATTTGCCAGCTCCGCCTTAAAAATATCTTCGGAATGCCTAAAGCCTGCATCGTAAATCAATCCTGAAGCCGAACCTAAAACAAACTCACGGACACTGTTGATTATTGCATCAACTGTAGGCTTCTCAACATTTGTGGACTGACGTGAAATGGAGAGATAGTGCTTGTGTGAATGTCGCGATTATACACTGGTGTGCTGCCTCGAATTGCTGCTGCGGTTGTAGAAAATAGCTTTCAGATATTCTGCCGAGATGGACATCTTGAATAATTCAATTTGCGTCGCCAAAATCTGTTGTTTCTGTTTACAGTACGGATAACAAATACAGCCACTTTCCAACACAAAATGCAATGGCCTGTCGCGGAACTTGTATGGAGCACTCGGGCGACAGAATGGATAGCCAAAATATGGGGCCGAAATAAATAGTTCATGAAGAAAAGGACGTAATTGAAATGTCCTGACTATAGCAAGTTCTAGATGCGCAAATCTCGCTGGTAGGTTGAGTGAATAGTGTGATTATCAGAGGGCTCCAAATAGGTCATTCTGATTGGTCCACCTCAAGGTAAAGCGATGCCATTTGTTTACTCCCATTGGCTATCCAATCGACTACAGGCGGCATACACTCAACGTTCTCCGGACTGCTCCATAGAGCGAAAGAGAGCTGCTATGGACGGTTTCCGTAATTTTACATTTCTCACAATTTCCTTCCAACTTCGACGCCGAAGAAATCATGGGAACTGCGTTCCTTGGACACGAAGTAAAGCTGCTCCCAGTTGACCGACATTTTCACTTGGAGCACGCCGACAATGTCATGACTTTTCCTCCTAACGATGATGACCCCTTAGAGAATAACAGAAAGCAGTGAGCTACTTGCAAATAATTGTTTTTAATTACTCCTTTTCTTCAGGAATATACGGTAATAAACGTGAGCACAATGTTAAGTTTCATTCGTAGATAAATAAGAAAATTTTGATTGCTCATTTAATTTGAACAAAGTGCCAAGTGGCTTATCATGCGATTGAAGGCCCGTGGTTTTGCTGGCTATATCCTCATCGTCCACACCCGGCAGTTAGTCATGGCAGTCTTAGCGACTGTACCATTTTCTTTTGCATGCATAAGTCTGGTATCGTTAACCGTGTGACTACCGTATGCAAACAAAATACCAAGAACGTACAGCAATGAGATGAGAGTGAGACAGTTTGCTATTGCAAAGACGGTATGCAATTGGTTAACAAACGTTATATGAGCCTTGTTCGAGTGCGGTTTGATTGCAAGTCGGTTAAAGTGGCATCGTCGCAGTGTTCGTTATCTGAAACAGTGGGAAATATTGCAGTCTTTCACTAAAAGTTCGGCACTTTAAACGTAATGATCAATGTTTGTCCACATTCTTTCATGCATGATATAGAGCAAAACCAAGTTTCTGTGGTTCACAAATAGGAACAGAAAATGTTAAGCAGCACATTCGAAGGTTTTTTCGTTCAGCGATGTGCTTACACATACAAAGGTGATAAATACTTGACAAGCATGTCTAGATTACCTGAGTCGCCAGATTGAACCGGGTTTCAGAAGGTGTGGAACGCTCGAAACCCATAGGTTCAATTTCTAGATGCATCTGGAACATTCACATTAGTGTCAACTTTATAAGGACGGAGATGAAGACCCATGGTGTTGTTAGCCCAGTAAATTCGTACTTTGGAGAGAGAAACCATTCTCCAAACACGCCTTGGGAAGTATTCCCTTTTCTGTTCTAACAATGTAGTTGCATCAGCTAAAGTACAGAAATTGGCTATGATACACTACGTGAATAAGGACAAGGGAATGCATACGAAGCTCCATCCTCAGGCCACACTGTCTTTTTTCTCTGGCTGTGTTCGCGCTTAATCTATCGTCTACAATTGTACAAATGTTGAGCACTTTGAATGCTGAAAAGTGCTGCGTGTACGAGATGAGGCTCAGTGATTCTGACGCTATAAGGCTGATTGCACCCGGCTTGTATTTTTGCCACTGGTTATACACGTCTGAAGACGGGGATCTGTTAAACGCAGGTTAACCTGGAATGTGTATCGTTCTCGGCTCCAGTGATATATCAGCGTTGGTTAGATTCTCGTGAGCTGCCGTTTGTGTTTAGCTCGTTTCCTGCATCGATTAAGGTTGGTGTGCGGGGTAAAGAGGTAAAGAATGGAGTCAGGGGAACGCCGGCGCACCGTAGCAACGCTCCGCTACCACGCAACCGTCGCCGATCGCGCTACGACTAGGTAAACCGCGAGGTGACCAGCACCAATCGTGCCTACACTGAGGTTGCCGCGAGGGTTGCCCGTAATCTGTGCAAGTTCAAACCCGTGCCCACTGCATTAAAACGCTAATATGTAATCTTTCAGGCCACGGTCCTAGCTTTAATCATACTGCCCTGCGGTGAAATAGCATCTTGCTCGTCATACAGAAGGTATAGGTCCTTTCTCGTGCACTGTCAGTCATCACCGTACCCTCATTGGATATCCGCTTATTCTAAGAACTTGTTAGGATCAAGCAGGAAAGTCGCCGCTTGCATCGAATGCCACATGACTGTGCGAGTCAGTAAGCATCAACTGATACGGAGTCTTGCGTACTGAAAAAAATGCTGGTAGATCCATCGATCTCTAGTTGTGGAGGCAGGAGTATTAGGCAATTGCGACAAATTCTTCTCATTTTTCCCAAAAGTTGGTCTCAGGAAATTATGCGCCAATGCGATCATCCCTGATAGCAAATCCTAATAAGCATATTCATCTGGCTGCTTGGGTGGGGCACATTAAATACCACTTTCGCTGTATCGCATCCCTGGGATATCTTCCTGCTCAGGTTGTGCAAGTCAGACCACCGTCGTCACGTTAGCCGATGGGGAGAGACACACTTCAGCTAATGTGCAGTAGTGCAAACTGATGACAGGTTAAACATCACAGACTACAAAAGCCAAAAGGTAACATAATGCGAACATCACATTTCGATTTGGATTGAGAACGTCGTCGTAGTGGGAAGCTAATGTGGAAGGACAAATATATTCGCAACACACGCCATTGCCAACTGGTGTATTCAACCACAGTGTCATCTTCCTTCGGACTCCAGTCTGGCAGTCAGATAGCATTTAGTGACTTTGCGTTCATAGTGAGGGACAGTTCGAACCATGCGAGGTTAGTTTCAAAGTTCCATCGAAAACTGATGCATGATTCTATATGACAGCTCTCACTTGCGCATTGGACAGACAGTATCTATTTCACAATTTCAAAGGGACATTCGACTCCCTTGATCGACATATTTTGTTTCAAAATTTTTCAATTTTCCTGGTTTTCAATTGTCCGTAAACAAATCAGGTTTTGATAGCGTGTAACACTGAAACCCCTTACTTAAGATACAGAGTCCTTGGCATCGGAATGGTCGAGGTTCACTTCGATTAAGCCAAAGATTGCATGCCGCAGTCTAATCACACGGCTGGCGCCCCATAGTCAAAATATTCAGTTGCCACTTATTTCTGATGCTAAGTACCAATACTGTGTTGTCATCATGCCTTGTCTTTTAATTGAGTCAATCCACGCACGGAATGATTATCGTTACATCCTGTTGCGCTGCACTCCATCCAACTACGTTGGCTTAGCCACGCCTGGTTGCCAATTGACAACCTTTCAACTGCTTGCATTAGGTAGGGTTACTGAGCCTAGTTAGGCGGAACCGCAGAATGTCAGGTAGATGACAGAAATTTGGTCATTCTCGGACATTTTTTACTTGGATGGGCGCCCTTTCTTCCGCAGACTCTTTGGATAGGGAGCTAATCCGACAGGCGGATTTGCGGTGACCGTGGCGCGTGTGCCTCTGCTCTCTCTCTCACTCTCCATTTGTAGTTGGATTTTATCTTGGCCACATTTCCCAGTCGTTTGCTTACCTTCCAGCTCGTCTTCGTTCCAATCACTAGTCGCTAAAAGTATCTTCTCAGCAACTGAATCCACCGTACTTTTGTGTACTTTTGTGCAATAGAAAACCACATCGCCATTCACCTGCGGTTTTCATGTACTCGCCGAGCATGGCAGTTGTGTTACAAACGTTTCATCTTCAAACGCGGTGACACCATCAGCGATCCATACCGATAACCTCACTTCGTTTGGTGATAAAGTTTTTAAAACCCACGTGGCATGCTCGGCGAGCACATGAGAACTTAGATAATTAAACTGTTTTACTTTAGGCCTTCAAGTCAGATGAACACATTTGGATGGATACAGCAGTTGATATGGAAAGGAGTCGACCTCAATAGCGTTTTTGTGTTGCGTGTCGCTGTCCTTCCTCACAATTTTAGCTTTCCTCTCCAACAAGGAGTACACACCCAAAGCATAAAGTGATTTTCGCATTCTGTTACTTCATTCGGCTCTTGTACTGCGGCACATTATCTGAGGTGTATTTCCCACCCTTAGTTATTGTTGATTAATTAGGATGTTGATGACTTTAAGCCTTCCCCTGTTATTTAAATTAGATCCAGTTCCTACTTTTGCGCTCCGCTTTCAGCTCTGATGCGACCAGTATACGGCAGCTCACTATTAAAATATGCGTGGCTTGTTCCCCACTTATCCCATCACATAGGAAACACGGAAACTTCTCGGATAGCCTTACGATGACATTACTGCCTTCCCCAACGAGGACAATGTAAGATACTTGCTGGTCACTATCAATGGTCCGTCGGACAGCGCTTATGATGGAGCGCTGTTGCATTTAAAATTGTTTCCGTTCGAGGACTATTCGATGACGGCTCCTAAACTTCGATTTACAACCATGTTATGCCAACCAAATGTGGACAAACACGGTTGTATATGCTTGGATATTTTAAAGATCATCTTTCCGCTCATTTATCCTTATTTCTTTTAACCTTGCTCCTGCAATAGCCGTTCAACATCGCCACTTCTAAGCTTCCCGCAGCTGTGTGATGGATCTCTCCTGTTATGGTTAGAACAATCCTAACTAACCCAACCACCACGCTCATCGATCAACCGCTATGCATCATTGTATTGAACACCCGTCATAGCCAGAGCAGCGTTCGCATTTGGCATCATGGGTTGAAGCTGTACAGTTGTCCAACTTCAGGCCTGTGTCCCTACTTTGTCAAATACATAGATTCTAGAAATGTGCCCATTCTTTTAACACCGGGTTGCAACATCTCGCATCATCCACACATAGTTGCACGGATTCCAGTGATTTCGATGGTGACCAGTGGGACCATGCTTCCATTGCTTTCTGTCTTATCTTCTGGGGGCCGTGCACATCTGACTGCATTCAATTCAACTGAACTGATCGTCTAAATACACCACCCGTCTTAACTGTAATTCCTTCGCCTCATTTTTTTCGAAAGTCTACAACTAAGCGGGAGGGGTTGATCTCATCACATTTTTAATGTCGTTACCCTGTCCCTAGACCGTTGCTTGCATATTGCCGAACGTCATTTGAAAATTGTAACGCCATGCGTCTGAGAAATGCCGTGTTTAACCTGCCCGGGTTCTTCGCACATTGTCGATTTGCCGGTTCACTTGGGTTGAATCAGAGAATAGAATGTGGCCGATTTCCTGGTCAGCGTTCGTGTTTACCTACGCCTTATAAAATGACCAACTGGGGATTCTCTGCTGATCTAGCCATATCGTACTTAACATATCGCAACTTTTCTGTCTCATTTCAATTTCTACTTCGGATTATTAGGTTTATCGATTTTTAGTTATCTCCTACTGTACAATTTAAATCTCCCGAATTTATCGGCTGATGGGGATAGACGGCTGTATACGGAATGTTGCATTTTCAATGACGCACTTAGTGTTTAACCAAACATGGGTGGATAAGTTGTTATTGAACGTTGTGTGGCTCTGCTGGTGTTTCTAGTTCTCTTGAAATCCACCATAGGAATGTCCTGTGTCACCATCGATAACCGGAGCTATTTAGAAAAGGTCAGCTTGATCGTCCGCCTCACGAACCATGGCATTCTAGTTGATCAACTGTGGCGCCTGATCCAAATAGCAGTAGATCATGTTACCTCGACCCACACCTGTTTTCATAATAATAATGATGATGATATCAGTATGCCTTAGCTTTTGTAGCAATAGAAACTACTACAGCAAAAATAAAAAAGCATCGAACTCATTTGGTGGGTGAGTTAGTAGTCAGAAGGAATGCAACGAATTGTGCAGCACTGCAGAATCCCTAACTGGGCACTATTCATTAGGATACGTTGCTATTGGTTTAACCAATCTAGGAAGACAGTACGAGCTGGCCAGACCGATTCCTTGAATCACTTTCTATATCTCCCTGCGATTTTGTCCATTCGCACAGCAGTTAAAGACAATAACTGCAAAGATAGAAGGTAGATAGGCACAAAATAGCACGCTAAAGCTGCCGTCAGGTGGGGATACAGTCCGGTGAGATTTATTCCATCTATTTCTTCGTATGTGTTATATAATCGGTTGACTACTCTCGGGATACACGCGATGAAGCAAGGTGTCGACATCTATTTCACGCTGAGATGTACAGATAGAGCTTTGCGATGTAGGAAATCGAATTCCAGCGGACAATCTTGTGTAAATACACTAGTTTACAGTTAAACCCCTGCCGGCATTTTTCAAAATAACTCAGTAAATTTTTCCAATGGTTACTAACAGCGTTGTACAGGTCTTGGTGAGCAAAGTTAGCCTGTCTCTTAATGTCCGTATCACACATATTGACAAGGCTTTTTGACGAGTAAATTCTCTCAAGATGGCACTTTTCCCTTCGTAGTGGTTCAGTACGGTTTTTGCCCTGATGTGCTCCATTCATGGACGATGAAGTTGTGCTCATTTGGAGTCCACGGCAGTGTATCAGTCGATAGATTGCACCAACTGACTCTTCGTGTGCGCTTGTATCGTATGGAATATGCATCCAAAGGTTGCGGTTGGTATGTGAACGGAAGACGTGCTCACCACCGAGAATCGGGTACACCTCCACTCTGAGACAGCGTCCAACACGTTGTTTGGTCTCCCAAAACGACCCGCTAGAACATCCGCTTCACCTTCTAGTACGAAGTATTTGCCGCTTTCTATGCCACATGCAATGAGATGATCTTTTGAACCAGCCAATGCTATCGACTTACCCTGATCGCTTTGTTAAACAGGGTCCACTCGACACCTCGCTGACATTATGCGAGTAGAGCGCCTTCAACAACCCTGTTGTGTACTATGCAGAAATCTACCGCACTGTGTGCAGTATCTCATCATGGCCTAGGTGTGACGGCTCGCTTAGTAGGGTCGAACGACACACGCGCGCTACACGACCACAGCCCTGTCACCCAAACGAAAAAGAGTGCGTGAAGACAAGTTGTCTGAAAATTGCTTTTACGACCCTACAAAGGCGAATACAAAGCTACACACCCCTGCTTACATACCGAGGCTGGCGACGTATCTCAACTACTACATAGCAAAGTCAAACGTGAGAATGTTGCGGCGTAATGTAACACGCGAGTTCACTTGCGCCAAAAACGAGTAAACGGAAGCGTTGCTAAATTGGATAATGCTTATGCCATCTGCACTGTAGACACAAACCGTATCAACATTGCTAATCGCATCAGAGCCAGATAGATGAACGGTGATTCAGGTTCCGGCGGCCAGCCATCATCACCGTGAATTAGAACTAGTAATCGTTGATGCTGGTTGTTTCAATGGACAGGTTCGTCGGCTAGTGACCGATTGCTAGAAGGCGTCTGCCTCATAACTCAAAGGTCACAAGTACGCATCTACCTAAGTGCGAGGGACGTCAGCGCACGACTGGTGGTGGTCGAATGTCAGCGACGACGTACTGCTGTGTTGCATTTCTTTCGATACGGAGCCAAACAGAGATCACCACACGGATGGGACCGTCACGGCTTGGTCAGAGAGGACAAGCTTGCAACCATGATTTTAATATTATCTGGTACGGAAATCCATGATCGAAATGCAACTGGAGCCAAAAGGAAATACTGTTTTCATTTCAGTGAATGACGCATTAAAGGATATGACTGATGAAAATGGTTAAACCAATTTTCACAACAATCGCTCCCTCGAAGTAAACTTGGTTTTAAATCATTAATACAGTAGCTAGCGAAAACGGGCGCTTGAAATATTTCTAAATGTTTGGAAGTAACGGTCATTCATCTTGGTCATCTGTCAGCCATACAGCCAGTGTCCACGTGATCCTACATAATGCCAGATCTGCTGGAGGCTTCATTTAAGGTTAATATATAAGTTGGAGCCGTCTTGTTTGGAGTTTTGGATAGGACAGAATCTACAATGATTGTATCAGTCTATTTGTTATAGTTGGCAAGATCTCCGAAACCTGGGCACGTGTATCTGAAACTCATGTGAAGTTAACGTGGGATTGGTTTGCTTGTTAATCTATCTGACATAGGTATTAGAGCAACTAATGGTTTTAAAAACACTTCAAGTGAACATTGTTATCATCAAACCTGGATCTCGCGCAATACGTTGCGTACTGCGTTTCGCGCTGCGAACAGCTGCAGTCCTACCATTATTACCAACCTGACGACCACTTAGAGTGCGGGCCTCCTGTTCAAGTTATCCACGATGACATTGCGCGTGCAGAGAATAAGTGAACGTGGGATGGGTACGTCTCACTGGGAATTCGCAGTACTGGTGTTTGGTTTGCAAATGAATAGAACCGTACGTGTGTGTCTGACTCGTCAACTTAGTTCACGAGTATGGGATTTCTCTTGTAATTAATTTAGGGTTCACCACAACAGCTTCCGAGTCGGATAATGTACCATACGTCTGAATTAGTGCCAGCAAGTGGTTTCCTTTTATTGGGACTCCTCAGTAGTGTGTATAAGGCCGGCTCCGTTTGGTACAAAGCAATATCTGGAATCCGTTTGAGTCAAATCAAATGCTGAAAATATGGTACTTGCTCCGAAGGACAAGAATTGTTGTGTAAATTCAACCAACGACTCATTCAGACGGTTCAATTGCTGAAATGCGACCTGGATAGCAAAAGTACAGGAAGCTGGGAATCGGGCACGCATTTCATCTTAATTTGTGTAATGGTACGAAATTCTTCCTTCTATTTACACATGATAAAGCAACCGAAATTAAGTCTTCAAGTAATGGCGAGAGTTGCGCCTTCAAGAAAGTGATCAGTTTTATCAGTATCATCAAACGCGGGAAACCAGTAATTTAAACTGATGCTTTTCTGTCATACAACCTCGAGGAGAAATAGAAGGAGTGGGGAACGGTTAAAAACTTTAAATGGCCTAAGTACACCTCCTTGGTTGTGTTGCCTACACTCCGTACACAACAAATGCGAACAAACAAGTGGCTTTCGTACGAAGGTAAGGTGGCATTGGTAAGAAAATTTCATTGGCCCGCGTCAAAACCAGCGAGTGATTGATCCATACAGACAATATCAAATGAAAATTACAGGGTCAATTCGATCAGCAGATCACGTGCCACAGACGTCACATGTAAACCATGCCTTGTGAAGTATCGGTCAAGGCGAAAACTGGCTGGCATGGACCCCAGTTGGAAAAGCGATGCTAGCAACAGCACCCAGCCAAGAAGTTGTCGACATCAGTGCAAGAATACTGGATAATGGATACCGAAAATAGAGCGTGAGAATATTTACAAATGTGTCCACCTTCTGAGTGGTACCCTGAGATTGATACACTTGTCACATACGTTTCGCCACCAAGCGAGGTAACTTAGTCAGTGCGGTGGTGTGCAGTGTACAACCTTGTCCATTGAATCGTTCATCCGAGATCAAATGGTAATTTAAATTTGCGCCAGGTGACTTTCATTCACGTTCTTACGTGATAAAATTTTGTCTTCCTATTCACCGGCGATCCTTCTTACTGGTACAATAGGTCAAAATCAATGCATATGTCAATCAAATTATTAGAGGAGAGCCATGCTCCTAGGAATTTATTTCCTTTTTGTGTCGCTGTTTGAGCTAATCTCCGTTTTGTTGCAATTGAAGCTGCGACTTCCTCACCTGATCCCCAATTATAAGTAAGAGACTAAACACAGTCTTGCTAACCGCCACAGGACACCTGCGCCACTTATTCTAACACATCGCAAGTCCTAAATCAATCACGTCACATTCAACGTGATTGCTATTACCCCATTCATGGAAGCTATATCGAAAGATTCAGTCATGACAACGGCAGCTGAGAACAGCAGGCATTCCAGTACAGAGAAAAAACCAATAATGTTCGAATCGGTCGCTTCGATAAACACACCGGGATCAACACACGTAGGTCAGTATTCCGTTCCGAACACACACTGTGCGACACATGTTTCACCATCACAAGTTTCACTTCCTGACACATTTATAATACTAAAAACTGGAGCAGTAGTCTCTGTTTCAGTCCCCACAAGTTGTCTGCAGACGTTAGCTCGCGCAACCGGTTACTTTAGCTGACCTTACTAGGATTACAGCAGTGTTAAGATCTTAAACGAGAAATATACGGTAGTGGAATATGTCGTTGTAAGTATAGTTCCCACATGGGCTGCAGTTCCGACATAACATTAATGTTTGTTGAAAGGTAATCTAATTGAACAATGGAACAATGGTTTATAACGGGTAAAAAAACATTTCTTATCAAGTCCCGTGGAATGAAAATTATTGCGAAAATCAAATGCATAATAAAGTGAAAAGCTTGTGGTTGACTCACCATAGACTTATGTGGAATAGCGGAGATGTTCGCTTATTAAACGTATAAATCCATAAATCCATTGGTTAGGCGTTTGGCAAGACACTGTTTGATTGCGTTTTTTAGCCCCTGGCTAATAAGTCATAAAATGAAATGTAAGTGAGACAATGCATCGTCAACACGTTTTTCTAAATATCGCCAGATTGGGAGCAGAGACGACATAATTAGGGAGCGGGTTCCAAGGCCGGCACACGCGGTGGGAAAAAAATTTCTACGGCATTCAAGCCGGCTATACTGAATTGTCAGCTTCAGAGGGTGACCTCTTAGTTTAGTGTTGTGGTTCAATTCCAGCAGCAGACGGCAAATGTGGTTTGGGTTCTTCAGAATCTGGTAAACCATTATGAGATCCCCCGCAAAAGCCGATATCGACTGCTGTACATCCTTAGAGATTTCAGTCTAAGCTGATAGGGCAGATGAAAGAGGCCCCTGACGTTCATGCTTCCTCTGCGTTGAGGAGTCTCGAGGGCAACTAGATCCTGCTTCTGCCAAAGATGCCGTGCCTGAATAGCATATTCCACGTGAGGTCGCACGTAGGCGTTAAGCATTTGGGGAAAGACTGAGGGTTCAAACCGACCGAAGGCTCTGTGAAGAAGGCCGAAGTGTTGATTTCCGGTTCTCGTCGCCTTCTCTGCTTGTTTTGAACACCCGAGATCTTCCTATACCAATACATTCAGGTCACGCTCCTGAGCGACCTTCGCCAAGGCGTGGTCTCCAATCTTGTAAGCGCTCACCGGCTTGTGACGCAGATGTAGCACTTTGCACTTAACTATGTTCAATTGAAGCTTGTTCTTCTTTGACCATTCGTACATGCAATCTAAGTCATGTTGGAGCAGATCGTGATCTGGCTTGTTACTAATCGTCCGCTATATCTTGACGTCATCGACGAAAAACAGGACATTTGAGGAGGTAACTGGTGCTAGGTCGTTGATTTACACCAGGACTAAGCGCGGTCCCAGCACTGAGCCTTGTGGGACACCACATTCCAACACAATTGGGTTAGAGAGTGATCCCTTAACACGTACTTGAAGCTTCCGTTGGTGAAGGAAGCTGTCAATCCAACCAAGTACTGAATCTCCGATTCCGTAACTATGAAGCCGTTGAAGTAGGATGCGGTGCTCAAGGCGGTCGAATGCTTTGGAGTAGTCCAGGTAGATGACGTCGACTCCGAACCCATCATCAGCCACTTCCGTCCAACTACCTCGTGCAATTTGTAGGTTGGTGGCGCATAACCGGTGTTGACGGAAGCCATGCTCTTCCGGTACTAAGATGTCGCATTTTTCCATGTAGTCCATTAAAGACTCAGCGACAACAGCTTCCATCATATTCGCGAGCACATGGAGGAGAGTCACTGGACGATAGTTTGCAGGATCTGAGCGGCTACCGCCTTTAAAAATAGGGGCGTTTATGCCACACTTCCACGTAGTGGGAAATTGTTGTTCATATGGGAACCTAGAGGGCCAAGCTCTGAGAAAATCCATCTCTGCTCCTAATTCGCTGCACATGGACTGTTTGCAACCTGCAGAGGGTTACAATTCTTGGTCACTACTTACAAGATCAATTTTGAGATAAGTTTACTAAATCCGCACAATTCCGGCCGGTCCAAAAATAGACCCTAGCTGAATTGCTTACTATGATTATTTTGTTATTATACACTTTAGCTAGAGGTGTAAATCAACTCAGCTATTGTGCCTTACTAAAAAAGTAAATTTAATAGTAATTGCGCAGTGACTCGACAACTGAGCCGCCATTAACGGATGGGCATCGTTCCGGAGAGCTAAAAACCGGCTATTAAGAAGCGGTTGAACCGACATGCTCAGCTTGATTAGATATGGGCTAGTTGATAGGGCAGGAGCGATCGTTCGCGTTTGCATCTGAGTTGAAACTAGAAGATAAACGCCTAAGCAAACAAGGTGGGATAGGGCCAAGAATTGGTGAATTGGGAACGAGAGGATAAAAGTTAACTTGGAACGGGACGACAAGAGTGAAAAGGCATAGCAAGGGGAATTAGAAGACGGGAATGTTTGAGCAGTAGCATACTTGCCAATCTACAGCCTGCTCGATACAGTGGATAGGGCACCGCTGATTACGCTGTTAGACGGCTAGTGCATCAAGCAATTGCTTAAGCAAAGTTTCATAGTATTGTGTGGGCAGTATATTGTCGGTTTGCTTAGACCTAGCCAGGAGAACGATTAGGGTACTCAACCAAAGCCATTGGCTAGATAAACTGACCGCAAAGAAGCAGGTTGGGCAGCAGAGCGCATTTTAAGGAATGAGGAACCGCCCTCATTTCAACTCGCAACCTGGAGAACCAGAAAGCTAATTTTGTGCGGACTCTAATCAATGCCATCTCTGGCATGAGCGAGTCTGAATAAGCCAAAAGCAACACCCAGCACAGCTCAAGAGTTGCTGAGACAGGCATACCATCTCAGCACGGTCACGCTCAGCCTCATTTCGATCGGTAATAAGCACTTGAAACAATTCGCCTACAGTTGCACAATGCAGGTAGATTTAGAAAGAACTTGGTCTGGAACGGTGGATATCGAGAATTTTTGTGGATAACACAATCCAACTTAAAACCGGCCGCACACGACATTGTCCCTATTTGTTTTGCCTGAAATTATATCAAGATCCTAAATGCGACTGCGTGTTACATTGAAAATATGATGCAATTGCTTAACGCTGACGCATAGAATATTGCATTTAAACTAGCACCTCAATGATGGGGCATCATCACACCATTATAAGCTGTCCCAACATCCGTGACATGCACTCAATTCACAACTAATTCATAAGTCCAAAAACTGGGGAAATGGAACACAAGACTGACAAGTATATCATGATCTGGAAAGCAGTTTAGCGTTTTGCTATGAAGATAGATGATACCTGTACGGATATACGGTCTAGCAACCATGATAGTGGCTAAATGTCACAGAGCTGGCATGGCTCCGCCGGGCTCGACGCAGGTGTACAATCACCATGCGGCGACTCAGACTGCGCCGGAGAACAAACGAGCCATCCCTAGGACCAAGAGACCAAGCGACAAGCAACCAACTAAGCTGTACTCAGTTGTGTACGCTGCAGTGAATCCACCGGACGCACTACTGTCTCTATCGTGTCATGCCGCAGTGAAGCACTTGAGCTCCCATTTGCTTCAGCAGTTACCTCACAATATCATACTGACAGTAACTGAGATTCCCTCAGGACACCATCACTGGGCGACAACGCATTTGTCTTGCCAACGCCCAGCTTCCTGTATAGTTTCTGCTAATATATTGAGTCAGACAGATGAAGGTGTAGAAGGCTTGCTTCGCCTGAGTAAGTGAAAGAACTGCTGCGAACGGCCAATCTCCTTTCTCGTTCGGATCTTAGTACAGTCGGTGCTAGGTTGCCCGTATTCATCTCCAGTTTTTGCTCGCGTGTTAGTATGAACGCCACGTCTCGTTTGCCCGCAAACTTACGAATGCGTTTAACTAATCTATGTGTAAAGAACCTTCGTGCGTTCTGACTAAGAGTTGAAACAACTCGGAACCTTTATAACACTAACAAAATGGTGTTACCTGTAAGTAACTAAGTTTTGTGCCTTTGTGGGCATGTGGGTGTAAGGTCTCATCCTGAGTTCTCCGCCAGGTCTATCTACACCGGCAACTCCGGTATCCATTATGCTAATCCCAGCTGCTTGACTTTCATATCACCTGCTTCGTTCGCAACACCGGTGGATGGACCATCTCAAGGTTATCGGTACCTATGTCTAATAGATGGTCCACAGTTGGTTCGACACTAGTCGCGTCGTCATGACTTGCAAAACGTAGAGCGATTAAATGCCACCAGGCTTCTGTATCGCGTTGCACACACACGGGACAGGTATTTAGAGAGAAGGGGTTGCAATGTGATAAATTTTCAGCAACACACATTAGGCAAGTACGTTTACAAGATAAACTGTGGTAAACACACACTAATGAAAGCTGAACAGACAGCGGAGGAGTGTCTGAACTGACTCAATTTATTTGAACGGAAACTAAATTGATCGTCTCAGGTGGAGGGAGCTTGTGTTATCGATGACAGTGGACCCTAACATGACACCACTTGATAGACTTCGCTGACCTGTGGGCTCAGTCGAGAAGAGAAGCCCCCCTCGGTCATCATCAATGCTCCATACGAATGGATCCTCATCACGGCCACGTCGAAGTGACAGATTGCAAAACATCATATACTTGCAAAGTTCTGGTTGCGTCAACTTGATCGCTATCGATTCGGCTAGCTTAAGGATGAGTCTTCTAAGTCTTTCGGATATAGTTATGGCACTGTGTAGAAAACGTTGAACACCAGCGATCAGAATTTCGTGTCCACTTTGAACAACATGTTCAAGGATGGAGCTGCTGATACTTTCGGTAGTGCCTTTCCGTAGAGACCCGGGACAGAGTTCAGATATCCGTGCCGACAAGTGCCGGATCGTAAGTCAGAGCTACTTAGCACCTCAGAGAAAAGCTGAAGATCTGATGGCTCTACAAAATTGGTAATGAGCACCAGAAACCATTTAACTTGACGTACTCGTTGGAAAAGACAGCACACACAAGAATTTCGTGAGCGAATAAAAGCATGCTTGTAATACTTCGTCAATGCTATGTCGCACATAGCGGTTACTATTGGAATTGGTGGCTTTAGGTGAAAGATGCCCGAAGCAACAATCGTAAATCGCATGGCAATTGAAGATGAGTAGCGTTAAATCGCATTAGGAGTTCCCTCCAGCACAGGTGGTCAAGCCGACTAAGCTGCTGAGTAGTGTGGCAAGCCGCTGGTATTGGGGGTCTTATGCTAGGTTCTTGCTGCAGCCGGAAGATGTGTATAACTGAGGAGTACTAATAGCGTGAAACGTTGTTCCACTGCATTGCCGGATGCGTGGTAGACCACCAGAATTGGAGACTGCTAAGATGAATTCTTAATACTACTTCAATCTCCCATCATAACCTCAATATAAGTGAGTGGATGACTGTAGGATCCTTGGTGGGGTTTAAAGATTGTTGAAATGCAAAGCGCTCGAACGGTTTCCGGAGCGATTAAGCCAGATGAATTTCCTGCTCAGATGTGGTCCGCGTTTATCAAAATTCTTGTTAGGCGGCTTAAAGGGTTGCCATGACTAACTGCGGACTCGCGGTAACCCATCTAGTAACTGCGGTGTAGAAATTCACACAAAATCCTGAACCGAACATCCAGTGAGCAGCGAGATGTGGACAGCTGAATTTATTGCCAAAAGAGTCAATTTGCCGTACTCATTATGTGATTGGATTGAGACGAACAACCTGAATGTAGACCGCGACGCACATTGTAGTGAAGCTTGGTAAATGCGCTCACTGGGATAGTAGCCGAAGCAGATGGAAAGTGAGTATCACCCGGGAGGGTAACATACACTTTCCATACCTGCAATGAGTTTGAGTCAAATCAACCACTGAATGTATGGTACTTGTTCCGGAGAACAAGACTTGTGGTGTAAATTCAGCCAACGACACATTCAGATGCTTCGATTGCTGAGATTCGGCCTGGATAACACAAGTATATTTAGCTGGGAATCCGGCACGCCTTTCATCCTAACTTGTGTAACACTACGAAATTATTTCTTCTCTCTCTCCACAGGATTAAGGAACCTAAATGAAGTCTTCCACCAATAGCAAGAGTTTCGCCGTCAATGATGTGATCAGTTTTACCACAATTATCAACTGCTGGGAAACTATAATTTAAGCTCATGTCTCTCTATCATACAACCATGAGAAGAAATGGAGAGTGGGGGAACAAATATAAAATTTAAATGGTTGTGTTGCCTACACTCCGTAAACAACACACGCAAAAAAACATGTAGCTCTAATTCGAAAGTAAGGTTGTGTTGGTAATGAAACTTCCTTGGCTCGCGTCACAAGCAGCCATTGATTGACCCATACAGATAACATCAGGTGCGCACTACAGGTTCAATCCGACCAGAAGATGATGTGCCACAGACGTCGCATGCAGTCTATGCCATGTGACGTATCGGTTAAGGTGCAAACTGGCTGGAATGAAGCCCAGTTGAAAAGGCGAGGCTAACAACGGCACCCAGCTGAGATCTCAGTGACATCTGTACACGATTGCTGGATAATGTATACTGAAAATAGAGCGTGATAAAATTTACAACTGTGTCCACCTTCTGAGCGGTTTGTTGAGATTGATACAATTCTCAAATACGTTTCTCCACATGCGAGGTAACGCAGTCAGTGCGGGGTTGTGCTCCGTACAACCTTGCCCATTGCATCGTATCCGTGATCGACTGGCAACTTCAATTTGCGACAAGGGAACTATATCTATTTTCCTGTGCAAGAAAAGTTCGTCTTCCTATTCGCCGGAGATCATCCTTTCTGGTACACGATATCGAGATCAATGCATATGTTAATCAAATTATAAGGGAAGAGCCATGCTTCTAGGAATTTATTTCCTCTTTGTGTCGCAGCTTGGAAAAAATCTCAGATTTGTTTCAATTGAAGCTTCGCCTTCCTCACCTGATCCCCAGCAATAATTAAGAGAATATACACAGGCTTGCTAACCGCCACACGACACCTGCTCCACTTATACTAACACATCGCAAGTCCTAAATCAATCCTGTCAGCTTCGATGTGATTGTTATTACCCCATTAATGGAAGCTATATCGAAAGATTCAGTCATGACAACGGAATTTCAGAACCAAAAGCATAACAGTACGAAGGAAAAACCGGTTGTGTTCGAATCGGTCGCGTCGATAAACATAACGGAAGCAACACACGTCGGTCAGTATTCCGTTCCGAGCACACGCTGTGCGACACAGGTTTCACCATCAACTCCATTGGCGTATCGTAAAAAAACAAAATCACGCAAAATCTCTCAACCCGAGATTCAGTGGACAGTACTACGATGCGTTAACTATGGTGTTTCTTGGGGCACACGTGAACTATCGTTTCATAGTCTAACGGTGTTACAATAAATGAAAATTTTCTGGAAGACCGCAACCAGTAGAAGTTGCATTACGAAGCTATCGGTATTTAAGTTTGGCCCACTAAGGTGAGACGCTTAGCGCGTCACTTGACCTCAGTTCATTTTGTCGAACCTTGAATTGTTCAAGTAAAACTGAACTCAGTATATGAGAAGAAGGCTGTCCCGATCACAGCAGTTCATCTTCGCAACTAGTTTAGCGGGGTGTGTCTATTAACCGATATTCCGTGGAATGAATGTCCAAATGAAGCGGATAAGCAAGGTTGCCCTATTGGAAGCGATAGCAAAATAAGCTTATATGTCCCCTGAGTTCCCGATCTTCGGGATCCTCCTGAGCATGAAGGGCAAACACATGACCCAAAACAATGTAGTACCATTTGTGGAAATTGTTATCACGAAATCATTGATAAGAATCCTTCATCACTTAACCACAAGGGACGTGATCCAAGCCCAATGAACGCGGTGTTAAACCCCAAGGGACTTGCACATGTGTTCTATGGTAACTGGTTGAAGTTTTGTGCTAGATTACTAACCGTGAGTTGGCTAAAGGCGGTAGGCACACGGCCACAGGTAGTCAGCAATTCGATGATATCTGAAACCGCCGTAAATCTTTTGCGTCCAAAATCGCGCGTTGTGAGATCAAGTCAAAAGCACCCCGAGGCACACTACAGGACAGAGCGATGCAGAAGCGAACATTCGGAGCTGGAACATAAGAAGGCCTGACTGAAATTCATTAACTGACGAATAACCAAGTGATTTATAAGTGGTTGGCAAACTAACGGTCGGTTTCAGACCAATCACAAATCCGACTGCCAACGACGCAATCCTAATATCTACACTACTACAGAGTTTGTACGCTGAAGTCCAAGATATATTTTAGTATTTCGGTCGAACTTATTAATTTATAGGACACCATACCGCACAAAATCTAGACTTAACCATGATTACAGTGACCTGGTTAAACCTTGAGCTAAGGAAGGTTTGTATGTAATAATTTATACGGTCAAACTATAAGAAAAATATTTGATAGTATTACTAGGTTCATGGGACGTAAATTTACCAAACTGAATGTACCGTCCACGCACCCTTGAGTTAAAACTGCAATGGTTACAAACCATGAGTTGCTCACATGACCGTTTGTTCAATGCGGAGTTTGTGCATCCATGCTGGCAATGTGTATGGCCAATGCTGTAAAAAAATGCTAGTTACAAATCTAATTAACCAGAGTAACACAGTGGTAAGCGAGTGTGATTTGGAGAGAAACGAAAAGGATATTTCAGCAAATGATAGCTATCCGACAATTCGCCTCATAAATAAAACCTACGTTGCTTAAATATGAGATGAAATTTAGTTCAGACACATTTATTTAGCATAATCCAAAGTATGAAGCAGATTTTCCCACCGCAGACTATATCTCAATGTGGTGATGCGATGGTTTCCGTACACTCGCGACTCAGTGAGCTATGCTGAGTGGCATTGTCCAAGTGCCTTCAGAGCCACTATTACCAGGCAGGTCTATAGTCGGACTAAATTAGTCTCACAATTCAATCATCTTCGGAAGTTAGGGAGTGATCAATGGCCATCTTCCTTCAAATGCTAGCCAAGGAAGATAACATGTCTACGGTTGTAGGTACACAGCTCCATTGGCATAGAGCACAAGCGCCACATATTGTGTCTGACTGTGCGAGAGCACCACAAAGAGCTCAATATGTTGCTACCGTTCACCTAAAGCCAGGCAGCCCATGATCAAATTGGTGCAAACCAGCCAACTCTCACCTGCGGCTGGCCGCAGTCGCAAGTGCGTAACATAGTACGGTTGTAAAATACGTGTGCATTGTTCTAAATCCTCAGACTACGTGCGTGACAGGCTTAAAGCAGGTCTCAATAAGTCAGAGCAATCATACCTCCGAGCTGGACTTGCTATCCTTCGCCTTGTTGGTTAGGCTGTTGAGCCAAAGACTCCGGGTGCCGTCTCAAACTGTCTGGTGTGTCAGACTTTGAGTCAAAGGCTAAAGGTAAGGCACCTCGAACAAAAACCCTCTTTCGGAATGAGCAGGTAGAGCGTATCATCTGCCGTCTTAACTACGTCGACAATACTCCTTGCTCTCCACTCTCTTCATCCCCCTCTATTGAGCAAGGGATTGCCACATGCCTCGCTACTGTTGTCATCGATAGTTGAAGCCTTGGGTTTCACATCACATTATTTCTTTTAACCTCCGCACTGTAGGTCAGCTCGGTCAGCACGCAGCACTGAATCTCACTCTCCACCAAATCGGTATTGATTTGTGCTATGTCTTCCAAACATGCATACCAGATAAAAGCATCGTGACAAATCTTTGACTGCCTGGAAATTAATCTGACGAAGTTAGGTGCACTCATCAAGTCCCTGCTTATGGTGAGTCAATGGCTAAATGTATTTACGGTGTTGGTATCGCCCTCAGCAAACATACGGAAGGCAATCTGCTTGAATGGATACCATTGACGACCAACATATGTGCGGTTCTACTGCGAAATCCTATTGCGGATAATAAACAGCGTCTGAAGAAGAGGTGCCCCACATCGCCTCAGTTTATGTCTCTAATAAATACAGTTCAAAGGGTATCAATGAAGAAGGCTAGCAGCCGTTCTCATCCATTTTTCGGATGGCAAACTTGTTGACGTCTTAATTGTTGCTGGTGAGATGAATGTCCAATTTGGTCGTCTTTGGACTCCGAACAACCCATTGGAAGCTTGTACAGAGATGATGCACGTCGAACACACAATGGTGGTCGATTCCTGCAACTAGACGCTGACCACAACCTTTAACTTAGCAGCACTGCTATCCAACAATAAAGTCCACAACTCGTCAACTGGCTCCCACCGAATTCCTCAGTGACCTGGACCCAAATTGACTATATTGTCACCAGCTACCGATGGCAGACATCAATGTAAAACTGCCGGTCAATTTGGAGCACGTGCATGGATTCCGACCATGCTCTAGTGCGCGCACGCTTGGCAAGCACTCATCCCGATTCAAAGAAGCGCCTATCTTCTAACATTCGTACGCGCAAGTTGAACTCGAAATCTGCCGTTCAGCGCTATCATGAGGAACTGCCCAACCAATTGGCAGTGATAAGTGCGGTTGGTGAGCTGAACGCTGACTAGGGTCGGCTCAAATGTGCCATGGTTTCGACGCATGCTGTGTACTCAACTCGAAACGTCATACCTGAAATGATCTTCAAAGCATCGAGCAACTTGCTCGAAGCAGGGAAACATATTTCGATGGGCACTGAGTTTCACCGTGTCCGTAACTCTCTGAAACGATGTCTGACAAGGAATATTCGAGTTGACCGGGAACACTGTTGGATGACAACATCTGGTGAGATGGAGTGCTTCAGTGCCACCGGGAACAGTCTGGTGCTATTCTAGCTCATCTGGAACACGGATCCGAGAAAGCCATCAGTTATCGAGGCAAGAGCTGATTAAGATGGATAACTGATCCATTCTTAGCACCGTCGACTAGCGGGTTGGGTGGAAGATTTTGAGGATCCGTCCAGCATACCTGCTGCAAATCTGCCGTTTGCCACATTATCTGAGCCGACGTAGGAAGTGGATGTCGCATCTCCCAATTTGGAGGAGATTCGTTAGGAGCATGCCTTGTTGAAAGTAAGAAAGTTACTTGACTCGACGATTATCCTCCATCCATACTAAAGCATTTTAATGTTCATCGACTGGACTGGCTTCTTTGTTTAATGCAAATGGGGATAGTAAAAAAAATGCATACAGTCTAGCGACTACCCACTGTAATGTCCAAAGAGGTATAAGCGTACTTCGTACGAAAGTTCTCGAGGTATTAGCCTTATTTCCAGTGCCTCAAAAGTTCATACCGTTATCATACTTCGATGACTTTCTTGTCAGCGTGACGATCAAATCATTGGAAGGCAGAGTGGCTCTCACCCTGGCCTTGGTTACATCGACCATATATTTACCCTTCATGAAGTGTCTAGGCAGAGACACATGCAAACGATAGTCTGGTGTCTTTTGACTTGAAGGCACTTGCAACTTTGTTGACTGCAACATCTCTTGGCACTGGCTATTCATGAAAAACATGTCGTCTAAGTTACTTTCGATTCTGGAATCTATATGTCGTGTTTCCCCAGATAATGTAAGGGTTTACGGAAAAATGTTTACCGACTTCCCCACGACAACTGGGGTCAACCAGAGTTTTTCTATATCCTCATTCCTCTTCAAGTTTTTGATCCAAATGATCAAGAATGATTCAATTCTTTCAGACTCCACCGGAGTGGATATTCTGTCAAGCGACAGACTGACAAACGTTGAATATAAGGATGACATAATACACTATGGCTCTTATGCTTTGAATATGCCAGAACTACAGCAAAAACTGACGCAAAGTGCTGCACGCTTCGGCATGTGCTTCGCAAGTTCAAACTGAAAGGTACAGCTGCAGGACTGGGCCGACACACCTCCTGTTTTAGCAATTTCCGGACAGCCACTGGAAGTGGTGGGTCGGCTCACTTACCTTGGTAGCTGAGTCACCTCTTGCGGTCACATCACTGGGGTAGTTACTTGGCGTGTTAGCAAAACCCGTGTGGCTTTCCAGTGACTCAACCGTCTGGGGAGACGGCGGCAGGTCAGCCTGTCAGTGAAAGGTAGGATATAAACATTGTGGAACGACCAGTCTTTTTGCATGGATCGGAGACTGGGACAGTTCGCGACATTAAACGCATGACTGTGTTTGACCACCGGTGTTTGCGGAGTACTGTGCACGTTTAGTGGGAACACCGGGTGAGCCATGCTGATGTATACCAGTAGGTTTTTGGCAAGAAGCGTTCTGGTGCCTCACTCGAGTGTTTACTGAATCTCAATCACTTAGCTTGGCTAGGTCATGTTCTCCGTACTTCCGATGCCCGTATTTCTCGGCGTGCAGTATACGACGTGGCTGCACCATGTTGGGCGAATCTGCGAGGTGGCCAGTTCACGACACATCATAGAGACAACAAGAAATAGACTGATACTTGGTCAGGCTGGTGACGACCGTTTCGCAGATAAGGTCCTCGAGACAGTCCAGATCGATGGTTGGAGACCGTATCAGAAATGGCTCCACCATGCAGTCCATGGCGTTCCTGCATCCGGTGGCTAATTTTCGTTCCATTCTGATTAGTTTAACCCACTCTTATGCATCCATTATATTAACATTTTCATTGTCTCTAACATACTCTCTTCTTGCATCCATTATATTTACATTTTCTTTTTCTCTAACCCCAAGTTGCCGTTGTTATTGATTGTTATTCTGTCAATGGATTCTCGAGGCGACTAGATCGAGGACACACCGGTGCTCGGCGCATAGTCGTTCAACTGAACCGAAGTAAACTTAGCATGTAAGGGTCTGTAGTGGTGGTCCTGATTTTGTGAGATTTATTAAAATGTAGTTAACATTCCTGTCTAAAATATGCGTAAGTTATTTGTGTTTGGTTAACCAAAACACACTTTGTTCCGTTATAAACAAGTATGCACAATAACTCGACCCATTAAACCGCTCAACTTTGCATACTGATTAATGGACAAATCACTTCACTGTTTTGTCCATATGTTAATCTTCAGAGGTAAACATCAGATGTTATTTATAACCGCGGTCTCCAATGCATTCAGAGATTGAGTAAAGTCGCCTGCTTGAAAATGTCAATCGGAAGTCAAATCGCACTATTCGTGATTATTCTCCTTGTGCCATCGAAAATAGTCTCCGCTGAAAAACGTTACGCTTGTGGTAAGAAAACGTGTTAGTATGTTGCTCGCTGTATTGATTAAGCGAAAATCAAGGTATTCACAATCAATTCTCAATAACCCAATATTTGCCAAATATTTCAGTCACAATAATTATGATTCCCATTGTCATGGATAATTAGTCAAAACCATGAGCATATAAACACGATCGTACAACATCACCGATTATATAGACAGAGTGAAAGCAACTAGAAACGCATATCTTACACAAATGTAATATATATATAATCTTGGTCGGAATAACACACGGTGGGTAATAAACCACTGTTTTGGACGGAAATTACATTGAATAATTGCATTAATATTCCTTAACTATTTGTCGAAAATCCATTGGCTATATGAGCTTTAAACTTTATCGTTTTAAGAAATTTTAACCAGTTGTGGATGACCAGTTTTCTACTTACAAGAATACTTAGTTAGACTTTTCGCTGCTGTTTTTGAGAGACACTAGAAAACATTCCACTTGTGTAACAAGATATATATCATTTTGAATTTTTACGTTTCATGATTAATGCGGCCGACACGTTTGTTTTCCACCAAACGCAATTCGCGTTTTACCCAGTATCAACCAATATACAGCGTTTTGCTACGGATGGTTGTACAAGGGAAGATTGCGTTCTCTACCAAGGACATCTTGCCAAACTGGATGTCAAAATCTTCCGACGTGAGTAAACGTGCGTAGCTGAAAGGTGTAAAACTATTTTTAGATTTTATGCTTTACTCAAAATTGAAAGAGGATAAGATTTTGATCATGGCTAGTGCATTGTGTTACACAACGGTGATGATTAACGGTTGATCATAAAAAATTACTGCGTTATTGATAAGTTCCCTGCTAAAACAGTAGATTCACCGGCGTAAAGACGTCAACATTATCCAGAAGGTAATCACTTAATTAATAAAATCAGAGGAACAGGTCGGTATTTCTTAGCATTTAACGAAAGGAATTGTTAATGGGACTGATTTGGATTCGAGTTCCGTCGTCCGTATTCGTTTGACCCGTGGTTTCACGCACGTTCCTGAAGGCAGTAATACCGATCACAAGGGTAATTTCTTTATAAATTATAGGCGAACTGATACAGAATCCCCGAGTGGAAATTATAGGATGGTATGAATACCCGAACAACCCAATGATTATACTTGACACCAACAACTGGCGTTATTCTACCCCGGATGATCAACTGGTTCTAGTGCGTAAGGGAAAATATTATTCAATCAAACAAAATTTCCCAGTTGAATCATCCTATAGACTGGTAAGTCACTTTATTTTCTACAATTAGAGTGTAGATAACTATTTTTCAGGATTAGAATAGATACAGTTCGGGCACGCGGAATTGGCTCACTATTTAAAAGTCCCACAATTATCAACAGAGCTTTATAAAAGTTTTGATAATAAATTTTTAACATCCTACATTGAACAGAACAGAGTAAACCTAGAAACACTACTGTCCTACATCCAATGTATAGTGTATACTAGATAATACTTGGAGTCCTCTGGATTACTAAAGCGTTAAGCGAGCGCGAAACTCCCAATTTGGTTGAAATTTCTTCGTATCGATTACACTAAATATAATTCCATTTTACTTTTTCAGGGAAAGTTTAGAGTGCAATGGACGCTCTATGATGAGGACGAGATTATCGCTTGTCATACAGTCAATTATACTGTATCGAGAACCCGTTTCCATGATGTTCGTTAATGACTAGCTGTAGTTACCCTAAGAGAAACATTAATCCGCAATAAACTATTGGAATGTTACGCCTTTTATCTTGCCAAATTTGTCCGTTGCTTTTAGTGGCAAAATTCAATGCAGCTGTGCTTGAAATCGCTTCCAGGCAAAAGCACATTGCAAACTGCATTACTTGGAATCTAATCCTCAGCTTTTCCAATGTACTTGATGGGTCCCCATCTGATGGCATATTGTAAGTTAAACTGATTCATTTTAAGACAAGGTGATTTAATTGGCCACTTGTGCTTCTGCGTGGCTGATGACACTAACGCCATGGTTACTTGATCTATCTCCGGTGAATGGAAAGACGAAGTTTAACCGCGAAAGAGAATGGTCAAAGATGGCTTGGCGCAAATTGAAGCTGTTGCCATCAAAACCCACCTGCCCATCGATCACGGATGGACGATTCGACATGGAAAGTAATACGCTGCATAGCATCGCACTGACGATGCCACCCGATATGCTGGCGAAACGGATGCAGCCGTTTTATCAAGTTCGGCGAACCCATGAACGGGCGAGCAAATAACCTGGGTTATTCGCCTTATTAAATTATTTCGGATACCGCCATGTTGCTCAATTGATATGGTATGGTGCATGTACGCGGTGTAACATCATTTATTACCACGTATTGTCAACGCATTACGGCTCTGCAATGATCTATTCAGGTGTAATATGCTCTATAAATTCGTAATCCTCAATGTGGGTGTCGAAGAATTTTAAAATTCCGTTATCGATTTCGCCTCGACAATTGTCTCGCACAACTGTTTCAATATTTCACCACTCGGCGCTCGAGACAAACTAAGTGAGTTGTCCACATCCGGTCCAGCACCATAAACTTGCACCAGTGTTTACAAGTGTTGCTTGCTGCATGCAGGTTCAGAAGTGGCCAGAGTTAATATCAGCTGCTCAATTGTTGGGTTTGCTTGAAACCGGTGATAGGACAGAGGGTACAATGCCCGTCTTCTGCATGGGTTTTCCTACGAGTTGCTCCGTAAACTGGCGATGAGGCTGGTTGGCACATCTTGAACAGGTTTCAAATTTTACACTTCACCACGGGTGACCGGAAATTAGGAAGGTGTGCCGTACTCGAATATTGGTCGCGTGGTGGAAGGGAAATACGAGTGGTACTCTTATCAATCTAAATGCAGGGGCTACGTTTGAACGCCTAAATCATACCCAGTCAGTTGTCATATAGCTTGTTCGCGTTATCTCAAGACTACAAAGCGCAGCATAAGAGTACGTCGGTATCCTTTACGGAAAATGCGGGATGTAGCGTTTGAACGGCCAGTGTGGGTACGACCGTCATCACCCTTCCCCAGGATAATATAGAACGATTTGAATCGGTTGACCGGCAGGCCTACCTATGCAGGCTACATGGATAAGCTGTTGAGATTATGCTAAGTAGGTCACAGTTGTAGAGGGCATCAATGACTAAAAATCTTCAGGTCGAATGCAGACACCGTACAAGGCGATCGAAGAAGTTGAGGTAGCAAACCAGACACATGGGGACCAAAGGTGCTCATTTCCCGCGGGCAAGCAAACGGATTCTCCCTCGTGTTTTGGATCACTGCACATTTCGTAAGTGACAAACCCTTCCTTGATGAGACTACTGGGCATATGTGATGCACAGTGGACGGGTGGTATATACGCGCCACAACGGCTGAAAGACAACCAAGTAAATTTGACGGTACAGAACGGCGAAACTACACTTTGGGCGACGAGGTCAACCGCAGAGGCACGCGTGGCAACCGAACAAAGTACGAGTCAGAGGAATCATTTTCGGGGGTCATGTGCTCGTCGAGAAATTAAAACGCGGAGAGACGGCTAGCCCACCCAAACGAATGATCACTAACGCTTCACATTGTGTCGCTCCGCTAAAGTCTGACGCACTGGTGATGTCAACATAAGTGATGGTTAGACTTTTTCAGCACAAATGCCAAGCTCAGCGAATACTTCGACCACTATGTTAATAACATGCGCTACCAATATTTGCATTTTATATCGAGCTAAAATCATGATGATTGACACAGGTTAGCTAAAGGTGAGAAATATAACTCAGCTAATGTACTGCAATACAAGATAAGAGAGTAAACATCGCATAGTATAAACTTAAACTAGTAACATATCTAAGCATCACATACATTTGATATGTAAATACTGTTGGAAGGGAATCTAAAATTGCGGGGGAAGGATAAAGAAGCTCACAACAAAAAGGATATTGGAGACGGCTATTTACGATATCTGCTAGTGTGTCGAATCAAACGTGATCATCGTCCTTCTGGCCCAAGCCCGGTGGTAGGGAGGCCCCAGCCGACGCCAAATTTCTAATGAGATCCTACATATCTGTTGATGAAATAATCGCTTGACTTGCCCACCACCGTTTCCATTCACACCCGGTAAGCATAAATAAAGTACGACGCAAGCGTTGATAGGTTGGCATGCGGAACACGTGGCTCATGCATCGGAGTCTGATGCTTGAGCTGAGCAGTTCACTCGCTTTTCCAGCACCTAATACACGACGCCGAACACTCGTTGCTCAAGTGGTGCTCCCGGCAGACGCGTTAAGTTGCGTAGACAGCGGTGAGCACACATAACTAGCCTCCTTCTCGGTTGGCTTGCTGAAAGACATGTTGCCAGTTGGGTGGTCAGGGAAATCACCGTTCCTGCTAACGGCACAGAGGCAGTGTCGCAGCATGTGGTCGGTTTCGCCTGATAAAGGATCGCCCTAGTAAACGCCATAACTGTTTGCTTAACAACATAGCGACGTGGGGATATGACTCACCAATAAATAATGTCATTGCCCCTTGATTCAACTTGGTGGAGCATTGTAAATCCAGCACTGAGATGTTGAAAATTTGGGGCGAATTGGGCCCCTGTTTGACAAGCGTCCAAACGGATGGCGGATGATAAAATAATAAAGAATTTACTTGTCAGCTGTATGTTTTAACGGCGCTTGGCTGCAGCGCCTCCACTACCAGTCGCGCGGGTGCTGAGCAGATTGTGAGGACGCATACCATTACGCAAATTAGAACAGGTGACCTTCTGCTTGCAAGCTAGTCATGCATAGCACTCGGCCACCGGCTGGTGCATGAGCTGATTAATGCGTCACCGGCTCCCAATGGGCGCGATTCCATGAATTCTTTTCGCTGCCTTACATGTATGCTATCCCGCCAAAGACTCGGGGTAGTGTCATCTAAGACAACTCCTTAATTTGGCTTGCTTAACCGTGTAACTTGCCCGCTGACAGAAGCATGGATTTTGCATCTGATTCTACTCTATCTTACGTTCCAAAGCACCTGACTGTTTACGCACCTCCATTACACGCGAACGCTATCTTCTTCAACAATTCCTCTGAATCTATGACAACGGTCGCGCTCATGGCGCAGCGCCAGCATGCGATTGATGAGTTAGCGTTGGACGTAAAACAAACATATCTGGAGTATGTTCAGTCTATCACCGCAAACCGTGTACGGCAAACGCGTTTGACCTTAACAAGGACGTTGAACCAGGTTAAGCCTTAATCTACTTTCCCAAGTAGACCTGGTAGGTACATGCATAACTTTTCAAACCTGAATTGTAACACTACTTTAATGGAAGTTCTATCACTTGGTCTAGAATTTTGCGCCCCCAGACACAGAGATAATCAGCTGCACTGTGAGTTACAGTTTGAAAGCCTATTTGTTCAAACAAATGGGTTAACAACAAGGTCTAATGAGGACTTGGAACGCTTCAAATGTTCTCTGTTGCACAATTGCTACCAATATCGTAAGTGCCATGTTCAAAATCATGGCCCACTGACACGCATGCACTTTGATGCACTGAAGTATTTGAGGCGCAATGATAAGATCTTCCTGAGCAAACCAGACAAAGGCACTGAGGTCGTTCTATTGTACAAAGACGACTACATAAACAAGCTGGAAGAAATTCTGAGTGATGAAACAAAATTTTCCCGAACAATTGGAGAAAAGGATCAAACGGAACGAACCGAAAAGCAGTTTACTAAGAGCTTGCAAGAGCTTCAGAATAGCGGATACATCTCAAATATTCGTTATGACTGCCTTAAGCCGAGTGGCACGAATGTTCCGAGGTTTTACGGGTTACATAAAATTCACAAGACTGAAGTCTCACTTTGCCCAGTGTTATCAATGGTTAATTCGCCCTACCATTCTGTTGCCCAATGGCTTGTGGAAATTCTTGAGCCAATAACACTGTGACATACACACTACAGCCTTCGTGACACTTTCATTTCATCGATAGTGTTAGGGACCGCAAACTCAGTAAGAAAATAATGTTTTCCATGGATGTTGTCTCGCTTTTCACCAACGTCCCACTTCTCGCGACAATTGATTACATTTGTACCTATATCAACGAAACACAGACAACGATAGACGTATCATGGCGTGATTTGAAAGTATCCTATCCAATGGCACCCACTACCGTCAAAAAGATGGTGTAGCCATGGGATCGCCACTAGGTCAGCTGCTTGCTGATGTGTTCATGGCAAAATTAGAGAACACCAAACTACATGCGGAGATCACCACCTTTGATTGTTATCATCGTTATGTGGATGACATATTTGTTGTGGCCGATCAGTCCACTGACCTCGACGCTGTTGTTGAACGCTTTAATCAGGTCCACGCAGCATTGCAGTTTACGTGTGAGAAGGAAGCGAACAACCGGTTGCCGTTCCTTGATTTATTGTTAACTCGTAGGGTAGATGGCTCGATTCAACGGCACGTCTACACAAAGAAAACCTGGAGTGGCCCGTATACGAACTTCCATAGTTCCGTTCCTTTGAGATACAAGCGAAACCTAATTCGCACTTCAATCACAAGGGCCCGCAGGATTTGTTCTGAAGATACGTTGGATACTGAGTTGGAGTCCATACAAAATGTGTTGTGCGAAAACGGGTATCCTGATCGATTCATTCTTAAGAACGTGCAAGACAAACCCGATCCGGTGTAGGTTCTAACAGCTGAGAAGTAAGAACTATTTTTAAGATTACCTTTCAAAGGAGACGCAGTCGCCGAACATGTAGCCAGAATTCTTTCTACAGTCGCTAAGTCAACTTTTCCAGCTGCTAAGCTCAAGTGCACTTTCTCAACGGAACCCCTCATTCGCATTTGCAACAAAGACAAGTGGCCGATGCTGACCGCTTACATGGTCATTTATCAGTACGAGTGCGCCTGTGGCGCTACTTACGTCGGTCGATCGGCACGTCGGACAAGATTGTAAGGATCATCCAGAGTTCTCCCGGACAGTGGCAACTGACCGGATCCAAGTGAGAGGATCCCTTCTAAACAGGAACCTCGACAGGAATAAAGACGTAAATTTAAGCGCTGGCTATCAACTCATCCGCATTTTTAGTAAGCTTAAACAGAAAAAGAAGGCAGGCGAAGCGAATATCTGATGGATCTGAGCAAGTGCAGTTTGGGTACAAATTGCCCCTATCCATGCAACCTTAGAAGCCGCATCAATAAGCTCGGAATCGAGAACTGATGTGAACTTAATTCCCAAGATTCCTACATTTTGACTGAAGCACTAGAAATTGTAGTTTCAGTTCACCCATTTAGAGAGTGTTTTTTAAATCTTTCCACCTAATTCTTATTATATCACTAGTGAGTGCACGAATATCTAATTGAACTTCTCCTTCTTTAGTCCATTAAATCCATCCCACATTGGCAATTACATAGTTCTTGAGCGTCCTATAATTTATATACTTTTTATGTGTTCCTATCGTCGATAATTTATAGAGTGCTCAGGTAAGTATTTCACCTAATGGAAGTGCCACAACGCGTTATTTCCTTTACAACCCGAACTGCTTTTACACGTACCCGCAACTCCTTATTGATGTTTTAACTTCCTGCTGAGAGCTAATGAACGGACATATGTCCGCCCGAAATGACTGAACGAAGATGTATCTTTAGTGTGTGCTCGGTTATTCTGGCAGCAAAAGATAACACTCGGATTCACCTTTGAAAGAGTTCTATTCATTTGGACTTGGCGAAGTATAATCTATAATACTTGTTTTCAGCGACGCCAAAATTTGATGCGGATAACGTTTATTGCTTTTGAGTTTCTTTTATAACTCTGGCTCTTCAAAACACATATATATAAATGGTATTTTCCGCAATAGTTTACGATCGAGAGTACATAAGTTATTAATCATGACTGCACAGGCGTGTCGTGGAAAAGCTGGAAAAACATGTGGTGTAACATCAGGGTCCACAGATAGTCGTCCTTTTGCTTTTAATTTGGCAGAAGTGCGTGGTAACGTCCTATAGTTTTAATCGTGCCAGAGCAAAGCAATACCAGAGGAACAATTACCTGGCCATTTTACTGCCCCATGCTGCAATAAGCATCGTTCTAACTTACACTCCTTCCACGCATATTTATTAGCCCCGCAAAGTACATAGCAAATGGCCGGATTATTCCTAACACTACAACAAGATATTCACTTTTCGCATTTTGATGGAGTTGTCATAGAAATGCCTCCTTTTCAAGTTTCCGTTGGGTTTTAACTGTCACTGAACAGAGCTGGTTCCGAGCTATACGATTAGCCTAACTCCTGCTCATCCAATGGAGTGTGCGGGCGCTTCATCGTACTTTGCAGCCATCAGTACACTGTTGTGTAGCCGATAATTACCCTGAAGGCGCCTAGGTTTGCAGCTCGTCGGCTCTAAAATTGACTGGGGAACGACGCATCATCTAGCGCCGCTTTGTGTGAATAGTGTGGGGCACGCATAGGATAAGCTCGCGTGATAAGCTCAGAGGGCCATTCGTATGACACCATGCGCGCGTACGTGCACTTGTGCCGCCAAGTATCGTGGCTCAACTCCAATCACCACCTTATTTAGTACTTAAAAATTTGTTCAGTGGAAATCCCCGCGACTACGCTTGTAACGCGAGTGCTGATCAAGCTGAGCAAAGTAGGCCCCAAGGGAACAAATATCGGATTCGGCCCTCCGAAAAACGCACTCATACACGCTTCCTCAAAAACGGGGCGAAACAACTGGCGCACTCTTGCGGTAGGATCGCCCCTCATCATTAGCAGCACTCCCACTGACTTAAATTGTTCCTCCGGCCGGGACCACTGGCATCCACACTGAGAGATGATATTTTGCAGGTTATCCAGATGAACGCTAGACTGTGGCGGAGGAATACATGCTGCGACAGAAGCGACTTCGCTGGTGCTTGCGATGTAAGGTAAGCCAGCGTTCGCCAACCAGCTTCGATTTCAACTAAAGATCCACCGATCTGATTGGTTGCTTCTTGGGCAAACCGACAATGACTACCAGTATAAGTTTTGGATAGTGCAGTTGTGTGCCAAACAAGGTGATTAATGAATTAAAAATGACAAGCTTTTCTGTCAAATAATGCATAAAATGGAATGATGCCTACCGCAGCCAACTTTGACATTGCATACAGTGGGTAGTCGTGCCTCCATAGCACTATTCAAGTAGAGACAGTTAGAAGGAAATGCCATGTTGGTGCAGGAAGAGCGAATGCTCCGCTCGGCGCCATTATATCATGCACCCGACTCCGATTGCTGGGCCAAGCAATGAGGTGGTCAAGAGGAATGAAACCCGCCACTTCGAAGTTCGCGTCGGTTGGTGCATCCCGACTGCCGGGCTGGGGTCCGAAGGATAATGAACACGTTTGTTTGGACACACTTGCTGACATGGCTAAAAGCCAGAAGCGATGGCATGTTTCTCACTTTAGGCTAAAGTGAGTTGATGATGATGACACCGATAGAGTAAGCCAAGCAGGTATACAAATCCTGGACCTAAACCTCAACCGCTTTGTCTCATCACTTAGACGGCGCTATTCATCGTGCTCAGGAACTGATGCACGGTGTAATAAATAGCCGTTGTCAGGGCCAGTTTTCATCCTGGGTTGTATGTTAACGTTGACACAGTTTCAACATATCCCAGTCAGAATGGGGATGGCGTGATGTAGTCCATCCACTGAACCTGCATCGCATGTTGATCCTGACTTTGAGTCAACACGCAGAATTAGAAATAGATAGCATAGCGTTCGCTGAGTAGTGGAGGTGGACGATACATTGAAGCAAAATGTTGTTAGATATTGTAACCTCTGGGATTAAACTTATGAACTGGACGTTTCGTGTGCCAACCACGAAGCAAAGCTGTGAGATAGATAGAAATCGATATGTTCAGCTGCAATGACCGCCATAGTTTACATTTCAGTAGTATATAATGAATGTAAATTCCAAACTTGTCTAGACACATCGAGGAAGGTAAGTAATGAAAGCACCTTGTTTGCCGGTGGATAGGCTGGTAACAACATCATGCTAGTACTTAATAAGGGTAACCCAGGCGAACTTCTTATGTTCTCCGCCTTCGACGCGTGCTGATTGGTTAGAATATATGTCGGCTGAGTTGAAACGGTTTTAGATTGACCTGGTCAATTTGAGATTGCAAGATCACTGTGGCCAACCCCAAGAGTAGTGGATGAAGCAGGTGAGCAGGTCGAAGTAGATCGAGCAGCTGATTTTGATCCAATAGTTTCACAATGGCGTCTAGATTCGCCGGTTCAAGTACAATTACTGATGAATGGCGAGTCTCGGTGGACACTCTGCACAACTCGTACTGAGCTGACAGTGATGGACCCAGCGTACTAGCTGCCCACCACCGATTATCAGTTGAATCCCGTCTTTCATACGGCAGTTGTACCTCATCGGACTGGATCAATACTAACCACGGATTCAACCCTATCCTGTTGACCATAATAGGCCGGCTTCCATAGGCCCTCCGTCCGATTGGATACTAGAGCAAGATAAACTAACGTATGAAAAACAAACAAGTTTTATATCCGGGGGACGTGGAAATATTTTAAGAACTTCAAGGCACCTAAGTTGTAAACGGATTTTACGTCGGACTGATCGGCATTCAGGGCCGAGATCGAAGGTCACTACTTACTTCGTTGCGCAATTTAAATAAAAGCACCTGCAGCTTTCCATTCAAAGTAGGTATTGAGCAGGGTTACATTTCAAAACCATGGCGATTTACGGTCCATACTTGTTTCAAGGACTGCACACCATATCCGTCGTCACTTGTGTTGAACGTATTTAGACAGGGGAGCTCGGTTAGGATTATAATTGCCAAGTTGATTCCTAATTTATGGTAATGTGCGTCCGCAGGTTGCGCGAACCGAATTTGTGTGTATAATCCTCGGCCGTGTCAAACAGCATGAACTTGATGCGTTGATTCTGACCAACGAAAGTTCTGCTCATCTACGCATTGCCTGTTGCAGGTTTCATCGCACGCGTTGTTAGTGTGCCTAGCGGCTATGTCGGCTGCAACGTTTATGGGCCGGTTAACGTGCGCATAGTTCCGCAGTTCCCAAGTGTTCTTTTACTTTCGGGGTTATTATGGCTTGCATTTGCCGTTTAACTTCCTGACTTCTTTTTACTACTAATAACTGAGGCAGTAGTCCCTGTTTAAGCCCCCAATTTTACTGCAGGCGTTAGCTCGCGCAACCGGTTACTTTAGCTGCTCTTACTAGGATTATAGCGGTGTTAAGATCTCAAACGAGAAGTACACGATTCTGGAGCATATCGTAGAAAGTAGAGTTCCTCCAAGGGATGCTGTCCCGAGATAACATTAATATTTGTTGAAAGTTAGTGTAACGTGGGAAGTTAGAGCATCAAGTTCTGAGAAAGTCATCTGTGCTCCTTTATTCGCTACACATTGACTGTTTGGCAACCTGCAGAGGGTTAAAATACTTGGTCACTATTTACAAGGAGGATAACTTGGAAATAAGTTTACGAAATCCGCACAACTGTGGCTCATCCAAAGAACAGACCTTATCTAAATTGCTTACTACGATTATTTTGTTATTATACACTTTAGCTCGAGGTGGGAAACACCTCAGCTATTGGGCCATACTGAAAAAGCAAATTTCATAATAACTGCACAATGACTCGACAGTTGAGCCACCATTAACGGATGTGCATGGTTCCGGATAGCTATCAACCGGCTAGTGAGAAGCGGATGAACTGACATGGTCCGCTTGGTTAGATAGGGGCTAGTCGATAGGGCAGGAGCGGCCATCCGCGTTTGCATATGAGATGAAACTAGAAAGTACAGCCCTAACAAAGCAAGGTGGAGTAGTGCCAAGAATTAGTGAGTTGAGAACGAGAGCAATAAAGTTAAGTAGGAACGGGACGACAAGAGTGAAAAGGCATAACAAGGGGAATTAGAAGACGGGAGGGCTTGAGCAGTAGCATACTTTGCCATCTACAGCCTGCTCCATACAGTGGACAGGGCACCGCTGATTATGCTGTTGAACGGCTGGTGCATCAAGCAATTGCTTAAGGAAATTTTCATATTATTTCGTGAGCAGGATAATATCAGTTTGCCCAGGCCTAGACAAGAGAAGGATTAGGGTTCTCAACCAAAGCGTTTGGCTAGATAACCTGACCGCAAAGAAGCGGGTTGAGCAGAGGACTAGAAGGAGTCTGTTTTACGGAATATGGAGGCACCTTCATTATAACCCGTAACCTAGAGGACCAGAAAGCTAAGTTTGTTTGTAATCTAATCAATGACAACTCTGGTATGTGCGACTCTAAATAAGCAAAAAGCAACACCCAGCACAGTTTAACTGATCACCGAGGCAGGCAAATCATCGCTGCGCGGTAAGATTCAGCCCCATTTCGATCGGTAATAACCACTTGAATCACTTCGCCCTCGCTT
>OX104065.1:5976012-6011832 GCA_944474145.2 Dicrocoelium dendriticum | reverse complement strand
TTTCGCCCGGCGTTCTACCAAAGTTGGAGAAGACAACGGAGACGGAGACGTGGCTGATTACGGTGCAGGTGAAGTGGATTGTTCAGCATTCCGTTGCTTAGCAGCCGCTACGCTTCTGTGGTCCATACTCGCTCCCATCGAAGTAATCTCATTGTTTATCCTCTGCTCTGCTTCTGCGATTAAACCGGTCGCATTTCTCAGCTAGGATAAGGAAGCACTTAACGAGGGGGATGGTGGAACAAGCAGTACAGAACCAAAATGCATCTTGGGAGCTACTTTGCTCCCGTAACTGTTGTTGGGACAACAGGTGCACATTTCGTACGGTACCATTCCAAACAGTGCGAACAAGCCAGACCGACTTTTACTAACCGATGACACTCTCCTAACACGCAAATGCATTTCGCTTGGAGTCTCTTCGGTTTCGCCTTTCTGCCATTCAATTTGGTGTCTTTACCTGACCCAGTGGGTTGGTTAACGTTCTGTACTTTTACAACTTTGAGAGCGGCGCACATCGGTTAGGCGAGCGTGATGGTTGCAAGGTCAAATGGGCGGTCGGTGTGGTCGCGCGGTCCGTGTGATGGGTAATGCAGCCGCACTGGCTAACAAGGTCACAAGTTACACTTAAGCCAGGTCTTCTTTGAGCAAGATATACTTCATTCCATTTTAATCGGTTTGTTCCGCCTACTTGAATAATCTATTAACTTGCACACGTTGTTTACACTAATTGCGCTTATCTGCGTTAAATTTATTGCCTTTGTACTATTTTTTGAGTAACTTCCGGAAATTTTTTGCTTATCGCAGATTCGTTGCTAACAAACTTATTTCATATGCTAATTTAGCGAAGAGATGTCGGCATAACCGTATGCTTTAACAGGTGCCTACCTGTCTATTATCCACCCCATCGTCCCTAGCGGCTCCAGGAGACTGTTGCTGGTTGCTGGAGGGACCGGGTTGCACAGTCCTTGTGGCCGTGCTGGGCTCAATGAGTGGCTCCATGCACTCAGTGTGGAGCGGACTCCGGTCCAGCAACCGCCTTGTGTGCGATTGTTTCCCAAATACAGCATGCTTGTGTTTGCCTGTGAAGGAGTGTGGGCCGGCTCCGTTGACGAAACGTAGCTCCCATCCACATGCCTCCCGGTCTTATTCCTTCGGGTTTACACTGGATATGGGATGTGTGGTTGGAGCTGTGGGTGGTGCAACACAAACCACCCATGCTCCCTCTGTCGGCGCAGGCGTCCTGTGGCTAGCCACAGTGACAGACAAATCCGAAACCGGATGCCGCCAACCAATATCAAGTACCGGAAATTGTCTAATTCACTGCTTATTATTATTAATCAACTCTTGATCAATGTACAGTTGGAGGTGACCAACACACAGTTAACAGCAACAGAAAGGGGGAAAACTGGTAGTTAATGAAAGAATTTAGAAAGTTTAGAAGGCTAATGTGTTGTGCGCACAACGATATTCCCGGTTACCCAGGCCGAGGAAGAGGGTTGACTTAGGGGACCCCATCCCGAGTATTTAGTATTAAGACCTATGCGGGAAACAGGCAGCAGAAAGCCTGGTGTTTGCGAGACCATACGCGACGAGAGTGGGCAGCCAATCCACAGCCTGTCAAAAGCTTGGAGCATTGGGCTGAACACTTCGCAAGGCCATTTAACCAACCTGAGTTATCGGTTGCTTTTTCGGTCATTGAGCGCTCTTTTCCCTGGACCGTCTGCTTAGATCCGCCCTCGCGCGCAAAAGTCGAAAGTGAACTCAGGCTGTTGAAATAACATAAGGTCGCAGGGGCAGATAGAATTCCCCCAGCTCTCTTCAATTTCAGGGGACCTGCTCTAATAGATGCTTTACACGAGGTGCTAGTGAAACTTTGGGAGCAGGAGACTGTCCCGACAAACTGGAAACACTCTGTCATTGTCCCAATTTTCAAGGGAAACTCCCGTTTGGAATGCGACAATTATTGAGAGATCAGTCTGATTTCGATTGCCTCTAAATTGCTTGCCTCTGTCATTCTCCACAGACTGACAGGCACTTATGAAAGCCAGATTCATGAACAGCAAGCCGGATTTCGTCGACGTCGGGGTTGCATCGACCACATCTTTACCTTGCGCCAATTGTTGGAGCACAACCATGTGTATTGGCGACCCACCGTTGTCGTGATTCTAGATATAAATCGTTAATTCGACTCAGTCGATCGATGTGCCCTTTGGGACTGTCTGCTGAGGAAAGGTGTGCCTGAGAAATATGTAAACATCACGAAGCGCTGTACGCGCATAGTTCGGGCAGAGGGTTCGTGGCAAAATATCGCCACCCTTCAGTATCACCAGCGGTGTGAGACAATGTTGCCCGCTGTTTCCTTGCCTCTTTAACTTCCCTATAGATGAAGACATGGAATCAGTTTTGGCTGGAGACAACATATAAGGTGCGGAGCTACTTCCTGTTGAGCGACTTATTGACTTAGAGTACGCGGACGATATTGCCCTAATCTGTGACAGATCCCAAATGTGCCAAGCAGCGTAGCCATTGTACTAAATAATAACGCAAGTACTTTTATTATTGCATTGAAGCAATAAATGTAGATATTTATCTTTTCAATGTGTTGTACGGTCAGCATATGTAGAAACAAACGGGGGTAGGTTAGGTGTCTCGGTTTGCCGTGCAAGAAATCTGGAAGCGTCTCGGTTTGGCTCACCAATAACCTGGCTACCTTACATGCACCATACCTAACACGTGCGTCGACACCGCTGAATCTCACAGTAGAGCATTATACATATATGTTGCCGTGACATGCGCCTCAGGTGTTCCAGCAGCGTTGTGTGCAGTTCGCTCGCGGTATCTCCCATACACACATATTCACGGTTACTGTGAATACATTTGTGAACACAGTTGGTCATCTTATCTACGAAAAGTGTATCTTTCAGATACACCATTGTTGAACAGATCCCGAGTTTTATTCCTTTGTTAGTGCCGTCGGAAAGGAAAAGGAAGTTCCTTCTACCTATAATATTCCTATCGTCCCAATCCATTCCGCTGTATATTTTCAATGTGTTTTTAGCATATTGGGAAACGTGTCTTTCACTACCGGTTTCGGGTATCCACTATTCAGCAATTACCTTACTGTCTACTTGCAAGCGGCGTTCCCAACTTCCTTCTCTGTGCACATGGCCTTATCTGTGAAACACGGAGATCGGAATTGTAGTGCTGTGTCCCATCTGTGTCCGTCGATTGACGAAATATCGGTTCGGAATCTAGTCATTCTTGCAAACGGAGCAGTCGAGGAATGGTGATGTGCCACTCTATAATGAGCGATTTCAGATTCCTAACAAACTAGCTTTTCCTGTCCTTTTTCATGTTCAAAATGTGCCATCCACTTGATACCAACAACTTTTGGCCATTTACTGGAGTGTGCCAGTACTATGTACAACAGAGTGGACATTGGCGATCTAATGATAACGTCATGTGCTTGAATGCCTACTTCCGACTGAAATCCGAGCTAGAACAACATAACGCACAATGTCTTACTCTGGGTTGTTTCAACCAACTTAATTTTCGGTCACTGCCCAGGTTAATCTTTTCAGTCAAACAGCGTTTCACCATACCCAGTGCGTCGCATTTCCGCATCTTGGTGCGTAGTGCGCTAAAGTTAACATAGATCATCGTTTCATCTTCGTTTCACACGAACTCATGACAGTTCTTTACAAACGTATTCCTTCATCCTGTCAACGGCTACATCATACTAACGATTGCATATAGACCAGTAAATGCGAACGTTTGCCAACCCAGTAACCTTATCACAACTAACGCGGTACTCCCACAAACCTCGGTGCAGTACATCATGCATTGCTGTGCAGATGCTGATGCTAACCTCATCATTAAGGCCGATCAACTGCTGTTAACGGGTAATTCTGCCACACCCACCGATACCTAACGCATTGTTCCATGATAGCGCGTAGTGAGGAACCGCACGCATGAATTATTTCACCTAGCCACTATTAACCACACCCGATCACATATAGACACCGCTAAGTCTAGGTCACACCACATGAAGTTAACGGTCCTGCCTGGTAGCATGCATGCAGCAAGTTTCAGTGAAGGCAATCGATACTGTCGCATTTTAGAGTACATTTCATGTCCGGTCGTCTGCGCGTAACAATGAGCACTATGAACGCGGATGGCCACCCAGTTCTGTGTTGTGTGGCTTGATGCCGCGTAAGTGAGTGGGTGGGAGTTACAGTACTTCCTCAACCGTCCATAGATGCCGCGTGCTAGTCCGCACCTATCCTACAGTGAATGAGCTCACGTGTTGTTTTCACGTCCGCATGTGCATCACGTGGTTTGTTGGCTGAGCGCCGCCTAACCACTGCACCAACCGATGCAGATGTTCTGAGTATTCTTGTACTGACTTGCAATTGGTCAAGACGATGGGCACGCATTTGTGCGTGTGCGCCACTTGGCTTCAACTTGGTGTGCTTATGAATAGAGTTGAATATTCTTAAGGAGGAGCTTGATTCCGTTATGGATTGTCTTGTGTCGTAAAAGGTGTAGTTAATTTTGATTGCGTTTGTGGTTAAGGAACCCGGTTGAGTTTTTCATGTTTGATAATAATTATTATTTTGTAGCTCCACAGTTGCACCAGCATTGAGTTTTTGACGTATCCCATGCTTTGCCGATCCGTTTCGGTCTTGAATCTGGACGACTGTTGGCTGCACGTGTCGCTAACGGATTCCAAGCTTTTTATGGCTCACAATGCAAAGACGACGAGATCGTGGTTGTACGGAGACGAAGCAGGGGTGGAATAAATAAACGAGCTTACAACACACGCCACAGTAACGGGTGCACTTTAACAAACTTGTTTGTCGGAGCCTTACAACCGAGACCAAGTTCGTAGTCATAGCTTCCGTTTTTGCTGACAATTTTTCTTCTCTTCAGATCCCTGTGGCGCAAACAACGTAGGTCCCGGGAGTCGGTGTGCTGGGATGTGCAACACTTGACCTAGCCAAACTACCTGCGCGGTTCACTTGTTCTTCTCTCGCCAAATTAGTATCTGCCCTTCAGGGCAAGAGTGATGTCCAGCCGGCAACAGAAGTGTCAAAATTGAATGTAACAGCCTCGCGCTCTGGTTATATGGCTCGTCACTTCATCTTGTACTGAACAGGTGCTGAGATAACTGCCATGCTAGTTGAATTTTTGTATGCTTACTAGTTGATCCCCATGATGGGTAAGTGAAGTAGTTGGACCATACCAATGTTGGAGACGAGCTTCGTTTTTAATTGATACAAAGTAAAGACCGGAACGATTGACAGTCAGTAGTAAACTGTCCAATGCAGCTTGACACATTTATGCTCTGTTCTACATTAGGGGTATATCGTCGGTAGCCACCAAATCAAGATGAAGAGAGGAGGTCCACATCTTTCACTGCGTGTCCAGCGAGTGAATTTCCATGATTTCGTCGATGGCGAAGTTAAAAAGGAGAGATTATACGCGGACATCTCTGTCCCACTCCGATGAGGGCAGGCCAAGCGGTAATTTGGTCAAGCGGAATGGAGGGTCTCGCTGGAACGTTGGCTTCGATTGGTGTTTCCCGAATGCCGGGATGTGTTCAGCAGGACAATGATCACGTTTGATTGCACACACTTGATGATATTTTGAATAGCCTGCCGCAATGATCTTTTGTTGTGATTTTCTTAGTCCACGCCCCTCACCTTTAGATTCCGATTCAACAACAGTTACGTACCAAATGCATGTGATAGAAGTGTCACCATTTTGAGTCCATAGTCTGTGATGTTTAATCGCTTACCTTGTATTACGACACATTAGCTGAGGTATATTTCTCATCTTCAGCTAACGTGTATTGATGAAGATGATTGTAGCTCGATATAAAATGCAGGTATTAATAGCGCAGGTTGCTCAGTTGGTGATCTAACTGTTCGCTGAAATCTGCAATATTGCTGTAAACGTCTAATCACCACTCGCGTTGACATCATCAGTGTGTCAGTAGGTAGCGGAGCGGCGCGATGCCAGGCGCTAGTGACCGTTGATTTGGGTGGACAAGCTGTCACTCCGAGTTTTAATTGCTCGACGGGCACATAAACAACGAACATGAATTCTCCGATTCCTACTTTGTGACGTTAGCACGTGTGCCCCTACGGCTGACCTGGTCTTCCAAGGTGCATTTTCGGCGTTCTGTTCCGTCAGATTTACTTGTTTATTTTTCACCCGTACTGTCGCCTATATAACCTCTTCGCCGTGCAATACGCATGCGCAGTCTTCTCATCGAGGAAGCGCTTGTTCCATTTACGGGATGTGCAGTGGCACAAAACACGAAGGAGAATCCGTTAGCTTAGTCTCGGGAGATGAGCGTCTTCGGTCACCATGTATCTTGTACGCCGCCTCAACTTTTTCGATCGCCTTATGTGTTGTCTGCAGACGACCTGAAGATTTTGAGTCATTGATGCCCCTACAACTTCGACGTACCTAAGCATGACTACAACCACAAATCCATGTGGTCTGCATAGGTAGATCTGCTGGTTAACCCTGTCAAATGGTTATATACGAGCCTGGGGAAAGGTGCGGACGGGTGTGTATCCACTGGTCAGCCAACCGCTACATCGCACATTTTCAGTAAAGGATCTCGAGGTAATCTCACGCTGCGATTTGTAGTCCCTAGATGTTACAAACAAGTTATATGACAATTGACTGCGTATGCTACAGGCGTTCAAACGTAGCTTCTGCATTTGGCTTGAAGAGATTGCCACTCAGATATTCCTATCCACTACGCTATCAATGGTTAAGTACAGCACACCTGTCTAATTTCTAGTCAGCCAAAGCGAGGTGTAAAATCTTGAACTTGTCCAAGAAGTGACTACCAGTCTCATCGCCAGTTTACGGAGTATGTCGTTGGAAGGTCTATACAGAGGATCGGCGCTGTACACTCTGTCGAATCCTCGGTTTTAGCGGGCGCAATAAGTAGGCATCAGACATTACCTCTGGCCACTTCTGAACGTACGTGCGCCAAGCAACACTCGCAGACACCGGTGCAAGATTGTGGTACCGAACCGGAAGTGGATAGCTCAATTACTTTTCCTTTGAGCGCCGAATGGTAAACTAGTGGAACAGTCGCTCGAGACAACAGTCGAGGCGAAATCGGTATCGCAATTTAAGAAATGTTTGGACGCCCACTGTGCGGACTATGATTAAATAGAGCGCATTGCAGAGCCAAAATGCGTTGACAATAGGCGGTAATAAACAATGTACTATCGCCTATATGCCCGATACTATATCGACTCGGCAACACAGCTGTATTCCAAATAATTTAATACACCGGTAGCCCAGGTTAATTGCTCGCCTGTTCATGGGTTCGCCTAGCTTGTTAAAATGGTTATATACGTCTCGCCACCATGCGGTCTGGCATCGTCAGTGCGGTGCTGTGTAGCCTACTGTCTCGCTTGCCAAATCTTCCATCCGTGATCGACGGGCAGGTGGGTTTTGAAGGTAACAGTTTCAATTTGCGTCACGCGATGTTTGATCATACTATTTCGCGGTTAAACTTTGTCTTTCTATTCGTCGGAGGAAGAGGAAGCAACCATGGCATTAATGTCATCAGGTACACGAAACCACAAGTAGCCCATATTTGCAGCTTGTCTTAAAATGAATCACTATAACTTAGGATATGCTATCCGATGGGGATTCTTCAAGAAGATTGGAAAAGCTGAGTATTACATGCCAAATAATGTAGTTTTCTATATGATTTTGCCTGTAACCGATTCAAGGTAGAGCTCAATTATATTTTGCCACTAAAATACAACAGAACAATTTGGCAAGGTAAAAGGCGAAATATTCCAATAGTTTAATTCACCTTTATGTTCCTGTCAGCGTAACAACAGCTAGGAATCAACGAATACCACGCAAACGGCTTCTAGTAATAGTATAATTGACTATATGGCAAGCGATAATCTCCTCTTCATCATAGAGCGTCCATTGAACTCTCAACTTTCCCTGAAAAGGTGGGGGGAAATGATAGCATATTTAGGGTAATCGATAAGAAGAAATTCCCACCGAAGTGCGAATCGCGCGCTCGCTTAACGCTTTAGTGATCCAGAGGACTCCAAGTATTATGGAGTATAAACTATACATTGGGTGTTGGACAGTGGTGTTTATATGTCTACTCTGTTCTGTTCAAAGTAGGATAGCAAATTTATATTGTCAAAACATTTGTATAGCTACGTTGAAATTGTGCAATTTGTTGAATACTGAGGCACTCCTGCGTGCCCGAACTTTCTCTATTCTAATACCGAAAATTAGTTATCTACACTCTACCTGTGGAAACTAAACTCACTTACCAGTCTAAAGGATGTTTCAACTGGGAACTTTTGTTTTATTCTATAATACGTTCCCTTACGCTCCAGAACCAATTGATCATCCGGCGTACAATGACGCCAGTATTTAGTGTCAAGCATAATAATGGGATCGTTCGGGTATTTATACCAGCCTATAATTTCCACTCGGGGATTCCGTATCAATTCGTCTATAATTTTTAGAAAAATGCAAGTCGTATTTTATTATTGCATTTACGAACGTGCGTGAGACCATCGGACAAACGAATTCCGAGGACCTAATTCGAATCCAAAGAAGTCACATTAACAATCCATTTCGGTATATTCTGAGAAAGACCGATCTACCCTTCTGATTTTATTCATTCTGAATGATTATATTCGCGATAACTTTGAAGTCTTTATGCCAGTGAATCTACTGTTCTGGCAGGTACGTTATCATTAACGCAGTATTTCGGTATGATCAAGCACTTAATTCCCGTTGTGTAACGCACTGTATTAGTGGTGGTTAAAAGTTTATCATCTTTCGCTTTTGGATTGAGCATTTAAACTATGTATAAAAATAGTTTTGCAGACTCTAGCTACGCACGTTTACTCACGCTGGGAGATTTTGACGTATAGTTTCGCAACATGCCCTTTGTAGATAGCGCAATCTTCCTTTGTACATCCATCCGTAACAAAACGTCGGATATTTGTTGATACTGGGTAAAAAGCAAGTTGTAATTAGTGGAAAACAAAAGTGTCCACAGCATTATTCATGGAACGTAAATATTAAAGGTGATATATATCTTGTTAAACAAGTGGAATGTTTTCCAGTGTCTCTCAAAACAACAGCGAAAATTCTAACCAAGTATTTTTATAAGTAGAAAACTGGTCATCCACAACTGGTTAAAATTTGCTATAACGATGAAGATTAAAGCTCATATAGCCATTGGATTTTCGACAAATGTTTACGGAATAATAATGCACTTATTCAATGTAATTGCTGTCCAAAACCGCACTTTGTTACATACAGAATGGAAGGAATGTAAACATATTACTGGCTTCGATTCTGACCAAGAGTCTATATATCATATTAGTGTAACCTGTGCGTTTTCAGTTGCTAGCACTCTGTCTAGTTAAGCAGTAATTTCGTACGATCCTCTTTATATACTCCTGCTTTTGATGAAGTTTGCACGTTGAAGGTATATATATTAAAGTGATTAAAATATTTGGCACATTTTGGTGTAATGAGAATACATTGCGAATACCATGAATTTCGTCTATTTAACACTGCTAAAAGAAAACCAATACGTTTTCTTACCACAAGCGAAACGTTTTTCAGCGGAGACTATTTTCATTAACACAAGGAGAAAAATCACGAATAGTGCAATTTGACTTCCGATTGACATTTCCAGACAGACGACTTTCTCAGTCTCCGAATGCATCAGAGACGGTGGCCATAAATAACATCTGGCGTTTGACTCTGATCATTTACATATGCACAATATAGCCAAGTGACTCGTCCATTATTTAGTATGCACAGTTTAACGATTTCACTATCGTGTTATTGTGCGCAATTGTGTGTAACAGAAATCGGCGTGCTTTTGTTAGCCAAACTCAAATGCTTTACGCATTTTCGACAAGCATGTCAACTACATTTTAATAAATGTTGCAACAAGCAGGACCACCACTACAGACAATTCCTTGCTAAGTTCAGTTCAGTACAGTTGAGCAACGATGGTCCGAGCACCGGAGTGCGGTGGATCCAGTTGCCCCAACCCACATCGCAAGAGTAACAATCACTAACAATGGCAAGATAGGGTTAGAGGTAAATAAAATGGAAATACAATGGATTCAAGAAGAGTGTGTTAAACTAATCAGGGTGGAACGATGATTACTCACCGGAGGCAGGAAAGCCACTGACTGCATGTTGGCGCTGTCTGATAGGGTCTCCAACTGTCGAAGTGGACAATCTCGAGGGCCCCATCTGCGAAGACGGCAATCACCAGCCTGTCGCCACCTCGTCGTTTGCGAAATTTGTCGCACCCACGGCGTATAATGCACGCCGAGGAAGCCGGTCAACGGGTGCACAGACGACAAGGTCTAGTCAAGCTAAGTGATTGAGATTCAGTAAACACTCCGGTGAGGCACAAGAACGCTTCTTGCCAAAAACCAACTGGTGAACCTCCGCATTGTTCACCCAGTGTTCCCACCAGACGTGAGCAATACTCCGCAATCACCACTGCTCAAACACGGTCGCGCGTTTACGGTCTTTGTTGCGAACTAGCGAAGTCTCCGATGCATACGATATGACTGGTCGTACCGCAACGATATACACCCTACCTATCAATGACAGGCTGATGTGCCGCCGTCTTCACAGATGCTTGAGTCTCTGGAAAGCCGCATGTGCCTTGCTGATACGCGAAGTAACTGACCTAGTGATGTGACCACTAGAGGAGACCCAGCTACTAAGTTAAGTTAACCGATCCACCACTTCCAGTGGCTGTTCTCTGAAAGCTAAAAGCAGTGGAAACGCATTGGTCTAGTCCTGCAGCAGCACTTTGCAATTTGAAGGTGCAAACACATGCCGAAGTGTGTAGCAATAGGCGCCAGTACATCCAGTAGTATTTGTATAGCCACTGCATCGGACCCAAAGAGTGCTATGTCGTCCGCATACTTAAGGTTGTCCGTCGGTCACTTGGCAGGACTTCCACTTCCGTAGAGTCCGAAAAAACCGAGTCCTTCATGATCATTTCGATCACAAACATGAAGAGGAAAGGAAATATAGGACAATAAAAGCGGACCCCAGTTGACGTACAAAACTTACAAGATAGTCTCCAGTAGACCTAACACGGCCTCGGGAGTCACGGTAGAGACCTCAGAATATAAAGGCATTTAGCTAATTCATCAATGTCACTCCCAATCAGCAAGCTTAGGCTAGTCTGGAAAGACACCAGACACCGGCGTTTCGACCTTCTGGGTCTCGTCAATGGTGCGCCGCCCAGCGGACCTCTGCCGGGTTCCGCCACATGACTTCAGGATGCCAGCAGCTAGTGCCACTTCGCCACGGGTGACAGCCGCGGACCTGCATGATTGACAGTTGACTATTATATAGCCCGGCTCACCTTCCAGTGCCATATCAGTTACGCACTGTGCAGAGGAAAATGGGAAACCTCACGAGCTAAGACTTTCCGCATAGCGCCTATGTACCACAGAGGACTTAGTAGCTATACGGATATATTTTACAAAATTAGGAATTTAGCAGGCGTGACTACTGTTAGGCAATGCCACTAGCTGATGCAATCGACCTCCACATCGTCATCATCATCATCATCATCATCAGCAGCAGCAGCAGCAGCAGCAGCAGCAGCAGCAGCAGCATCCTGATTATACACGTTAGCTAGAGGTGGAAAACGCCTCAGCTATTGTGCCGCAATACAAAAGACAATAAGAAAAAACAAGCGAGACACGCCGGCTGAGTCCCCAGTAACGGATGGACATCGTTCCGGAGAGCTAACCGCCGGTTATCGTGCCGTAAAACGAGTTTTATTACGCCTAGACGTCTGTATAGTCAAGGAAAACCAACATATTCGGTCGTCTGTTTTTCTCTGCTCTAACATTTGACGAAGTGTAAATGTGTAGTCGAGGCAAACCACGACCACGCCGTGGTTCGGTTCACTTGAAGATCAGTAAGTCGTCGAAGAATGATACCCGCAAGAAGTTTGGAGGAAATAGTAATAAGACTAATGCCTCGATGACTTTCGTACAAAGTGCACTGAAGTTTCTTAAAGATGGGTAGGATCATTAACAGTCGCCATTCTGAAGGCACCTCTTCAGTGTCCTGAATCGTATTAAACACAGGAGCAAGTCCAATCAACAAAGAGTCACCTCCATCCTTCAGAAAGTTTGAGGACGGTCGTCAGGTTGTGGGGCCTTGTTTTGTTTCAACACGGATATGACATATCGAATCTCGTCCAAAATGGGTGTGACATCTACTTTCCGCGTCGGCTCAGGCGATTTCACAAGCAAGTGTCGCGCCAGGCTTTCTGAACTGCTTTTCAAAATGATCCACCCAACGGGCTAGTTGACGAGGTTGAAAATGGATCAACTGTTTTTTATGCTATTGTCTCGGAAACTGATTGCCTTATCGAACTATTGTCCCGGAGGAGCTAGAATAACATTCGGCTGTCCCAATAGCACTGACTTTCTCCATCTCACATGCCCTTGCGGTAAACCAACGTTCCCGGTCGATTCGAAGAATCTTTATCAAGTGTCTTTACCTAGTCACGGGCACGCTGAAGCAGTGCTCATGAGATCTCGTTTACGTGATTCGATCAAACTTATCGACGCCTCAAGTTGGGCGAACAACAGGTGTCAAAAGCATTCTTCCTGGTACACTTGTGACAATCCCAGTCACCGTTCGGCTCAACAAACTCATTAATCACTCACTATTAATAGGCACATTAGCTGAGACGTTTGCCACCTACAGTTAACGTCTATAATGATGATGATTTATAGGCCAGTTCGTCATTATATTGTGGAAACGCAGACTGTGGGTTTAAGGTAGAAGTAAAGTTAAAAGTTAGGCACTTCTTTGAAGCGGAAAGAGCAAGCGCCTGGCGTGCGTGCACTAAATTGACCGACAATCGCACTGATGTGCGCAATAGGTATCCGGTGGCAACATTGTCAATTCACGTCCAGGTCATTAAGGAATTCACGGGCGCTAGGTGACACGGTGGGAACATTTGTGATGGAAAGCAGTGCTGCTAATATAAAAATCGTGGTCAGTGTATAACTGCAGGAATCGACCACCGATGTACGTTTCTTGGGCAACGAAATCAAAGCGGCATCCCAGGTGCTGTTCAAGATCTGAAAGACGATCCACTTGGTCATGCAAGTCACCAACAGTAATCGTTATGTCCGTATTTCTCGTCAGAACGAGAAAAGAAGAAAGCCGGTAATAGAAACAATCTTTAGTACACTCATAAATGCTGTCAGTAGAGGCAAAAACGGAGGCGATGAAGAGGCGGCAACTGAGGTTCGAAGTCGAACCGCACAAATGCTGCTGTTCACCGGCATCCAGTCGAGTTGATTGCTATCAGCATCTTTGCTGAGGATAATACCAACACTGTAGATAATTTGTCGTTGACCCAGTATCGCCAGAGAGACAAAAGCAAAAATATAAATCGTCAGCTGTAGGCCGTGACGGCGCTTCCCTGCTGCACGACCAGCACCAGTCGCGCGTGGGCTGTATATACCGCTAGGTCGCCCGCCCGTGTTCATCAGATTTAGAACCATGGGATGGAAGGTTCATCACGGTTCCTTTATTTTGTATGCAGGCTTCGAATCCAGCAAACAATCATATCAAAAATACTGTATACTGTGAAAAGAGAGACAATAGATATATATCTATGTTGTGTTTCCCTGATAGTATGGATAACATATATACAGCCACTTCCCAGATTAGAAGACAAAGGCCACTGGCGGAACTTGCATGCAACGCCCGGAAGACAGAATTTACAACCAACATATGGGGTCAAAATAAATAGTTCATGAGAGAAAGACCTAGCTGAAAGTTCCTGACTGCAGTAAGTACTAGATGCGCAGAAACACGCTTGTTGGCTTTTCAAGTAATGCGCTTACTGGAGGGTTTCAAGGCAGGTCATTCTGGTTGGTTCATTACAAGGTAAAACGATACCATTGGCTTACTCTCCTTGGCTAGCCAATCAGCTACAGGCGACATACGACCAATCTTCACCTGGCTGCTTCAAACACAGAGAGCCGTCTTCGATGGTTGCTACGGACGGACCCTGGTAACAATCTACGTAGCTCTATTGGAATTAGATCTGGCACCTGTGCGGACCAAAGTCAGTATTCCCTACGTGTTTGTAGCATATTACAGCTGCGTCACAAGCCATTCGGATGCGATGCGCTCGCAAAATCTAAACCCCGCAAAGTGAGTGTTTAGGAAGTGCTTGTATTGCAACGCCGATTTCGTCTCAACTATTCTTTCGAATAAAACTTTCCAATATATTGCCATTCACTGTTCAAAGCAAAGAGAGCTGGCTATCCACATTAAGTCTGGTATCACAAGGTTGTACTTTTGGATAAGAGTACTCTGGTGCACGCAGCTGCAGCAGCTGCCTCAGCATGGAATATTGACGCAGATAAAATATCGGGTGCATCATTTTGAGGTCCACTAGGAAACCACAATACAGCCCTAGTCGTCTTTATCGGTCTTCGCAAATAGAGCAGGAGTCTAGTAGCTAAATGCTCAACCCGTTCCAGTTTCTGCACCTCGCCACCGGTGATCCGTACTCGAACATCGGACTTATGATGAAGAGAAGAGGTGCGTGGTAATCTCTTCAGTTCAAATGCAGAAGCTGCGTTTGAGTGACTGAAGGATATGTAGTCCGTTTCCATATAGCTTGTTCGTTTTGCCCACTGACTTCAAACCGCATCGCAAAAAGACATCAGCAATACGCTGGTACACAGTGCCGACGCTTTACTACCGTGCAACCAGTACCGATCCCCTAAGCAGGCTAGCATCGTGAGAGTACGCCGAGATAATTTACGGAAAAGGTGAAATGCAGCGATTGACCGGTCAGAGTGTACGTTCGCCCATCTTACCCTTATCCAGGCTCATATATAACGATTTGGCTGGATTGACCGGCAGATCGACCTCTGCAGACCACATGGACAAACGTTCGATGTCATGATGAAGTACGTCGTAGTCGTCTGGAGTACCAATTATTCGGCGAACCCGTCGATAGCTAAACAACCAACCTGCGCTAACAGTGTTTCAGATTATTTCGTAGCAATTACTCCTCAGACCTTCAGGCCGTCTCTAAACAAGGTATAACGCGATGGTAAATGTTGAAGTGCTTCATTGAAAAAGAAAGAAAAGAAAGGCCTTCAGCAGTACGTCGGTAGGTAGTACGGACCATTCGCTTTCGTGTAACAACCTCCAGTCGCACATGGGTTAAGGATAATATGTGAGTGTCTCCCTGTTCCTACGCAGGCTCGAACCCGCGCCGTCAGATTACAAGACAAGCCGGAGGCGTATTTCGTTGATGTGGATCAGGAATAAAACGGACCACGAGCAGATTGCCTTGGGGTACCCCAGTGGTGGAAACATGTCAGTGCGTTAGATAGTTATCCATATGAACCCTTCATTTCCGTCCAAGGAGGGGTTCGCTTATCCGCTTGTGTAGTGAGCCACCAACACCGCGCATCCTCAGCTTGTTGAAGAGGGGCTCATGGTTCACTTCGTCGAATGCTTTGCTTAAGTCAATCTAGATCACATCCAGCGACTTCTCCCGGTTCAACGCCTACAACCATTCATGCCACTTCAAAGGCAATTTGGCGATACAGGAGCGGCCATTCATGAAGCAGTGCAGTGGTGGCACCAGTTTTTCTAAATCCATCAACTACAGTAGACCCCTTTCCATGGTCCTCACAAGTACTTTGGCTAAAACGGAGGTCAGACAAATCGGCCGGATTCGTGTTGCCAAGAGTGGCAAGTAGATTGCAGACATCTTCCACACTGCTATATAGGCTTTCCAGTTTTGCAGGGGTTTCATACGTTGACCTAGGTGCACACGCATGAGGTAAGAGTGAGATCTAGTGCTGCCGGTTGACCCATCTGATCCAGAGTGCGGACATCAAAAGAACCAATGTGAAGTGAGATTCTAATTTTGGTAGACGAGCTACTTGTATCGATGTTAGCAGTTGCGAAATTAGCGGTTGACTTGCTCAATAAAAGAAGAAGAATAGTTGAGAGGAGAGAGGGAGTATTGCCGACATCTTCGGCAGTACAGATGATACTCTCCGACTGCCCATTCCGAGAGACGCGGCATGGGCAGGGTGCCATACCTCTAGGCATTGGTTTAGTAGCCCGAGAGATAAGGCAGTGGGGAGCAACTCCAGCTCGGGAGTGTGATAGCAGAAATCCATTGGGATCTACTTGATGACTGTCACACATCATGCTCAATAATACACGTTAACCGCGGATGAGAAATTCTTCAGCTAGTGTGCTGCAATAGAAAAATGACAAGCGGTTAAATATTACCGACTTCAAAAACAAAAATGGTAACATAATGAGAAGTTGTGGCCCTCTGTGTGACGCGAACGTGCCGACTTCAAAGCTTAGATCTATGACTTAGAACAAAAGTCGAAAGACGTTAAGAAGGACACTCTATTGAGAGAAGACTATACGAAGTACATGGAAGACGATTTCATTAGTTTCTAAAGTCCTCTTACACAATGACCTTGAAACTGTAATTGCGTATAACTGTCACCGGTTGAAGCAAGTTTACGACCAGGTGACAAGCGAATCGTCTACGAGCCGGAAGGCTGAACGCTCCATCCGATTGATTTCGTTAGGTTCTGCGTCCCATAACTTCTCTCTCTTATGAAAGAATCGTATAAGATTTCAGTTTGTGGTGCACCTGCATCAGAATCACTGACTTCCGGCGTCGATTTATCCATTTTCTTGGTGCAAACTCCGGTAAAGATATAGGAAGTGACTTATCCAGTTCGGGTTTGGAGTCTTCTGGGTTGATACGGAATGTGTCAAGGAGCAAGTCTAACGATAACATAATGCGTGCTGGTGATGCATCCGGAAACGGACGGGATTGTAACTGATTGGCGTGTCGGACCCAAACATCAGAAATAACAGCAACATCAAACGTGCCACTTCCAGTTCGACGAATGATACGTCCTGGAATCCAGGTAACCTGCTCGTAGCCGTATTCCTTTGTCAACAGAGGTTGCCCTTTGTAGAAAGCTCGGCTCTGAACACCGTGTTCCCGGTTGAAATGTTGTCCGATTGCGTAGCTTCGGTTCAGGCTATTCCTCTCAGGCGGTTTAAGCAAATCGAGGCTGGGTCGCAATCGCCGTTGCACCAGTGCTTCAGCCGGAGATTTACTTCAAAGCACTGCGGAGTTGGAGTTATCCTGTGGACAAACAAATATCTCAAGTATCTCGGCCATCGGTCCCTCCCCCAGCACATTCAAGTTGCTCTCTTGAATGTGTCCACGAATCGCTCACCTAGGCCGTTCGACTGTGGATGGTATGGAGGTAACCTCATGTGAATTATGTTGCTTTTGTTGCAAAAGTCCACAAAAATCGCTGAAGTGAACTGAATTTCGTTGTCAGTCACTAATTGGTCCGGATAACCGAAGCGACCTGACGAAATGCAGTAATGCCCGCCGAAGCAGTAGTCGATGGCATGTGCAATACTCCTGTCCACTTACTTTAGGCGTCAACCAGAATAAGGACATTGTTTCAATTAACAGGTCCTGCATAATCGGCATGGAGCCTCGACCACAATTTTCCAGGATCCGACCAACATTGGAGCTCTGCTTCCATTAGTGACTTCGAAGCAAGTGCGCATTTTGAGCAAGAGCGGGTTAGCTCTTCCACTTGGGCATCGAGGCCAATACATGTAGCTTCTGGCCAATGCCTTCATACAGTTTATTTCCGGGTGTCCGTAATGGAACTGCTTCAGAATCCTCGGCTGAAGCTCCTTGGAAACCACTAATCGTTCTGCAAAGAGTAGGCAGATGTCAACAATTGACAGGGAAGTGCGACACTGATGAACCTGCATCAGTTTATTGTCTTCAATCTTCTGTGATCATTATGATCTGTGAAAGCGGATCACTTGCTAGAGCACCGGCTCATGTGACGTTTCTACGCATATCGGATAATATCATAGTGGGATAGGTTTAATTGCGTCTGCGACAACGCAACGAACTTCAGGCTTGATCGAGATGCTTGCAACTACAGCGTCCTCTGGCTTCTGTCGAACTTTGTTCATGAGACGTGCTTAAGCATCGGCCTGACCGATGTTCCCAGTAGATTGGTACTTGATTTCGAAATCATATCCCAATGGCATTATGTTCTACATCTGAAGGCGATTTGCTGAGTACACGGCTTTGTGATTCGTGACCAGAGTAAAATGAGGACCATAAAGCATTTTGTGTAACTTCTTAAAGTCGTAGCTGATCGCTATACCTGTTTTCAATTTGCCTGTAGTTTCGTTCCGCGGGCGTCCACGATCGAGCGGCATGAGCAATTGCCTTCTCAAATCCGTCAGGAAAGCGGTGATATATAATCGCACGACTCCGTAATTAGACGCACATGTAGCAACAATGATATCCAACTTCGGATCGTAACGAGTCAACACTATATCTGACGATTGCATGGCTTTGATCCTGTCAAAAACTTGACTGCATTCCTTGTTCCAACACCACTTATAATCTTTGAGAAGTAATGCGTTCAGTGGACCCCGTATATTATGCATTGTTCGCAAAATGCGCTGTAGTGACTCAGCCATCAAATGTAGGATCGTAGCTTCGGTTTATTATGTGGTGCAGGCACATTTGGATGGCCTGAATATTGGCGGGGTTTGCTGTTCGACCGCGTTGTACAATAAGGAAGCCAAAATATTTTACCGAATCTATGTAGAAGACACACTTTGCTTCCCTTAGACGTAAACCATAAACTTTGATTCGATCAAGTAGGTCTTCAGGACGGTCCTGTAGATCTTCCAAATCAGTACCCATGAGAATGATATCATCAAGATAGATGCAACAGATGGAACGTCCAGCAACATGGTGTCCATGATCTGTTGATAAATGTCAGGTGCCGTTTTTAAAAGTAGACGTGTATAGCGAAAAATACCGCGGTGCCTATTGACAGTCAACAGCTCTTGTAAATCCTCAGAAACTTCCAGTTGGAGGTATGCGTCCGATAAGTCCAGTTTGGAGAAACAGTTGCCACCATTTAGTCTCGTGAACAAATTATCCTGCTGAGACAACGGATATTAGTGACTCTCCAGTGCAGCATTCATATTAGTGGAGAAGTCTGCATAAATTCGAACTTTCCCATTTAGTTTCTTGACCATCGCAATAGGAGCAGCCCATGAGGAGTAATTCACAGGTTGAAGGATGCCTGCCTGTTGCAGTCTCTCCCATTCCTGATCAAGGCTTGGAAATGCCGCATGCGCTACTGGACTTTTGTGTCGGAAAACAGGTTTTGTATGGAGTTAAAGGGACAATACTGCCTGGGTTTTTGCGCAGCAACCAACTTCATCTCGGAATACTTGAGCGAATATATGATGCAAGCGCTCTGATAGAACATTCCTAGAAGGATAGATCACAGAGAGAAGACACAACTGATCACGTGCAGAATTAAGTGGGACCTCCAATAACCTGAGCTTCCCGACCCAATCAAGGCCCAAATGGTTTAGATTTGCTCAATTATAAAGTTAACACACTGCACAGAATTGCAAATTATTGAAAAACACAGAACATATACGTCCATCTTTGAGTTTCACGCGTGCACCGAAAGCATTCTGTGCTGTGCAATTTGACGGTTTTGGAGGAGGTTGACCGATCCTCTTTCACGTGCTTTGTGACAATAAAGTAATATCAGATACTGTATCTGTATCGAAAGTAGCCACAGTGGAATTTATTTTGTACATAGATTTTTGTCTACATTTCTTGAACTGGCTGGAGAGGTTGGGTCTACGGAGGTGCTCCATTGTTTGGGCTGGCTCAACGAACTACCTCCTCGGGATGCCAGCTGGGTCGTTCGGGTGTACCCCGTTCCAGAAACGTGTTCGGCGACAATGTTCCACCTCTGTGGGGCACTGTATTCCAGCAATTGTGTTGAATTAATGGGGAGTATTGGGCCACTGTTTGGTAATTTACCAAACAAAGATGCGTGAAGCTAACATTCAGTCAGCGCCTTCCAATGGGCGCGGCGAACTAAATTCCCTCTGCTGCCTTGTGGGTGGTTTATTTAGCCAAAAGCTCATGGTGGGGTCCCTAAGTCAACTCTCTACTTTGGCATGGGCAACCGGGTAATATCATGCCCTCTCACAAAACCACGGGCTGTACAACAACGTACTCGTCAGCTACTGTTTCTGCTTCTCAATTGCACGCGACTTCATCACACGCCAATTGTTTGTTTACTAACAATCCGCACTTTCCGTTACCCGATTCAAGTGTTTAACAATCTGGCTGCGATTCCGGTTGCGTCGCAGACGAAGGAGTTCAACCTTTGGCTCACCTTCTTCCCCGATCCTCGTTCCGTCTGGCGTGCTCCAACTTTCGAACATTCATGCAGATTGGACAGCAAGCCCGTCTAGCGCGCACCCTAGAGTTCCTAGACATTGATGTCTGCTGCTTTCCAGAAGCCCGATTGCATGGTACCACCACTGTGCTTACATCGACAGCCCTCAATGACCATGAAGCCAGATATCACCCGCGTGTTTCTGGAGATCCAGAAGCAGCCTCAGCTGGTTTGGCTGGTGTAGATATAGCTTTAAGTGGAGAGGACGAGGCTGCGCTACTGGAGTGGTTCCCGATTAACAGCCGACTATGTGCAGTTCGGCCTCGGGATCCTCGTAGAGTCAACATGTACCGCAAAGAGAGACGCTACTTGTTTGTGATCTCCAGGTACGCTCCAAATGACTGCAGTGGCGACTTGGTCAAGGACGACCTCTGCCGGGATCTACATCAGCTTTGACTAATGCTAAAATGTCGGATGTCGTAATCCTTGATGGGGATTTTAATGCATGGGTTGGCCGCCTGTTACCATACGAACTCCACCTTGGTGGTCATCACGCGCTCCATGAGAACCGCTCTGCTAACGGAGACAGGCTTCTCAAATTGTGCGAAGACAATCGTCTGTTTCACTTGAGCACTAACTTCAGGCGTACCAAGAAGCGTTCCGCAAATTGGTGTCCAAATTCGCCAACACAACCGTGGTCTCAAATTGCTCACATTGCAATTAGCTTCAGAAGGCGTGGCAGCATACTGGACTGCAGGTCCGTTTGGTCCACCTTCGTTGACTCAGATTATGCACTGGTCTGCGCGAAAATCTGCATGCGTTTTGAGGGCCTCGAAACACGAAGCACCGCAAGATTGATGTAAACAGATAAACTGATTTCTCTGTCCAGACGAGCTATCAGTATTCATTCGCATACGCACTCAGTTGCAATCCACCGCAAGAAGTGGAACAACACTGGACTTGTATACGGCAAGCGATGACCATTTCCGGACAGTCATGCTGCGGCCTAGCTCGACGCCCCTTAAAGGCTTGTATCTCTGCTCGTTTTGTGTAGCTATTCAAACGCCGCAAAGATATCCCGACGGAATCAGAATGCAATGAGCGGCGCCGTTCTGCCAACCGGCTGCTCAAACAAAGCCTACGCAAGGATCGAGAGACATAGTGATCTGAGCGTGCTGTAGAGTTGGAGACCGCTGCAATCTCTGGCAACACCCGCTGGCTTTTCCAACTCATTCGGTCCAATGACTCAGGAAGCCTGGTGTCAGTGAGATCATTTGTGGGGTGGACGAGTCTCCGATCACCAACCAGCAGAGGTGTATGAACCGCTGAGCCAAACACATTCACTCGCAATTCAGCTGGCCTCCACCACCCATCAGTACATACAGTACACCTTGTTTTCCACACTGGCTCGTCCCACTGGGTCCACCCAGCGAAGCGGAATATGCCTCGAACTTCGACGCGTGAAGATATTCAAGGCTGCCGGCTCAGACGGAATTCCTCCGGAGCTGTACAAGTACGGCGGTGTGATGATCAGTAACCAGCTGACCGCGCTGTTCGCAAAAACCTGACATGATGATAAAGTGCCTTCCTCTTGAGGCGAATCGGTTACCCTCCCGATTTTCAAGAAAGGCGCTCGCAATTATGTCCAAATCACTGCGGGATTAATCTTCTTTCGGTTGCCTCTAAGCTATTGGCATCCATTCTACTTCGTAGACTATCCCAATCCGTGACTCATACTGTCGTGAGGCACTAGCTGGTTTCTGTCCTGGCTGCGGATGCGTGGATCAAATCTTCACGCTCTGCCAGCTCCTCGAACATCGGCACATTTATCACATGCCCACTATCGTTGCATTCCTAGACATAGATGCCACTTTTAACTCTATTGATCGACCTGCGTCATGGCGTTCCTTGCTAAAGAACGGAGTGCCAGAGAAATTTACCATCATACGAGCAGAGTGAGGGTCTATGGCAAGCTTTCCACACAATTCGCTGTCCATAGCAGTGTGCGACAGGGCTGCCCTATGTCCCCATTCCTCTTCAACTTCGCAATCGAAGACGTTCTGTCGAGTGCTCTAGAAGGTTCCCAACCGTTTGGCCTAGTGCTTCTACCGGGTGAACGGGCGACCGACTTAGATTTTGCTGATGATATCGCCTTACTTGGTGACGATCCGAAGGGTATGTAACTTATTCTAGATCGCATGGCGGTTCAAGTATCTAAGTATGGCATGTGATTCGCCCTGTGGAAGTGTAAAGTACTGCTCAAGGATTGGGATTCACCTTTTCCCGTGCTCACTCTAGTAGGTACTCAACTTGAACAGGTAGATTCTTTCGTATAACTTGGGAGCTGTGTTTCTTCTGACGGCACTATCAGCAAAGAAACTTCTCTTCGCATCGCTAAAGCCTGATCAGTATTTGCCAATCTGAGACACTTTTGGCGTCGTCGCAACGTCTCATTCTCGCTAAAGGGCTAGGTTTACAGCACATCTGTTCGCTCAGAATTGTTGTAGGGGAGCGAGACTTGGCCCGTTCGCCTGCAAGACATATGTCCTTTTGCTGCTTTTGATAACGTTTGCTTAAGGAGGATTACTCGTGTTTGCTGGCAAAATCAAGTCAACAGTATTGACGTTCGACGTCGTGTCTTGGGGAAATGGAATATCCCATTCAACAAATTGTTTTTGCTGTGCCAGTTTTGATGGCTCGGTCACGTCCTACGCATGGCACCTGAGCGTCCACCGCGTCGCGCTCTATTCACTCGTTAAGGGTCTGGCTAGAGGTGGCCATTTGGTAGCTAGCCTTCCGATTGGCGACAGTACATCAAATCGCCGACGTCGTGTCCAGCCGCTGTTTGACCAGTACGTCTTCCAGGATGGGGACCCAAAGAGGAGGAGTGCCATGGCCCCCAAGCGGAATCAGTCGAAACATTGTGTAAAGAATTGTATTGATTCACATGTTTAATGATTTAAACATTAAAACTGACGAAAAGGTATGAAATGGGCGTCGTAAAAACAAATTAAAAATATTTTGTCCTACTTTTGTCCAAATGGTCCTTTCTTCCTGCGGCATAGTAGCTGAGGTGTGACTGTGACGCGATGACTTCCTCGTATCCACTGATCACCATGGCTTTTATTGGCTCTATGTCTAGTTGGTAGACAGTTTTGACTACATACATGCAAACAAGAACACCAAGCAGCCATCTTGCTCAACTTCACTAGTGAATTTTATTCAGGGATTCACTCTCTTAAACTAATCTGATATGGTTAGATATTCGGTGGAAGGGTCACAAACAATGAAACTGTCGTCCATGTAACGGTAGTCTAAATCTAATGAAGAAATAAGGGTATTCAGGTGTCCAAGTTCAAGCTTTGAAAAGAAAATGTCGGTCAAAAGGAAGCCTAGTGGAAAACCCATTGCGACTCCATCTACCTGTCTCGAATAAATTCCATTAAACAGAAATTGTAAGTTGAAGGTGCAACGCAGAATCAATTCTTTTAGTTTGTTCACCGGAATTCCAACATCAATCTTTCTCTCAGTGATGAAATAACAAATGATTGTCACAGTCTGTACTAGTGGCAAGTTCATGAAAAAGGACTCCATGTAAAACGAAAGCATTAATTTATCCTTCACGTTTAGGTTTTCTATTCAGTTTACAAAATCAAACGTGACTTATGAATCGGCAATTCTTTACGAACCGGTTCCAGCAAATCCATTAGCCATTTTGCGACAGAGTGAAAAGCGGAAGTAGACATGTCCACTATTGTTGCATGGGAGCGTTTGATTTGTGCACCTTTTGTGAAGCCTACAGTCGCGGAGAGTGCGAGCCGCTTGGGGTCAACTTTGAGAAGAGTGTGCTTTGACTCTCTTAATTCTTTCAAAATGTCAATGACTTTTGCTTCCTCTTGTGAAGTGGTCTCATTTTGGATTGCGTCTTGTTGGAATTTGTTGGTGTCGCTCAGAATTGTTGCCTGTTTAGAGACGTAATCAGACTTGTTCATCCATACCCAGCCAGATCCTTTGTCTGGTTGGGGAAGAATTAGTTATAGGTTGGATAGCAACTCCTTGATTGTGTCACAGTACTTTTGGTTAAGATGTTCGATGTTTGACACCTAGAGTTCCAATACTGATAGGCGAGATTAACTAACGTGATCAAACGTGTCAAGTACGAGTGAAGATAAGGATGTTAAATCAACTAATTGGTGCATTAAGGTATCAAATTTGGTCTCCAGATATATTTGCCAGCATTTCGGCTGGGAGAGGCAGAATTTTGGCTCAAGGACAAATGCTACTAACTCTAGCAGTTTCAGTTCGCGGTGATTATTGCTGAAGTCGTCCATCCGCGACGACTAGAGCGTACGCAATCGTTCCAGTTCAGGGAGTTGAGATTGGATGGTTTACAGCAGATTATGAGCATTTCATTTTAGAGACTTGGCATTTGGACGAATGTTTATCCGTCGCAGTGATTTCCAAGCACCACGTGCTTCCTAATGCGACAGTCTGGTTGATCAAATCAATGATTTATTTTTGACACTACATTGTTAATGAGTTAGTTGCTTTATGTACAAGCTTCTAGGAGCTTTATTCCCTCCAATATTCTGCTTCATAATTGTATACGCCAAATGAGAATTCTCGAAAGGTATATTCTCCGCGCATATGCTTACTTCGGACTCAAATGGCAATAATTTATGAACTGAGAAGATGCAAGCAGCGCACCTCTTTTAGTGAACTCAACAAGTGCTTGAGGTTTAACGCCCGTTTTCCTGATGCGAAGACAGATCCGGTTCATCCAAGATTGTATAGAAGGTAACCAGTATCCAAATACTTATAGGAAATTCCTCCGACCAATCCACATTTGGCCGAATGCCAAGTTGCGCAAATGCGCAAATCTAGACTGCCGAGCGTTCAATATTGAAAAAATCTGCATGTGGCAATCCACTCTTATGGGAGTTCGGCGATGCATACAACTGTGGAGTAGTGCCACCACCCGGCTTCAAACTATTGAACGTGCACATTCTACCACACGATAAAGAAGATGCATTTCAAGATGACCTAATTTACGCGTTTCCACATTAGTTATGTTTCACACTTTGATAGGTAATTTCAATTTACTCGCATCGTTGAGTACGTGTCCCATTTTCCGATCATATTCGGCATGTCTCATGATCACCAGACCAGGACATTTTTCTGCTTTCATTACGACTACATGCTTAGCTCGTAGTTCACGTACGACTTGAAAATGTCCAGCTGTGAGAGCAAGTTTTCCCTAATTAGCAAAGTTTTAACATCGCGGGCGATATAGGTTAACTTGTTTCCTAACCAAATAATCTAATCATAACTGACTGGATGAAGATACTTAAACTGACCAAAAATGTTGTTATAATGAGCTTCTATGGACAAGTCGTTCAATTTGCTAGGAGGGACTTTGTAATCAAGTCCAAATGCTAACGCATCTAATTGCAACGCATCAAATGTTACTTTGGATACATTCACCACGTACTTACTGGGATCACGAGCAATTGGTTTCTTTCTTGGTTGTTCGTCAACGAACGGTTATTCTTAATGGTACTGAAGTGACAATACGAAATGTTTGCATCTACCGGTGTTCGTCCACTTTCTGCGCTTTTATTAAATAACTAAAGGGAACCATTTGCAGTAAATTTACCAATAGCATTTCCGGTTCCTTGATTGGTAGCTGAGACAGGGATGTAGGTGCTGGGAAAGAGCGCACTCCCAACAGCATAGCCAAAAGTTTGAATAAGCTACGTAGACGAAACCATCGCCATTCTTAAGTGTGTAAATTTAAGCGACACATGAGCTAATCAACGTGTTTGGTGGGATCCAATTCACCACGGAAAGGGAGAACGGCGGGCGGGCACAATTGCTAGGTTTGCTCATAGTAAGGACGGGAGCTAGACCATTGGAAATGACAGTCCAGCAAAAACCAACGCATGCGGACCGAATCCACAACTACAGCAGCATTCATCCGACAGTCCACAAGCATTCTTGCGTGCTAACCCCTTTCAAACGAGTACGGACAGAAGCTATCACTTCACAGATGAGACAGGCGGAGGAAAACCATCTCAACAGTCTGTTGGAAAAGATTCCAAACACAGAAGTCTTTAATCTGTGCAAAGGTTGAAAGGAGAGCCGTTTTACTACATATAAACGGAAACTTTGAAGTGGCAAAGAAACCTACTTGTCTATTGGAGCCAAAGTTGCTTAACAATCAAGGGAGACAATTCAGAGTACATACTTTAAAATAAAGCACAAACTTAGCAAGAGAGAAACAACTGCTGTGATCTACAAGATCTGTTGTCCGAACTGAGACAAATACCACGTGGGGGACAGACAGGAAGAAGGCTAGGCGGTACGCGACATAAACGCAACCCATCTATCCCTCTACACGATCAGAGCTCCCTGATGTCCGTGCATTAATGTGCTGAAAGCAATCAATTTGACATGGAACACGCCAACATTCTCAGAAGAGCAAAATGCTGGCAAGCATGTGAGTTCACTGAAGCCCCTGCATGCAAAGCAAACTTCGAAGAATGAGCACTTGGATCTCGAAGTTGCTTACGAGGTTCTGTGAACCGCGCTCTTGAAACCGCCCTGATGATGTTGCCTAGTCTGACACCGAAATGTCTGCAAACCAATCGGTAAACCCGGAAAATAATGCAAAATTTTTGGAGAAGTTCATTGTGTTGTATTGCAGGATCGGGATACTCTCAGGTTGCTTTGGCTCAGACAAGAGAACGAGTAGAGTTCTACACCAAAAACAATTAACTACAAGGTAGTGGGGATTTGGCACTGGGCTACTAAGAGGCTCTTTTATGGGCTAAGGAGCCAACCCCACTCTAACCCCAAACTATCGGGCCAGAAGACTGAGTTTGCCTGGCCTTTACCATTAACCAAGCTGGTATGCGTGGTTCCGAATATGCAAATAATCACCCAACATTGTTTAATGGATCATCGAGGCACTGCGACGAACCTATAGAAAAACCTAATAAATCCCCCTACTACTTACAAATACACAAACCATTGCACCATGTTAAGGTCAAGTCTCTACGGGATGGGGAAGAGCCGACTTCAATGGGGTCTGTGTTGTGAGTTTCTATGTCCCTCCTCTCCCAGTTAGCTTCCCAATACAATAACGACCTCATACCCAAAGCAGTTTCTATTTAGCATTATAGTACTTTACTGATAAGTAGTGTGGATTTGGAGTAATTTTAGTTGTAGTTTGTTGCAGTCTCCGCTCGGTCAGGCAGGTTCCCAAACTACATCTTAACTTACACGAAAATCCCCACTTCCCCTTAGTAACCAAAATCCGTCCACATAGCTTCCAAGTGTTGTGTCGTACACAATCGCCACGCAGAAAGCCGTGGCTCTGGGGCACAGTTCGTGGATTATGAGCCACGCTGTATCGTAGTCAACTGTCAGTCATGAAGATCCTCTGCCGTCACCCACAGGTTAACGGCACAATCCGCTGGCATCTGGAAGTTCCGGGGTCGGGACTCGGCAATGGGCCTAGGAATGCACACAACTGACGAGACCTCATAGGTCGAAACAGACGACTGGTGACTCTACAGACATGTGGGAGTCTGCCTGGACAAGAGGGAGCAGCGACTAACTATTTCCAAAATTTTACCACTGTTTTCAGTTTTGTCTGTTAAGTTTAATATCGAATCTTTATGTGACTGACCATATCCAAAATTATTTCACTGCTTTTAGTTTTGCCTGTAAGGTTTTATATCGAGTCTTTTTATTTCGGCACCTTAGTTAAGATGTTGCTCATCCTCAGCTAACGTGTACTGATACCGGTGGCAATGCGAATTCCATTTCCCGTAGTGTCCTAGGTCAAGTAAAGCTTTAGTTAAAAGAATCTGGGCCATGGGTAATTAACGGATCAAGTTCACACAATCCAGTGAGCAGAAGCCTCAGTTGGCGACGCCAATTATACAGCCGTACACTCTCCATCATGTGTCAACCGTGATCCCACGGCATCGAGTAAATCACTATCGGCAAGAACCGAACGCGTAAGCGTATCATACGCAAATTATTACGGTCCATCTGTCACTGCGACAACAGAGGAAAGAAATTATCCTATGGAGGGGTACAATGATGCTGTTTTAAAATAGTGACAACGCAAGACCAGTTTCGTCTTCAAGTAATGAAGGCCTGAGCTGAGAGTGAAACTCGAAGCATAGTGGTTAACGACGGACGCTTTGAACGAGAGGCCACTGAGATCCACTTCAGATCTAATCCTGGTGATTGGAATGACCAAGGACTGCCTCAAAGTAAACTGAGGTCTCAATAGAAATTGTGTGTTGCAATCTAAACACAAGACAGGTACTCCAAACACAAGTTTGAACCCATCGTATGTTTATTTGATCAGCGCGGGCCCACGCTTGCCACCCGCTAGCATCAAACTGCGGAAGCGACTGTTCACACACACCAGAGGCCGTTCCATTACAGATGAGAAATTGGTCGAGGCAGTGGTGATGGACCCTTACTAACCTACCATGTCAGTCCGAATATGCACGGGAAGCCTCAAATGATTTTAGCAATTGCGATAACAGATAAGGGGGTTGATGATTAGAAACCCTTAGCCAGTCAAGATATAAAAAGTACTTCGATGATGGACCGGAACAAGAGCAGTAAGATATGATGAAACGGCAATACAGATCCGTGAGCCTACTTTCATCGAGAGCTTTATGTTCGTTCTGCTTCCACTGAGAAGTTAGGTCGTTGTTCAAGGGATCAACTGGATTGGGAACGCTTAACGGAGCCTGAATCAAAAACAAAACGGTTGAGATCTGAAGTGCGGGACTGCACTTATCTGTGAACAATAAGCGAGTAGTATAGAAATGCATTAATTTGTTAATAAAAGAGTAGTGCGATTTTATGATACAAGAAATAAGCATCTAGATAATTTTTAGAACAACACCCGCAAAGTCTGAAAAGACTAGAACGGTGGGGGTGTTGGAGGTAGAACATAAAGCTTAAACCTCGATTACTCTAGCTTCCTTGGCGAAGAAACGCACCGTGTCATCTGCCAAACCGGTCGAAATTGGGGTCGCGTCGAATGCGCGTGGAGTGAATACGCCTCGTCGAGGTGATTCTTTTACTGATAGTAGCGTTATCTTTAGTTACGTTGATGAATCCGCAGCAGCTCTTCCAAAGGAACGCATGCTGGATGAATTCCAGTGGTTCAAGCTTTGCGTCAACAAGATGCTTCCACCTGGTTTCCCCGGTGTCACTATCAGGAAACTAACCAGATTAAGGAATGTTCCTGTAGATACGCCAAATCCGCCATCCCGACTAATTCGTGTAGTCCCCTCACCCCCGGAGGAACGCAAAGAGTTAATGCGCTTTGCATTCAAACTCAAGGGCAGTAATGTCAGCGTTCAGCCGGAACTCACACTGGCCGTTCGACTGAAGTTAAAGGAAGGCATCAAAAGCCTCAAGAGCAGGCGGGCGGCTGGTGAGCAAGGCCCACGTCTTGTGGGTTTTTAGGTAGTCAGCCGGAAGTCAAATTCTGCCCTACCAGAACCCCTCCTGATAGAGTACGACCCAGGGCTGGTCGTGCCGAGTTCCTTCGGCTAGTGCTTAGTAATGTGTGTAGTCTAAGGAAAGAGGTACACGAGGTGGGTCTACTTGTAGACAAATCTCGTCCCGACATACTTGCTATCACGGAAACGTGGCTGTCCCCGGATATCACAGCCGGTGAAATATATTTTCCTGGATACGCACTGCTTAGATGCGATCACTCCGTTGGCCGCCAAGGTGAGGGCCTCGCTCTTTATGCGAGTTGTAAACTTGATGTGTTGAGGACTGATGTGCTCCAGTTGCCGGATCAAACTATTGAAGCCCTCTCGACTATTGCGTGCACATCCTCTCCTCAGTTTACACTTGTAGTAGTATCTCCAGGGAAGTTATTGAATTTATTTGTACTCAGGCTGCCAATGGGTGTCTAATACTTGGTGACTTCAGTCTCCCTGAAGTCTGATCGGCTGATCTATCTTGCAGTTCTGCGGTAGGCACTTTCGGTTCGGAGCTCCTCGTGCTAACATTACAACTGCATTTGCATCGGTTCATGGACCTCCCGACTAGATACATACGTAACCAAATTGCTGCTGAACTTATCAAGCGGCTTCATCAACCAGCACCCACGAGAGCTATCGAACGGTTAGAAATAATTGTAAGCAACATCTTAGGACTCTTCGTCTTCAGTACGTAAAGGAGTTGGCTAACGCAGCCGTAACAAATCCGAAGTTCTTTGTTTACGTAAAGAGACGTAGCGGTACAAACCCGTCTATACTGGCTTTGCTACGAGCGGACGGGACCCATGGGCATACCGAGTACGATAATGCTGGTACACTTAGTGAACAGTATACTGGTGTGTTTCTCATGAGGCTTCTCTGCCTCAGCTTGAGCTGGTCACAAAAGTCCCAGAGGACTTTTGCCTAACTGAAATCAGCATAACGGAGGCACACGTTTTCGGGCTATTGCAAGTGCTAAATCCTTCCAAAGCTTCTGGCCTTGATTCAATGCAGCCAAAGCTGATGCACGAATTGACCTCTGAGCTAAGTGGAACTCTGATATGCATGTTTACAATATCACGCGACAGCTGTGCCTTACCTTCAAAATGGAAGAAGGCAATCATTTGTCCGATTTCTAAGGGCGGGGACAGGGCTCTGCTCGCGAACTACCGACCTGGCAGCTTAATAAGCGTAGTTGTAGCGCGCTTATCTACCCAGGAAATTCTTCTACTCTTCGCTTCGTGGTCTAGTCTACAGACCTGGGCCTATCGACAATGGATATCGACCAGCGTTCACGTGCGCCTTCTTACGTTCCCATTGTTAGCGTTGTAGGTGTGTCCGTGTGTGCATGCTAATCCCGGCACTGGTTCCGTGCGTGTGCGGCTACCGACGACCTTGGATCTCCAACCCTACTCTTCGCCGAACATGACACGTTCAGCCCGGAGTATGTGTAGCAACCCCTCCCCAGTTCACTCGTCGCACGTCCAAACACCATGTTTGTGCGTGCCATCAAACTCTCACCCTGTGATTGGACCATCCATTGATTGGTCAACGCCATTATTCTTAATACTCGTAGCACTCAGGTGTGGTGACTTGTTCCTTTGATTGTCCGGCGTAGACAACTCGTTCCCTCCTATTGTTTACTGACACCTTGTTGTCAACTTGCATACACCGGGATACTGAACAATTGAATACCGTAGTATTTGTGATCCGACTTGTTTTGATTTCGGGATCTTTGGCCACGCGTTATTCAGCGTTCACGGTGGACGTTACAGTAGTATTTAAGTTGTTTGAAAAGTTGCTCAGGGCTTCGGTGGAGAATCATGTGGTTAAGTTTAATCTTCTCAGTGCGACACAGCACGGATTCCGTAAGGAATTTTCATGTCTGGCAAATTTACTTGTAGCTAGTGAAAGCTGGGCTGAGGCAGTAGACAACGGTCCCGCCATCGACGGGCTTTTTGTTGACTTCTCGAAATCCTTTGATACTGTCCAACATCAACGACTCTCATTGAAGTTGAGATCATAAGTGATACCTGGAGTAGCCCTTAAATGGGTTTCTGCTTTCCTAGAGGGGAGAGAACAGTGTGTACGCGTGGGGCGTAGCCTTTCGCTTGGACATGCTGTTCTTAGTGGTGTTCCGCAGGGTTCGGTTCTAGAGCCGTTGCTTTTCGCAAGTTATGTCAAGGACCCACCCCAGGAGCTTGAGCTACCGTCGCTATTGTTTGCTAATGACCTCAAGCACTGGAATGTTGCGGATATCTCTGGTGGATCTGAGGCACTTCAGTGTGCTTTGGATAGGCTCTGGGATTAGTCAACCGAATGGTTGATGCCCATAAATCAGGCGAAATGTTCTGTCCTCCGTATTGGAGGCGCTAGTCCTCCCACGCGCTATGTAGTTGGTGGAAGTGAACTTCTTGTTGTCATTCAGCAGGTTGATCTAGGTATCACCCATACCTCATTGCTACACTGGGGAAAATTGGAGGAATGCTGCTTGTAGAGGGGTCCGTATGATGTGGTTTATTCGCCGCTCCTTCGGGGTCCTAACGGCCAATATCTTTGTGAAGCTGTTCTCAGCTTTTGTGCGATCTCTCTTAGAGTACTGTATCCAGGCTTGTCCACCTTGTCTTGTAAGGAACAAAATGGAACTGGAGAGCGTGTTGCGAGTGAATACAAGGTTACTGAAGGGATTACGGGGGCAAACGTATCCAGAAAGTTTGCTTAGCCCGGGTGTGCAATCAATGCACTACCGCAGAATAAGAGGAGACTTGATCCTCACTTACCGTATCTTAACGGGTAAGCTCGGTCCAGACTTGTCCTGGCTATTTACTCCTGCCAAGCTGCCTAGTCTCCGAGGTCACCCGTTGAAAGTGCACAAACAGCGTTCTAACCGGATAAGGACGGAAACTCGCTTGTTGCGTCAAGTTGTTGAACGTTGGAACTCGCTTCCGGCGCACGTCGTTATGGAATCCATGGTAAGGGGTTTCGAGCATCAGTTAGATGCTCTAGGGTGGCAGTACCAAATATTCCCCTTCTCCTAAACGACTTGTATCTTTAACTTTCCCTCCGTTTTTTTAAATTTTCTTCTCACCTTGGTATTAGCATTATTTAGCTGACATTCCTCCTCTTGTTTTCTTAGCTTAACTTTCACTCTTTAACTTCCCATAAACCGGCCTGACAGGGACTGTTGGGCAGGAAAATGTGGACAGTAATTGGTTGGACAGGGTGTGATGCCGTCTTGGTTTTAGGCTTTTCAACATCTCAAGCAGACCTATCAATCCCCGATCCGACGATATGCAAAAGAAGGAGCATTCACGGGATTATGCTATCGTTCCGGTCCCAACTGAACTTGCAATTGAACTTGAGTGCATGCGATAAAGACAGTACATTGCGACAGGAGGTGCCAAATACACAACACTAGAAAGGGTGACCAAAACCAAAGGGCGGTAATACCACACCCCGTATAAAACCATGTCTCACAAAATGGACTCCAATGTGGAGATACGAGCACGGCGAAGAAACAGGGACATAACAAAAATAGCACCTACAACGTATGCGTGCCTGTTAACAACGCGGGCCCGCGAGAATCATGTGCAAACTCAAGCAACATCGGTAATAAGGGAGACGGATATGCTTAGAACCATAATACATTATAACGACGCCTCGTTGCTAGTCAACCGTGTGTGATTGGGATGAGTGCTGGGGCAACGTCAAGGTGCTTTAAAGTAATCGCAAATGTAGTATCGAACTCGTGACGGGCATCAGCAGTACACCGGCAAGCAATACCGACGCTTAGCTGCCGCGCAACCACCACCAGTCGCACGTTGGATAAGGATAATGTGAGGGTATCTCGGTAACTATGCAGACCCGAACCCGTGCCCTCGGATTATAAGGCAACCTTGTAACCTATAAGGCTACGGGCTACGCAGATATATACATAAACACAATGTATTTGTACACCAGTTTAAAGCGTGCCATGAGAACCATTCAGTATCCAAATGCTTGTCAAAAGCCTTGCAATACACCATATGCGATGGGTGGATCCACATAGCTTGCTGTGGAGTCGGCCGTGAGTTGTACACATTTCTCCTGTGATCAAACGTTCCTGGCTTAGATTTATTTTCCGATCTGTGCCGCGTTGCGATAAACAACAGACGATATCTTGACGGACTGCCTGCGCTCAGTCCGCTGGCCTCTCCTGCTCAAGCCTAGATGAACATCGGTTCTGTCTCACTAACAACTCCTTATTTTATCTAATGTGCTTCTGGCGCAGCTACCCTAACGGGTAAGCATAGCCGAGCACCGTCCACCTCACCTACGGGAACGCCGGCGGTTGTTGACCAGAGCGAAGAGCCTAAGGTCAAGACGTACGCGGAAGTGGTGTAGCAAAATGTACGAAATGCTGAACGTGAAAGCAAGGTAGGAGTTCGGCTAAAACCTAAGTCGTCCTCATCTCATTTGCAATTGCAGTTGGTCCTTGATAGAGTCGGTCAACTGGCGAAACTGCTTAAGGATGGCCCGCCTGTTCCGAAGCCGAAGATCCATGAGAATGCCGAATCGCCATCTCGCGACCGCTGTCTTATCATCGTGAATGCAGCCGAGTCGACCAAGGCCACTTCAGCTGAAAGGATTGTAGATGACCATGACTTCCTACAACGGATGATCTCTTTACTGTTCGATGAATGAGCACAAAGAATCAACAATGTTTCAGCTTTGCGCTTCGGCAAGAAACAGAAGAACTCAAAGATTCGTCCACTTAAAACTGTGTGTCAAAATGATGGCGAGGCCCGTCGTATTCTTCGGCAAGCTCCGTGTCCTGAAGGTGAGTCATTTTATATATTGCGAGATCTTTCCCCGGCTGATTGAGTGAAAATGAAACAAGCGGTTGACGAACTCGGATTCCGCCTAGACAACGGTGAGACAGGTTTACGTATTGTGGATTTTCGCGTAGTCCAAAAAGCCACAACGATTCACTGGAAACCACTTCTTGTCATACCCAGGCGTTAGAGGTGAAGAACGGATTGCGCGTACTTTCCGCTGATGTGCTCATTGTTAAAAACAAACTCGGTGAAATTCAACTTTTTGCCTCAGGGGATCGTCCTGACCTAATGACTTTCACCAAGACCTGGTTGTCCTCGGATCTCCTGGACTAGGAGGTTCAGATACCCGGGTATTATCTCTGCCGTGCTGACCGTCAATAAGGGTGATCTGGTGGCGTAATTCTCTACTGGATTGCAGACTTCAAGTTTCATCTAGTTGAAGCTACTTGTGATGGTAATGGTGGCTTCGAATCTCTGTGGTGCCAGGTTCATAATGAATGCAGATCCCTGATTGTCGGTGTTATCTGCAGAGCTCCATTGGGTTCCGGAGCTGGGCTGCTGGATTCCATTAAAATGCATGGTGTGGGAAAGGACTGTGTACTAGTGGGAGACTTCAATAGCCCAGGTTCGACTTCTACTTGCTGCATTGTGCTACTTTTCGGACGTGTTCGCCGCGCACTTTTTGGAAACCGTTCTCGAGTATAACCTATTTCACCATGTTAGTTCCTACCCGTATATTCGTTGGACAGACCCCATGTTCTCGATCTTGTGCTTTCCATGGCGCAATCAGATGTCGCAGACGTTACCACACTTCCGCCTATTGGTAAAAGTGATCACAGTGTAGTTTCATTCCTCTGGACTCGACGTCTCACTCTTCCCAACCAAGATAGTTTCCGCAGAAATTTCTGGCGTGCCGATCCAATCCGCCTGCAGTCGGACACTAGCGCTGTGTACTGGAATATCCCTCAATCCTCGGGCCCAGATGAGGAGTGGAACCTTTTGTACTCCAAGGTGATTTCGCTTGTTGTGCAGGTTGTTCCTATTTGCGTAAGGAAAAAGTTTGCCAGAGGCCCTCCA